>JAIPUX010001880.1:81577166-81593517 GCA_020142125.1 Phrynosoma platyrhinos
AAGTAGAGGTACCACTGTACATCAAAAACCAAATACAGGTTTTGAGCAATACAGTGTGACCAATATGCCAAGATATATTTTCAACCAATTCCAGAGCAGCAGTTAGCTTACTCCAGCAATGGGCTGAAGGAAGTAAACAAGATAATGCTTAACTTAGACCAGTGGATCCCAACCTCTAGTGCACCAGATGTTTTGGACTTCAGTTCCCAGAATTCCTCACTATTGGTAGCTGTGGCTTCCTTGACATAAAAACACCAGGAAGATGAAAGGTTGGGAACCAGTGACCTAGACCATACAGAGGTTATTACAATAAGAGAACATAGCTTTGAAGGGCTTCTGGCTCTCCCTGTCATAGACTAGTCCAACCTTCTCTAAAAGGCTATTAGAACAGAAGAACTCTTGAATGCTGTATTCTCAAGTTACATCTTTTGCAGCTGTGCTAACTTCTCAGACAAAGATCTGACCTCAATCATCCATGCCTTGGTAACTTAATATACTGACAACTGCAATATTGTTCCTTTTGAAAAGTAGGTCCTTAAAAACATCTTAATCAGTGATGTTTTTATCACTTCTGTAATACTCACTGGAAAGATGTGGCTTTTTCCACTGGGATAAGTTACTTCAGCTGCTTCAATACTAAGGGAAGCAAAACATGCAGATATGTTTAAAGTACAGGACAGAGAAGGCATGTATATATCAGCAACATAAATAATTCATACTAACTCACGTGAATGCCTTCTGACAGTATTCGCTGAACATTGTGACAAGGATATCGAGGACAATTTTTGCCTTAAAGACAGACAATAGACCCACTTAATGGATTAGTATGAGTAACATCATGAAATATAAGATTATAATGTTCATACACAAGGGGATACTTAACTATTGTACTAGTTTTCAAAAATAACACCTTTCCACAAAAAAAGTCAGAGAGGAATGTCACCCAAGTCAGTTTCACCAATTTTTCTCTCACAAAACAAGGTAAGTGCACCAAAGCTGCTGGAAGACCAAAGCTTTGAGTGACTATGGGTCATATGAATCACTGATCACAAATTAAATTCTAAAAGGGACAAAAGTTAGCCCAGCATTGAAGCCCATCAAATCAATCCTATGATCTAATGGCTTCAAAAATAGGTTCTTTTTATACAATGTCAACTTGAAATTTCATGTTCACTTTTCTGAGGTGGCATGCAAGGATTTTATTAAGACTAACTTCTATGGTGCATTATTTCCATTTTATTTTGCAAGCTAGAACTATAGTTTATTCTACATTTTGTTTATTAAGATGATTTACCTTGGTAAGATCTGTAGCTGTACATTCAATGAACACATTTTTGGTGTTCAGACTTATTTTGCTATGCTCTCCTAGAAAAAACAAATACAGTACAATTATCTGAAGTTATTTGATGTTTCACATGTTGATCTTTTATTTAAAATATGGGTCACTTCATAAATCCTTCTGCTGCTTAACCAGCACTTCCCCTGAGTGTTTAGAGTTAGAGTTAGTTGCAGACTGACAATACAATGTAACAAAAATGCATCTGGGCTAGGATCCAAAGAGGCTTCTTAGCCATATACTAGAGCTTACAGGTGTCCTGGAAGACTTCTTGTTCCTGCCTGAGTACAGCCGCTCACACAGTACAGCATAGTAAACTGCTCTCAGGATGAAAAGACTATGAAAACCTTAACATACAGGTGTTTTTTTACATGGATGTCCTGGGAAAGTAGGGAAGAGTGCAATATGTTCAAACAGAAAATTATTTTTTTAAAAAAATGTGATATTCATTACTGTTAATCCATTTATTTTTTACAAATGTGTTAAAACTTTAAATCCTGCAGAAAAAATCAGAATATAATGCAAAATTAATAATATAACATATTATAATAAATTAATAATATATGTTCTGTTAGATTTAGGCCAAAGTGGTAGTGTTGTTTTTTTTAAAGGGCACGCAGACAATAGCATCCCAGGAAATGAAGGTTTTAAGATTAATCTGCTAGATATACATTTAGAATACACCATTTGGTGTTTAATTCAAGAGAGTGATCATCATGTAGATGTTACTGAGTAAAAATTTAGAAGTAAATTCATTCCAGGATTTTCCACACTCCTGGCAATTACAATATCAAATTAAAGAATAAGACTTTGTTGGCTGTATCCATGCCTGGAAAGAAAAAAAATTGGTAAAAATTAAAAAGAAATTGAATGATGGGGAAATGAATAAATATACAGAAAAGATTAATTACTATAATAATTATATTTTACAGAATTTATACAAGGGAAGATATCATATTGTTATTGTAAGCAACCTAAAATAAATTTGTCTAAAATAATAAAAAAAACCTTCATGTTTATTTGTCTCTATCATATGACCAAATGGGTGAAATGTACAGTTGTCCTTCCACATTTGTGGCTTTGACTAGTTGTGGCTTTGATTAATATGTTCTTCTGTAGGAATCTCTAGGTCCTCCAATGCAACTCTGCCAGAAGTTGACCACAGGATTGTGCTGAAGAACCTAGAAGTTCCCAAAGAAAACACTTCTCTAGGCATTTGTAGGTCCTCCAGCATGATTCTATAGTCAATTTCTGGCAGATGTTGATCACAGAGTGACACTGGAGGACCTATAGATTCCTAGAGAAGTGTTCTCTCCATTCACAAGATGGGGCAATTTTGTCAAGAGTTATTTGAGCGGGGGGAGGGGGGGAGGTCCCATCTCCTGGATATTTCTCAACTATAAAGTGATTCAGAAGTCAAAGGGGTAGGGGCACTTTGAGCAAAAATGTTAAAACTGAAGAGAGAGAGAAAGAAAGAAAGAAAGAGAGAGAGAGAGAAGTTTGGATTGCTGGGGAGGCCTTAGGAAACTGCATGCAAACTATAGGTGACATGTTGCCCACTTCTGGTCCATATAGTTAACCTAACAAATACAATTTGATTGAGATAGCAACAAAACCTTTTCAGTGAGAACAGTGTTTGTTGCTTATGTAGTATAAAAGTAAGATTCATGGTGCAGTAGAATTTTATAGTTCATTGGATAGGATAGGAAGAAGCAAATTAGCACGAAAGGAGCAAAGAACAATCTTACCATTAATTATAGGTGGCATGGACAGAACCACACCATTGCTATCATGGATCACTGGGTAAAGTGGTTCATTTTCAATAATATGCAGGTAATGTCTAAGATGGCTGTCGGTCTAAAGCAAATAAAGCATAAATGAATGTTTACATTTCTTTCCTCAGACATTACTGTCAGAAAACATAATGTTGATGCCTCTATTCCTTGTTGTTGTTTTTTTAAAGATACTGCCATTGTGAATAGCTTTGCTAAGGAAGTCCACCTATGCAATGCTGTTCAATTCACTAGCCAGACACTTTATTCCGTCTTCTATTGGCATGATTTCGCTTCAGAAGTGTACAGTGATACACTGGCCATCCTCAGCACTAAAAGAATTCAGCTTTTTTTTTAAAAAAAGAAATCCACCTATTCCAGGTTGACACCCCACAGTCAATAAGACAGCTGTATAAGAGTCTGCATACTGAAAATGGAGTTGGCAAGAATTACAGCCCTAAACCTAATTATTAGTCCCGGCTTGAGCAGACCCAATGAAATCAATGGGAACGTGGTAAAGCAACACCATTAAGTTTCATTGATTCAGTAGGTTTAGTCTAGCTGGGAGTTAAAAAAAAACAACCCAAGATTTAAGCCACAGCAAATAATTAGGAGTAGCTTTTTGAGTTGTTTCTTTTACAGGACAGAAAAATTCCTCTTTTCTCCACAAAATAGTTGACACATTATTGTTAGAAATTACCAAACTGGCTTTATATAACAAATTATATATAACTATTATAATAGTATATGTCCTATAATGTCTAGAACATAAACAAGTAAAGGGTTATTAAACAATACCTAAATGAGAATTTCTGGTGATGTTTGTCAGTGCTAACAGGCATCTTTGTATAATTACTACAACAAACAAGAGGTTAGTCCAGACTTCATGCAAACCAAGGTAGCAGTTATTAATGTTCATATATTTATATCCTGCTTTCTTTCTAAGGTACTCAAAATGCACATAAAGAGCTTGGAGGTGTCTCCCATGCAGGCAATGATTAGACCTACACCTGCTTAGCTTCTACATGGGCCACCAACCTTCAGATAAAGCCTGATTTTGAAAGAGCACCGTATACAAAGCTGACTGTAAACTCAGATATATGCCAACTATTATTTGGCACAATAATAATGACCATGATTTTGCCTCCAAAGACTACAACACCATGGAGAAAAGAATGAACATAAATCTGAGTACACAAACAGCCCTAAATATACAGAAGTGCAAACTATGATTTAGCGATATTTGAAATTAGCCTAAATGGTTTTTTTCCCTTCTATACTACAACATAATTCCTACAAGTCAGTTTGTTCTTATTACAAGACTCGTCTCTTTTTTAGCCAATGCTGCTGCAAAATGTCAGAATCTAGAAGCCCTAGAGCAGGGGTTCCTAAACTACAGCCCATGGGCCGGACCTGGCCTGCCGAGGCCTTCCTACCGACCCGCCGCTGCCGCTCGCGCCCACCGCCAGACACCATTTTGGAAGACAAAATGGTGCCCAGTGTTGCACGCGCATGTGTACTACTCCGGCATCATTTTGTCTTCCAAAATGGCGTCTGGAGTCATGCGCATGCGCGCATCTGCCCCCTTGAAAGATCTGGGGACCAGAGAACCAGCCCCTGGATCCAAAAGTCCGGGGACCCCTGCCCTAGAGAGAGATACAAAGCTTTACAGATATCTTTTGGAACATATGATATGCACATATACACACACATACTGAACTGCTTTTCAGTGTTCTTAGTGACTGATTTTTAATATGCTATGAAAACTGAGTAAGAACAAAAACCCACTGGATACCAATACTATAAATTGCAAACAGTATACCTCCAACAACACATGCACTACTTCTGAAAACACATTTTATTGCTTTTGAAGGCATTTACCCGATAAAGATCCATTATTTCAGAAGCACTGTATTCTTTGTCTTGATTTAAGGGTTTAAATTTGATTTCAGATGGTGGTTTAGCTGTATATGTGAAGGGACCACAAACTGCATCTAGATCATGGGTACCAATTGCAACTAATGATCTTTTCCTAAAAAGAGGACAAGATGAATAAGTAATGCAGATTCCACTCATACTTGATGCTCCTGTTAAACAGTGTGCTGATTTAAAAAAATGCTGATGCAGAATCTCTACAGAAAGATTTATTTACATTCACTTAGAGCTCCAGCTGAGTACACAATAAGATATACATCAAATGTGACAAGATAGAATGAAGTACATTAAAATACCTTGGCAAACACCTAAACACATTTTTTCTTATCAAATGTAAGACTGCCTCTTTCAATATGCAAAATCACTACTGTTATTAAATATTTTTTGGTTGTATATCTTTAACATAACCAATCCAACTGCTTGAAAAATGCATGCTACTAACCAACCTGCATATGTTCTGATGCAATTTTTCTTGCAAGTCAATGAAACTATCATAACGATCCTTGTCAAAAGTTATATTATGAAGAACTGCAGCCACAGCATAAGGACGGACTTGGATAGTCTGCATTATAAACAGGTGCAATTATAGATAGTTTGGTAATATTTAGACATACATGTATACATATTTATAAATATATGTATACACACATACATTGTCACCAAGAAGCAATCAAAGCACAGATTCCTTAATAAAATTAAAGAACATCAAACAAAAATTAATTCTGCAACAAAGCAGGAAATATTTGATCAGAAGCTGAAAAGTTATGCATGCCACTTCTGAGCACAAGGAGGCTTTAGGCTGGAATGATTAAAACCAAAAGCTCCTACCCCAATCCTACACAGTAGCCCCTCCCAATTCATGGGGGATCCATTCTGGATCCTACCCTGCAAAAATGGCAGTTCGCAAATATTCAAAGCCCATCGAAAATAATGGCACGCGTACCTGTGGTGCATGCCACCATTTTATCCCTTCCCACTTGTCCCTCCCGCGAACAGCAAGACTGCAGACTCAAAGTCCGTGAACGGGAAGGGACAACTGTACTTATATCATACAGCATACCACTTCAGAAACTGAGAAGATTTTCAAATATACATTGTGATAAAATAAGGAGCTCTGCTCTTCAAAGATTTTTAGAAATCAAATATTTCACTGGGTTAATGCAAGGCCCATGCATGAGTTTCAACTGCTCTTTTTTTGTCTTGCCATTATTAAGCTAGTGTTTTTTTAAAAAAATATCCGTATTTACTATTGAGTAGGCAGTAATTACACTGAATACTACCTAAGAACATCCTCATACCAAAAGGCTCTTAATAATTGGAACACATATTGAAACATAGTGAACATGAATGGCGTAAGATATCTGGACTTTTACTCCCACAACACCAGTTCTGTAAATGTTACTGTGAGACTTAAGAGTCAGATGTTTGCATATTACTGGTAATCTCAAACTTGAGTTAATGTTTTAACAAGTACATACTCCCAGATATAGGTATGATTTTGAGAGAGATGAAGAGTTGCTTTTATTTCAATAGTGTGATAAATATGGTTTTATAGGCATAATCTTAAAAATGCACTATGTGACAAAAATTCTTGTTCTGATAATGTTTATTTTTACTGGGGGGAAAAAAGATCTGCTGTTTAGCATTTCTAAAAAAAGAGCACAAGGACAATTCAATTGTCAGCAATCACATTTAGATGATAGGCTGCTGTGTAGCCATATCTTGAAATCAGATGTGATTTTGAACTGATAATCTCTCAAACATGCACACACAAAAATCTCCAATACATTTGGAAAAATGTATTTGTGTTCACAAAGAAAATACCAATTGGTAATAAGGGAATCAAAGTGGATAATGACAGCACTGCTAGCTAACTCGGCTCTAGAGCAACAATGTAACTAATATTTATTATACAATTACTATCAAGCCAGGATACAATTCAGTTTTATTTACCTCTTCTGTGATAATAAGCCTTTGGATTTCACCACTAGGTGGCACAATCTTTTTGTATCGTGGGGCCCGGATCCTAAAAAGAAAAAAAAAGAATTGATATAGTGGATCATTCCCTCCTGAATCAATGCACAAAACTCTCAAGTACAGAATTCTGTTCTGTCCCATTCCCATTAGCTATCCACCAAAGAACAAGGACAGTATTCAATCTTTTAAATACAGTTTCATTTCATATTTTTAAAACTCTTAAGTTCTATTGCACTTTGTTTGCTAAAAATATATGTATCAATGTTCCACAGAGGTGTATTCTGAATTATGAACACTCCCATACCAAAAATTTGCAGATCATCTTTGAAAAGGTATAAAAATTCATTGCGCAGAATTTTTAAAAACTCATTACCAACTGGGGCTCCATATAAAACTCACTTGCTGACTGGGATCATAGTACATATTTGCCAAATGGATGGTTGATTCTGATCAACTGGATACAAAGACCTATTTGGGAAATGATGGGCTAGGTGGAGATCATAAACTGAGTTCTTTTCTTCTCCCAGGTGATTGTAACTGTGAACGCTTACAGTGTCAACCACTTGTTTGGCAAACAGAGGATGAGACTAGATGTATAAAAACTGCATGTGAGGATCCAAGGATCCATTTATAATCTCTTATAAACAGCATTTGGATTATTCCAACTATCTGAAAGGCATTTCAAAATAAGATTGAAATTCCATGGACATTTATTTAAGAATAAATTTTAATGAAACAATAGGATTGGATAAGATAGTCTTGTGATGCATGTCTGAGATAGTCTAGACTAGTTACAGTTAAGAGAACACAAACTCAGAGAGAAATTACATAAACCTGAAATAAAGCAATGCTGGCTTATTAATAATTCTGATTGTATTTGTTTTATTGTTTTGTCTTTGATTATACTGTATAGGTCTGATGTTCCACCCTTTGGTGAAAAGGACATTATACATAAACATTGTCACTATTATTATTATTAACATGTATCTAGAAATTTACAAAAGTGACAGTATGTTATTTTTTCTATATCTTTCTATATACAGAATATGTGTACTGTGGATATAGTACTAATGATTCAATTGCTTCTCTGCACATTTTGAGGATTCTCTAGATATGCTTTGCTTGCTTAAGGGACTTCAGCATCAATTGCCAAGTTGCACATATGTTTTGCTGGTTCAAACAAATTTAACTGCTTCCTCTGATTGTCAAGAGAAAGTCAGTGACTGGCGCACTTTAATAATTGTATAAAATAATATTTTCAAATATCACATTACCTCTCTTTAAAGACCTGAAGTCCTCTGACTAAACCTTCCAAGCAAAGAAGATCATACCGATTAGCAGGAACATCGATTTTATAAAGAATGACTTCTGATGCACCCTCTGCTTTTCCATCACCTTTCTCTTTGCTTATTATATCCTTCTCAGAAGTCTGAAGTGAAAAAAAAATACAGAAAGTGCATCTCAGAAACACTACACTTCTAAAAAAAAAAAATGGATGGGGAAATACAATGAGTTTAATATTCCCTCATACATAAATTAAGACACAGCTCCAGAGATAGTTCAAACATAACCTTTTAACATTAAAACTATATACCAATCAGAAGCAACCACATTCATATTTGCTCATGTCATTATGACAATTGATAGCATAATCCTAAACATGACTAACAAGAATATGTCTTCCAAGTTCAATCAAGTTTCTTCTAGTATTTGTACATAGGATTTCAGCTTTTGTCCAAAAATAAAATAAAATTAATCCAAGTGATGCACAGTTTGCATGAGCCTGATTTGTCTTCTACCATTAGAATATCACACTCCTTACAATTATTTTCTTTAAACAGACTTGTAGAACTACAAATTAAAGAAAGACCCCCATTTTCTAAAAAGAAAGCCCCGGAGTAGTTATTTTATCAGTTTCCTGCTGATGCATTATTTAGGTTGTATATTAATCCCACCACCAACATACTGATGAAATGCAGAACTGAAGTCATAATATAAACATGATGGATTGGTTGCCAACTGTTCTGAATTTTTAAAAATCCCACAATTTGAGAACCTTTTTACTGCCACTAACTCACAATAATCAAATTAAAATATAGTCTATAACTCAACATTACTGTAAACATTTTAGAGGCTTGCTAGAGACATGAATTCCATTTTTATTTCCTGATATCCTATTCATAGGGTTTTGAGAATTTGGGAGGAAACAACCAGAATATATGCTCTGAGACTTCATTATAAAACAAGCCATAATAAAGATATAAGGAGAAAACAGGAGAGTGGCAGCTGGATTACATCATGTGTACATCATAATTTTTTTTAAAAAAACAGGGGCTGCATCTGATGAAGTGGACTGAAACCCATGAAATGAAGCTTATGTTAGATTTTTTTCTCAGTTATTCTCCAAAGTGCTCTTTGGAGCACTTTCAGAAGTGCTCTTTCAGAACATGGCCACAAAGCCCGAAAAAACCCACAAAAAAACTATGCTATAGGATTACTTTTTGAAGTATGAAACAAAAACTACTTACAATTTCATCAAGTTCCAAACCAAATTCAAAGCATAGCTCATCAAATTCTTCATCCGCTGAAATTCAAATCACAGCACATCAAATCTTCATCATTTGATTAGTTCCAATAAAGTTTTATATACAGTGAGTCCTTCTTTTAAAAATATATTTTCTATCCTATGTGCAATTAGAAGTTACTTCAGGAGCACTGATAAAGATGGCCTTACTGTGTTAGGAAAATGCATGTTTTTGTTAAATAAGCCATGTACTAGTCCAGGGGTAGGCAACCTAAGGCCTTTGGACTGGCCCCAGGCCGATCCTGCCGCTGCCACCGCTGCCGCTACCCGCCATGATGATATTGATTATTGTTATTATTACTTGTTCTTGGGGTTTTCTTGGCAAAATCTCCACAGGTGTTTTGCCATGGCTTTTCTGGGGCTGAGAGAGTGTGCATGCATATTTTTTAATTTTTTTTTAAATTTTAATTTTTATATTTATTTATTTATTTATTTATTTATTTTTGGTGCTTCGGCCCCTCAATTGTCTGAGGGACAGCAACCCGGGCCCCGGCTCAAAAAGGTTACCTAGCACTGTACTAGTCCTTCATCTCTTCATTCAATATTCTATGACACTATGATGCTAACGTTATTTTACACTAGTCACCTCACAGTGTTTTCCCAGAAGGATAGTTTACCATATGGAAAGATATCTTCCTTATATAAACCTCTGAAACAATGAGAAGGAGAAAACAGCTTTTACAAAGCATGATGACTGCAGAAGGGCTAAAGCAGTGAGTAAAGCCTAAAGTTTTCAAAAACAGATTTGAAAGAAAGGGAAGACTTGTTGCAAAGGCTCTTGAGATAACACTAAAGAAGGGTCAGCATTGAAAACACCAGGGATACTTGAAACCATGGGTGCATCTACACTTTAGAAATAACGCAGTTTTACAGCCACAGGTATGTCCAACAGAATCCTGGGATTGGCAGTTTTGTGAGACACCGCACCTTTTGGCAATGAAAGATAATGACTCTGTAAAACTACAAACCCCAGCATTCCATAGGATGGAGCCACAGCATTTAAACATATTGTCAAACTACATTATTACCACAGGGTAGGTGCACCCTGTAGCTTCTCAAAGCATGCAGCAGTGCCTGGATTTTTAGCAGGTACACCTTGTCACATGCCAGCTGTCATAGGCACTGTGTTGAAGAGTTGTAGGGTTTTTTTAGGCTATGATCCATCTTCAAAATTCACAATGTCCAATCTAAACTACAAATCACAGATTTAATAGGAGGGAGCTACAGTACTTAAAATGGTGTCAAACTGCATCACATCTACAGTGTAGATGCAATCTTAGAGGACATCTCACATTTTTTCAGAAGTATATCTATTTCTGACCATGTTATGAGATCTATACACATTGAAAATCCATCATCAAAATTCACCATTGCCCTGAAGCTTTTGAAATAATCTCACAGTCCCAGCATTTTGCACTCAGCATGGCCAGGGCACAGTCTGGCTGGGAGTTCTGGGAATCACTTTCAAAATTATACTGGCTGACCTGCTTTTGAAATGGAACTGCTGAAAGGCAAGGGTTGCTAAGTGCTTTGAGAAGTCATAGGGTGCATCTACCCTGTAACAATAATGCCATTTGACACCACTTTAAGTGCTATAGCTCCATACACAGACACACACGACAGCCAGTGTGGCATTATGGTCTGAGTGCTCTACAACTCTGGAGACTGGGGCTGCATCCACACTGCAGAAATACAGTGTAGTTTGACACCATTTTAATTGCCATGGCTCAATCCTATAGAATTCTGGGATTTCTAGTTTGTTCTGGCATTATAGCTCACTGACAGAAAAGGCTAAAGGTCTCACAAATGGACAATTCCCAGAATCCCATCACACTGAGCCATGGTGGTTAAAGTGGTGTCAAACAGGATTACTTCTGCAGTGCAGATGCAGCCCAGGGTTGGATTCCTAGCTCAGCCATGAAAACCCACAGAGTGATCTTGGGCAAGTTACACTCTCTCAGCCCCAGGAGAAGGCAATGGCAAATCTCCTCTGAACAGGTTTTGCCAAGAGAACCCCATTATAGGGTCACCATAAGTCAGAAACGACTTGAAGGCACAAAACACATATACATAGATATGCATAAGACCACACTTTAACTGTATGCTAATGTGGCATAGTTGTTTGAGCGCTGGTCTAGGACTCTGTAGACCAGGGTTTGAATTCTGGCTTGGGCATGGAAACCCACTGGGTGATCTTGGGCAAGTCACATTCTCTTAGGCTCAGAGGATGGCTATGACAAACTTGCCAAGAAAAACCTATGATAGGTTTGCCTTAGTGTCTCTGTAAGTTGGAAACAACTTGGAAGACAGACAACAATGCCATATATATATATATATATATATATAGTTATTGTGTGCCTTCCAAGTTGTTTCCAAAATTCTGAACTCTAAAATTGAGAACATTACACCACCATAACTGCCATAGCTCACTGAGATGGAATTCTGGGAAGTGTAGTTCTGTGAAACACTTAGCCTTCTCTTTCAGAGAGCACTGGTGCCACAACAAATGTGCTTGCTGAGTGTGTGTGTGTGTGTACTATATATATGGGTGTGTATTTTTTGTTGTTAACTGCCCTTGTGTCGATCCTGACCCATGGCGACCCTGTGGATGAGACATCAAGACTTCTATCCTCCACTGCTCTACTTACCGTAGTTCTTGCAAATTTATACTGTGACCTCCCTAATAGAGTCCATCCATCTCGCATGCAGCTGTCCTCTTTTTCTGCTTCCCTCCACCTTTCCTAGAATTATTGTTTTTTACAATGAGTCATGCCTCCGCATGATGTGGCCAAAGTAAGACAGCCTTAGTCTAGTCATCTTGGCTTCCAGAGAGATTTCTGGCTTGATCTGTAAAGGATCTTTTTTTTTTTTTTTTTTTTTTTTTGCTGTCTATGGGATCCTCAGTACTCTTCTCCAGCTCCACATCTCAAATTAGCTGATTTTCTTTATGTCTGCCTTCTTCACTTTCCATCTTTCACATCCATACATACATTTTAAAATCATGACAGAGTGGCTTTTGTATGGGGTAGGTGTTTTAGATTATGTTTTTTAACTTTTGCATGTTTCTAATCTTAATTTTTTACTGTTTTAACTGGGTTATTTTAAGTTTTTTTAAAAATGTTTTTAAAGTATTTTTATTTTGTGAGATGCCTTGGGTCCCTTTTTTGGGAGAAAGGTGACATAAAAATTGAAATAAATTAAATAAATAAATACATCATAATAGGGAATACAATGGCTTGTACGATTCTAACTTTTGTGCACAGTGGTATATCTTTGTGAATATATATGTGTGGGTGTATGCATTTGTGTATGTGTGTATCCCCCAATTTTTGTGATTCGAAAAACTGCCCATCAAAGTAACTAAAGAAAGACGTTGGCAGCATGAGCTTTCGTAGACTTAAGTCTGCTTCCTCAGATGCAGTTCATCTACAGACTTCAGTCCCTCAGCAATGGATTGAGCAAAGATAATGGTTTCCTGGCACATACACACATTTCAATACTACCTCACCCCATCCTCATGGCATCCTACACTCATCTATTTTCTTCACCTACAGGCTAGTTCCAAACTATGCCAAACTGGATCTGCCACTTCACTTCCATGCACAAAAAATGTTGAATTCAAATTGACATTCTCACACACCTAGGGCATATATATATCTGTGCCTGGCTTCCACCCTACTAAAAGCATCTGAAGAAGTAGACTTTAGTCTACGAAAGCTCATGTTGCCAACTTCGTTCTTTCAGTTAATCTCAAAGGTTCTACAAGATCTCTCTATATACTGATTCTACAGACTAACATGGCTATATCTTTAAATTATAAAATATTATTATCGTTTATAACCTGCCTTTCATTTATATCCCACCATTAATATCAAGCTGCCTTGACTCTCATTACTGGAAAGGCAGGATATATGTGACAATAATAATAATGATTATTATTTAAGGGCTATGGAATGCCCTTAAAGACATAGGACACATCTGATAGTCCTGATGAGGGATCTGTACTCTGGACAAGAGGCTACTGTCAGAACAGAACACGAAGAAACAGAATGGTTCCCAACTGGCAAAGGGGTTAGACAAGGCTGTATCCTTTCACCCTATCTGTTCAACTTGTAGGCAGAACATTATAAAAAAGGCAGGCTTGGTCATGGCAGAAGGAGGAGTGAAAATAGGAGGAAGGAATATCAACAATCTAATATATGCAGATGACACCATAATACTAGCAGAAAACCTCACAGACCTGGATCACCTACTAAGAAAGATCAAAGAAGAAAGTGCTAAGGCAGGCTTAATGCTGAACATAAAGAAAACAAAATTAATGTCCACTGAGGACCTTCACGATTTCAACCTAGACAATGAGGAAACAGAAACAGTAAAAGAGCTCCCATACCTGGGATCAAACATTGATAGAAATCGGAATTACAATCAGGAATTCAGAAGAAAATTAAGAATGGGGAGGGCGGCTATAAAAGAACTAGAAAAGATTTGAAAATGCAAAGATATACAACTGACACAAAAGTTAGAATTGTACAAGCCATTGTATTCCCTATTACCATGTATGGATGTGAGAGCTGGACAGTAAAGAAAGATGATAGGAAGAAAATCAAGTCCTTTGAGGTGTGGTGCTGGAGAAGAGCACTGAGGACCCCATGGACAGCTAAAAGGACAAATAAATGAGCCCTAGAGCAGATTCAACCGGAAACCTCCCTGGAAGCCAAGATGACAAATCTGAGGCTGTCGTATTTCAGACACATCATGAGAAGAGAGGACTCTTTGGAAAAGACAATAATGCTGGGAAAGGTGGAAAGGTAGGAAAAGAGGAAGGCCATATGCCAGATGGATGGACTTTATTAAGGAGGTCACGGGTATTAAGGGATTGCAGGATTTAAGCAGAGCAGTGGAGGACAGGGGCTCTTGGAGATTTCTCATCCATAGGGTCGCCATGAGTTGAGATCAACTTGAGGGCAGTTAACAAAACTAATAATAATAACACTATTACCATCATCATCATCATCATCATCATTTATATCTGGCTTTTCATTTATATCTTGCCATAACTACTATATGTTTGATCAGGGGTAGGCAACCTTTCCCCTTTAAGGGCTGAGGGACTTCAGCTCCCAGAATCCCAGGAGCTATTGGCCAACATGGGATTATTGGCCAACATGGCTGAGGCTTCTGGGAGCTGAAGTCCCTCGGCCCTTAAAGGGGAAAGATTGCCTACCCCTGTCTTTGATATTTGGCTATATCTTTGAATGGCTGTATCTTTGAAGCAGAGTCACTGTTGGATCCACAATTTCCTTGCAACCCCTCAGAGGTGAGAAACCGTACAGAATCCTAGACTCTTAGAGTTGGGAAGAGATTCCCAAAGGCCATCCAGTCCAACCCCATTCTGCCATGCAGGAACTCACAAGCAAAGCACCCCTGACAGATGGCCATCCAGCCTCTGTCTAAAGACCTCATAGAAGGAGACTCCGCCGAGCCTTCCTCCCTCGTCCTGAGCTCCGAAGAGGCCCAGCTCCCACCGACCCGAGGACTCCCTTCCCCTCCTTACTGTAACTCCTTCCCAGCGCTTGGAAAAGCAGCTCCCGCTTCACGCTGACAGTCGGCATGGCTGACGAGACAGCGAGAGAACTTCCTCACTGCGCATGCGCCATTCCCGCTCTGGCGACAAAGGACCCTTCGCCGGATTGGGCCTGCCTCGCCGTGGCGCATACTACCTCCGTCTTCGTTAATGCCTGATCCAAAGAAGTTCCTCCGATTCCCTCCTCGGCGGTCTGTGCCACGCAGAAAAATGCACGTCTCATTATTACCCTCACCTCTTGCTGTGTTTAGCCGAGCAACCAAGAACTCGCCCAAAATAGGAGGACTTTTTTTATCAGGCAGGCTTTAGACAGCTAAAATTCAGAAACTTACATCAGCCGGAGCCGATAGACTGATGTAGAGATAGGAAAGTTGAAGCAAAACTTGACTTCCGGTGAATTAAGGCTTGCGGTGTTTCAGCGTTGGACGCTGCGTCCGCACTGCCGAGTTAATGCAGTTTGACACCGCTTTCACTGCCATGGCTCCATGCTATGGAAATTCTGGGGTTTGTAGTTTTATGGGACATTTAGCCTTCTCTGGCTGCATCCACACTGCAGAAACAATCCGGTTTGACACCGCTTTAACTGCCAAGGCTCAATGCTATAGTAGTTTGTTGTGGCACCAGAGCTCTCTGACAGAGAAGGCCAAATGTCTCACAAAACTACATTTCCCAGAATTCCATAGCATTGAGCCTTGGCAGTTAAAGTGGTGTCAAACCGGATTATTTCTGCAGTGCAGAGGCAGCCTCTGTCAGAGAGTTCTGGAGCCACAGCATACTACAATTCCTATAATCCCATAGCATTGAGAGCTATGGCAGTTAAAGTGGTGTCAAACTGGATTATTCCTGCAGTGGGGATGCTGCCTGGAGACCAGTGTTCAAATCCCAGCTCGGCCATGGAATCCCACTAGGTGACCTTGGGCCAGTCACACTCTCTCAGCCTCTAAGGAAGACCAAGGCAAACCCCCTCCAAAGAAATCTTGCCAAGAAAACTCCATGAAAGTGTAGCCTTAGGGTCTGCAGCAAGGCTTGGATGGAGAGTGTGGAGTACTGTGTCTGTGAACAAGTCCTGGTTATGGTACAGGAATGTTGGGAGCAGCCATGAAGGTGTTTATTTAGCTGGTTTTATCTCCCTGTCTTGCACTTTGTTTGTGGGTTCTTTCGCT
>JAIPUX010001880.1:81602519-81619329 GCA_020142125.1 Phrynosoma platyrhinos
ATGGTTCTGATGGATATTGTACGTCAAAGACCTGGTGAGGTTCATATGTGCTGGGCAATACATGGTGTCTTTCAGAACTAAAAGTTTCTTTACCAGGAGAAGATTTTTTAAAAGCCTGGAGGGGGAAAAGGACAGGGAGTGTATTAGTGTTAAAAGTCACATATTTTCCATGTTTGCTTTCGATGGTTTGAGAGCAAAGGACTGAAGACTATTACATTTTAGGTTCATCACCTCCAGTGCCCCTGGGCCTGTTGGGAACAAGAAAGACAATTTTGGCTTTTATTGCAGTCCAATAAAATTTGACTCCTCATTTGAAAATACAAATGAAACCCCTTGAAACCTGAAATGTGTCCCTGGGCTACAGTTCCCCAGCCTCCTGTAGCCATTTGTTACATGGCAGAACTTTAGCTCTCTTAACAGTTGTTCTTTATTTAGGGTTCATTTGTTGTGTTCTTTTCATCTTTCACATTATACAGAATTCAAAGATATAGCCATGAACAGTTCTGTATAATCAGTATGTAGAGAGATCCTATAGCACCTTTGAGACTAACTGAAAGAAAGAAGTTGGCAGCATGAGCTTTCGTAGACTAAGCTCATGCTGCCAACTTTCTTTGTTGGTTTCAAAGGTGCTACAAGATCTCTCTACATACTGAATATACAGAATTGTTCATTTAGCATTAGCTAGAGTTGTGTGTTTGCTTAGGTATGGCCATAAAAATAGTTTTTGCACTTAGGTGTTGGTTCAGAGTTTTACATGAATAGAAAGGTTTGATTAGCTTGATACTGTGTGGTGGCACTGAAAACAGAGTAAATAGTTCTCAGTCCTTTTTTTTTTTTTTTTTTTTTTTTTTTTTTTTTTTTTTTTGACCAGTCAGGATTATAGAGCTCACATGGATTTCTTGGTAGTCCTAGAAGCAGAGTTTCAGAAAGTTATTATTTTTGGAGTAGAACTCCCAGAACTCTCAGTTGGCATTGCTGCTGGCACTGCTCACTGGCTGGTTTTGGGATATGTTGTTCAACAAGGCAACATTTCCAGGCTCTGTCTGGAAGTTCCTTGTTTGATATAAATTTTATTGTTTGCTTTCAAGTTGTTTGTGACTTATCACAACCCTAATGTCCCTATGGGGTTTTCTTGGCAAGTTTCTTCAGAGAGGGTTTACCATTGGCATCCTCAGTGGCAGAGAGTGTGTGACTTGTCCAAGGTCACCCAGTGAGTTTATATGGCCAAGCTGGGATTTGAACTCTGGTTTCCAGAGTCATAGTCCAACGCTCAAACCACTAAACCATAACATATACATGCAGATTTTGATTGCAAATTTCAGGAAAGTCAGAATTTATTTATTTGATTTTTATCCCAACGCTATCATAGGTTAGGACTCAAGGCATCTCCCAGCACAATTAAAAACATACAAATAGAAATCATAAAAATAAAGTCAATAAAAACAGAGAGAGAATTTTAGCCATTCTTGCCTGCCTCAGCATCAGAGCAAGGCTGAGGTGCCTTCATTGGTATATATGGGGCTTTGGGGAGTTGCATTCCAAAATGTCTGGAGGTCAGAAGTTCCCCATGACTGCAGCAGAGCTTTTTATAGCTGCTGAAATTTTGCTTCTGTTTTTATGAAACTCAAGTCTAAAAGGTACCAAAGAAATCTTGGATGTGCGATTGTTGTTAAAACCAAGCGTCAAGCAGATATTAAGGAAATATTCAGTACATCTGGGAAATCAGCTTGCATAAAATACATACCATTCCTTCTGTGAAGTCACAAGTGCTTAGCAATGCACGTTCTCTCCTCTCCAGCTTTCAGTTTTCTATTTTGAAAGCAAGACTACTTCTGCAGTCCTGAATACATTTGTCTTGGAGTAAGTCTCAATGTTTCACAAGTGCTTCCAAGTTAATGTGCTTATTGTCATAGCAATAGAGGGACTGAAATCTAAGTAATCTTGCCAAGAGGAATCAGTTTGATCTTGAAGAAGTGAAATTGCTATTCTCCCATGACTGTGTTACTGCTTTTGTATTTGGAAGAACTTGGATAGGAGCAATCTAAATACAACTAATTAAAGCCTTTATTAAATAATGTCCAATAATCTCTAAGCAACAGTTCACAACTTTGCCAAAAAAAAAGATATATAATTAAAGCAAATTTCAAATGTTATGCTGTAAACTTCATCTTTCATGAAAATGAGGTGCTAGATATTTGAATGGGAGGGGGCAAAGGTTACTCTCAGCCCAGAGGTAAGCAATGGTAAACCCCCTCTGAACAACTCTTGCCAAGAAACCCCATGATAGGTTCACCTTAACTGAAAATGTCTCAAAGGTACAGAACAACAAATTACTTGGCCATAACTAGAATCCGACTGCTCTAAAATAGAATCCAAGAGATGCTAAGTGCCTTTCTGTAGCACAGAAATTATGCACAGTGATTAGCATTAACAGAAGTGTAAACCGCCTTTCAATAGTGCATGTTATTTTCATTCCTGACAGTTAAGCTATGAATAAAAATTCTGAGGAACTGCAATCAAAGCTAACTATTGCTTAGTGCAAAGTAACATATTCAAGGGGTAGCTGTGTTGGCCATGCAACAAAATACAACAAAATCCACAGTACAAAAAGATTGTGGATTTTTGTGGATTGCAATACAGTGTGCCCTTGGTATCTACTGGGGTTTGGTTCTAGGACACCCCACCCCCATAGATAACAAAATCCAAGGAAGCTCAAGTCCCATTAAATACAATGGCATAGTAAAATGGTGTCACTTATATAAAGTGGCAAAATCAAGGTTTGCTTTTTGGATTGATATATATATATATATATATATATATATATATATTCAAGCTGTGGATGCTTGAATCCATGGATAAAGATTCTGTGGATACAGAGGACCAACTGTACCTTTATTGGCCAATCAAAATGCAGAAAATGCATCATTCAAGCTTTTGAAGTGCCACTGGCTTCTTTGTCAGGCAAAGATGTTTTTAAAAAAACATACAGATAAGAAAAATGATGATGGCAGAGACACAGGGCTATCTTTTGTATCAGATTTTTTTTTCTGTTGTAGTTCAATTGCTCTGAAGGGATTTCAATGCAGGCAAAAGCCACTCCCTTTCTTGGCTGTGTGGGAAACAAAGACAAAAGGAACTGTCTGTGATATATAGGGCAAGACCCTTGGGCTGAGGCTGTAAGTGGGAGCTGACCTTTGTGTTCATATTCTCCTGTCTCTGCAGCCACAGTGATAAAAAAGCTGATAAGACCCAGAGTAGTCTACCTAACACCCTAAAGGTACCAGATCTCACCTGAGGTTGACAGTTAAGCAGAGTCAGTCCTGGATAGTACTTGGACAGGAGACACGCACACACACACACACCAAACAAATACCAGGTGCTGTAAACTTTGTTTCAGAAGAAGGAACTAGCAAAACCACCTCTGAGTATTCCTTACCTAAGAAAACCCTATGACATTCATGGGTGGCTTGAAGGCACATACACACACAATAAAATTTCAACTGCATTAGCAACAGAAAAGTAACTTAAGTGCAAGGTAGTACAACACATGTCCTTGTGCCCTCACATAGGCTAAATACTGGGTTTCTGCATTCAGTTATGTGCTGCATGCCTCATAGTTTGAAAGAAAGACATAAGATGTCCATGTAGATCAGGAGTTGGCCAGTCATACATATGTGGGCCCTGATCACGTCTAGCATTTACCTTTAAGCACCTGGCTTACAGCACCATTCCAGCACTGCCATCAGCAATCCCAAGGCAGTGATCTTGCTCAGGATTCCTAGGGATGTGATGGGATTGGAAACATTTTCACCTTTTCATATGCAGCGATTCTAATATTGCTAAGATTCCTCCTTTCCAGTGATGGAGAAATAGGGATGGAAAGATATTCAAAAATATTTGGGAAATGGTCAAAACACATGTATTTCAAGTTTTAAGAAATGTTGATTAGAAGAATTGTGGACTGACAGAAATCTTTGCAGTCAGGACTTATTCTGCACAAAACTCACATGTGGGTGTCTTTCATTAAAAAAAAACCAACATCAACAACATTCTCTGCTCGGGAAACAGAAAATGCCGTTTCCTATGCTGAAAATGATGTTTTTTATGCAAAACATGCAAGTGTGAATTTTGCACAGAATAAGTCCCAAATTGCAAATAGGATTTGAAAATTGTGTGATCCTACTCCCCACCATCCCACAGATGGGAGAAAAGACAAGAGCACACACCCATATTAGTCAATGGGTAATGATGTGCATGCACTTCCACAGACACACACCACTGTTGGCTAATATGGAGCAGGGCAATCCGCAGAAGCTCTAATCTGCAGATTAACAACATATTTAAAAGCAATACAGAGTAAAACAATAAAGTAAAAACTATATTCAACTTTGAAAGAAGTATAAATATAAAAGTTATTTTAAAAGCAAATTGAACAATATATAATTTTAAAACATTAAAAATTAACTATACAAGCCATAAAACAGCACAGCAAATAATTAAAAGCCCATCCCATTCAGTTTCTAAAAGCTTGACAAGTACAATAATGTTTCCAGTTGCTGATGGCAGGAGTGCAAGAAAGGAGCCATTCTGGTCTCCCAAGGAAGGGAGTTCCAAACACTAGGAGTAGCCACCAAGAAGGCTCTCTTCCTCTCTGCTAGAGCATTCTCATGCCTCATCAAACAAAAAAATAGGCTTCCATAGGATGCAACCATGATAGTTAAAGTGGAATCAAATTGTGTAGACCTGCCTAGAGACTGAATATAGGCCCTTGTGCAATGAGGTTGAAGAAGTCATTTTTTTGCCTTGAGTCCCTCAGACAGATTTGTAGTGCTCCCCACAAAAGCCTTCTCCAGAGGCTGCTTTTCTGTATGTATTAAGCTGTATAGCCTCTCACACATTTCTATATGTTTCACCTCTAGATATGCAAAGGGATCTCATAGCATCTTTAAGACTGAATGAAATAAGCTGTAGCATAAACTTTTGTAGATTTAATCTGCTTCCTAGTTGCATGGATCTGAAAGGTGCTATACAAGATCTTTTTGCATACTGATATTCTAGACAAACATGGCTGTGTCTCTGAATTCAGTACATATGCATAGTACACACTAATTTGCAAAGTAAACTGTTTTTAAAATGAAGAGAGGAAAAACCAGGGCCCCTGTCACTATCTGGAAAAATGACCAGATTGTTAGTATCCTTTTTGTACCAAATATACATCCAATTAATATTTTATGGGGATTACCTAGGCTGCAATGAGGTCTCAAAAGGTATTGATTTATTCAGGATCAAAAAATGGCAAAAAGAGATACGCCAGAAATGTTTCCTGCAAAGTTATTGTGCTAAAGTGAGAAATCTCTTCTTTGTTTAACTTCCCCGACAAAGTGAGACATGATCCTAATTGGACTGAACAGAAAAGAGTGGCTTACTCCTGTGGTTCCAGCATTGAATGATGAACAGTATTGGATCTGGCAAAGTGTTGTTGGATGTCATGGCAAAAAGTCACCCCACTTAACTGATAAAGGAAGACGGCAAGCTGAGTAGCACACTATGACAAAGATTAATCTCCAGCCATTTGAAACAATTTAGTCCCTTATATTTTTTCTACAGTTTATTTTATTTATTATATTAGGCCTGGAAATTTCCTCCGTTCTTACAAGCATTCAGAAATCCTTGCTTGACTTGAGCAGCAATGAGGAAAGATGAAAGTTCTTTTATCTGTTCTTTCTAGGCACTGTTTCCCATGAAGTTACACTCATCTTTATCCATGATAACATGCCCTTGATCTGTACAAGTGATTAATAAAATAACAACTGCTACAGTTGTCTGTTCTGCTTTGGAGGGTACCCCTCGGCAAAAGCTAGTGAAAAAGCAAGACAGATGAACTGCAAGTCAGAAGTTCAAAGACGATTGCTTTGGTGAATTTAGGCACATGGCTTTGAGCCATTATTAGTCACAGAGAAGAATTTAGCAAGGATATGAAATCTGTTGCAAGCTCTAGCTGCCTCTCCCAGGGCCAGCCCTACCATTAGGAAAAAGACATAGTTGCCTCAGGCAGCAGTTTGAGTCACAAAATGACAATCAATTTTTAGTTATTTAATTTGCTATTATTGTATTTTTCTGAGTAGTGGCAAGGAGATGTTTGTGAGGGATTATCTCTCCTCTGAGTCAAAACAACTTGACCATCTTTGGGAACTATGATCTTTATTGGTAGGGTGCTCATTAGCTATTCTGTCTCAGGCAGCAAAATGTCTTGGGCCTCTATTGACTACAAGGTTTGACAGGAAGAAGAGACACTTCTCAGTTTTTCATTCATGGCAGAACCACAACAGATAAAACAGTCTGGTTTTCCATATGTTTGCAATGTTTAAAGTGATATTTCTTCTGCTTAGAAGTTATATTTGCACCATAGGTTCAGAACTCTTCAGTGATACTTAAAATAAAGATCAGAATAATCTTTATGAGGTTGCTCACAATTTATTTAACTGTATGCTGATGATAAACTGGCCTATTTTTGAAAAACAGATGAAGAGTTCCCAGCTGAAACCATAGATTTGGCTCTATATACAAAGCGCTATTGAGACATTTAAGTAAACCCACAAATAGCAGGATGTGCCATGCTGGCTGGAGCATTCTGGGTGCTATAGCCCCAAAAAAGTAACTTTCCCAAGCTCTGTAGCTTCTTCCATGTGTGAGCCTTTACATGTAGGGGTGTGTCTTCATTTCAAACGTTAACTTTCTACACGAAAGTGATATCAGTAGGAACTACAGTAGTTCCCCTTTATTTATTTACATACATACATACATACATATCTGAAGAGGGCATAAGTGAGCTCAACATGAGAATTTTCTAGTAGAAGGTACTTTCACATATGTTGCAGTTCAATATTTTACAGATATTAGTAGGGTTACGGTGCCCCATTTTTTTGTTCTTTTATATTGCAGAAGCTCTGCGTTTAACATGACCTGTTCTAGCTATGAAGCAATACATTGATCAAAACAGTTATCTTTAAAAAAAAAAAAGCATGGAAATATTTGGGCTGCAATCCTATATAGCAGCTTTTCCAACCTGATGCCCTCCCATCATCTCCAGCCAGCATAAACAATGGCTATGTTGGCTGGGACTGAGGAAATGGTGATTCAACACAACTGGAGGATAAAAGGTTAGCCCAAGGGTGCTCTCTTTTATTTAGTTATTTATTCAACCAGTTATTGGTCATGGTTGTATTTGTAAACTGCCCAATAATCTAAGCTCTATGGGTGGTTTACAAATTAAAAACATAAAAATACAAAATAGCAATGAAATAGTAAAAGAAAACAGATTAGGAGCAATAGCAATAGCAATAGCAGCTTCATTTATATATCACTTCATATTGCGCTATGCAATTGCTAAGCAGTTTACAACTGTAAGCTAATTGCCCCCAACAAGTTGGGTACCCATTTTATCGACTTTGGAAGGATGCAAGCCTGAGTCGATCCTGAGCCCTGGCTGGTATTGAACTTGCAACCTTGTGGTTTCTGAGTGAGTGGCTGCAGTACAGGCATTTAACAGGCATTAAAAGCAAATCAGTCACACACTTCTAATAAAGGCAAAATGAAACAAAGATAAAAAATAAATAAATCCAGAGAACAAAATCAGAAGTAAAACCAGCAGCAGATGGGTTCATTGTAGGCTGCATAAGCTGTGAGCTGCAGTCCATGCTGTACAAAGACTTGTCATATTTTGGCATAGTCTGTATAAGGAAGGATGTACACTACTCCCATAATTCTTATTTGCTTTATTTATATAGCATGTTCTCCCAGAATTGAGAGCAGGAGTTATAAAATTGAAAGGAATGGAGTATAAATTTTTAAAAATATAAAAAATTATCATGGCAATGTTAAAAATAAATTAAATTAACTAATTAATTAATTAATTTGTTCCTGAATTTCTGTCCAATGTTTTGGTTCCTTCAATGCACAGCCTGCAAAATCTCCTTTTCATATCTATCCCATAACACAGATGCCAGTGCCAGGACCAGCCCTCTCATTAGATAAAGTGAGGTGATCAGCTCAGAAGGGTAGATGTTGGATGATGTCGAATGGAAGAGCAATGCCATCACCTGACCTTTCCCCTCAGGACAGAGTAATACTATACATTCTGGGCAAACTGCCCTGCATGCTCGAAGCCAGGCAACTGCCCTTGGGAGAAGATGGTAAATGCTACAACTTCATGAGTACAGACATAACCTTCAGCTGGTAGTCTAGTTGGCTTCTGTGGGATCATTTGAGGTCTCTCATCTTGTATTTTTGCCTTAGGATTGCAAAATGTCTTGGGCCAACAATAGGCAACACCACAGAATTCAGTCTGCAAACTATGTGGGATATTGCACCTATGACCCTCTTTATTTTCAGCCAGATTACTCCCTTTAGGAAAGCAAGGAACTTGCATGCATGTACACACAAAAATCTCTAGAGTACAAAAAATTGTCTAAACTAGAGAGAAACTGGTGCCCTGTCCTCTGTTTTGTCTGTGCTAGGGGCGAAACACAACACGAGGATATTTGTTCCAGAAAGTAAGTTATGTCCTGGGGGGGGAATGTCTGCGAGACAAAGCTTGGAAAATGTTGGGTTGTTTTTTCTTTCTGCATCCCCTAAAATTCTCCTGCCAGGATGAAGGAGGGTGTAGTGCAAAAGATAATTTTCCAGGCTCTTCCCTCAGCAAAAATAATTTATTTACCCCTTCTATTGAACAAATGCAGAGCTCTTTGCCAATGCAGTTATCCAGATGTGCTGGATTTTAACATCCACTGGTCTAAATTCCATTAAAGCTCCTCAGTCAATTGGATTTACCTATGTATTGACTCACCATTCAACAATTTATGCAATGTGTCTCCTTTTGTGCTAACCAACAGGATTCCAGCTATGATCTACAGTTAGCATCTCACTGAGGGAAGGCTGAGCTACTGCTTATCCATGTAGCTGTACATAGATTTGCAACTAGTTCAGGTGTTACTTTTGTAAATTAAATAACATGCCACACTTTGATAAAGTGCAATTGATTTTCCACCATCCACACCAGATCCATTGTTACTGTAACCCCACATCTCATTGTGCTCCTTCATGCCTGAAAACTGGCTCTGGAAAGTTTCCCTGGGAAGTCCACAGCTACTGCTTCAAAGCAGCCTGCATCAGTATGCACCAACAAAACACAGCTTTAAAACAATATTTTTAAGGCAGCACTCACAAACTGGTTTTCATCTCTTTAACTGGATGCCCAGAAAAGAGAGGTGAAGCACTGACTCAGAGCCAGGCCCCAGCATCTGGAAAACCTAATTTGATCCCTGCTAAAAACCAAGCATCCATTATGGGCAAAAGAATTGCACAGAGGAAGTGAACCAGTTTGTTCAAGACAGCAAAGGGCATAACTGAAATTAAATACTGAAGACCAGGAGTGAGTAGAAGCAACATTTGGGCCTGATTTTAGTTCCTGGCAGAATTGCAATAGCCCAAAAAAGATTTCTGATTCCGAGTTATTTAATAGGAGCAACAACAAACTGGCATCCTTGCAGCCCCAGATTAGAATCATAGGATCTTAAAGTTGGAAGGGGTCACTATGGCTATCTAGTCTAACCCCCAGCCATGCACTCCTGGAAGATATGCTGTAGAAATGTAGAAAGCCTACAGAAACCACAAATAGCTTTTTGAGGAAAGAGTGTAAACTCAGTTTAGTTTTGCTACACAGAACATATTCCTAGGTTCAGAAATCCAGATACAAATGTTCAGGCATTAATAAACTTGTTTGCCTCCCCATGTGGGCCTGCTTGCAGCAGATAAGCCTACTTTCTGATGTCAGAGATGGCATGTTACTATATGTTCTTGTTTTGCACATGAAAGGGGAATGCCACATTGGGATGGGACTATGCAGCATGCCCCTGATCCTCACTCATATGTGAGAGGAAACAGATTTCATATTGCCCAAATAGGGCTTAAATCTGCCCCCCTCCTTTCCCTTCCCTTCTCCCCTACCCTTTCTCTGTATCAGCAATCTCCAGGTGCTCCCCCTGATCACAACCCTAATGTCCCCATGGGGTTCTCTTGGCAAGCTTGTTCAGAGGGGGTTTGCCATTGCCATCCTCTGAGGCTGAGAGAGTGTGACTTGCCCAAGGTCACCCAGTGGGTTTCCATGGCCAAACCAGGATTTGAACCCTGGTCTCCAGAGTAATATCCCAACTAACCACTACACCATGCTGGCTTGCTTGAAAAAAATACTAGATACCTAAAGCCTGCCTACCTTTTCTCTAGTTATACTCCTGGTTTATAGAACCTGCCAGTAGTACCTAACCAATCACTTACTCATTAAACTTCATGTCTTTGACGGACATGCAGAGTTGTCTCTATTGCTATCCAGTCTGTCACTTTTCACCAAGAATCTTCTATTGTCTAAGAAGGTTTGTACTAGTCATCAACTTGCTGTTGATTTGTCAAAGTCTCTTAAGAAACCTCTTGAGTAATTCTCGCTGATCTCTTTGAGTCATGGGTTCACAGTAATTTTGCCTAATAGCCCATTCAGAGAGACACAGTGGGTGGGTGGGGTTTGTTTGGGGCTTAGGGATTTGGAGTTCACTTGGCTCCACATTTGCAAGGCAGGAGACTGAGGGTGAGCAGCTAGTGAGTTAAAATAAAACCCATCAATGTTTCTTGCTATCTGATAGTGGAGTTCTTTGAATAGCCTGCTCTGGCACTAGCCATCTCTGTATTGTGTGACTTGCATGTCTCAAGGTCATATTGATGTTAAGCCACATGGAGGTCTGCCAAGGAGTTGAAAGGATGGTAATTCTACCAAGCCAAGTGACACTCTGTTGAGTCATCTTCATGCCAGGAATGCATTGAACCACAAACTCAATATATTCATCTCACCTTGTACAATAAATGAGCCCCAAGCTACTTTTAAAGGGCTTGTGATAGATGTGGAAAAAAAACAGGGGAAAGGCAAAAATTGATAATGGCTGTGATACTTTCTGACATAAGTTTTGTTTTATATGCTTCCCACACACATGGGATTAGTGAGCAAGCTCTGAATCTCTTGAGCGCTCTGAGAATCCTAGTTTTCATTTACCCTTAAAACCTTCCAAAATCCATAGTAATGTAAGCCACCTAAAAAGGCAGTAAAATGCAGGCAAAATTGAGATCTTTATGTCCCATCTTCAAGCAAGATGTTAAGAGAGAGAGAGAACATATGTTTGGACGTGGAAGAGGAAGGAAGAAAAATGGACTTGAAATTGAAGTTGTGGTGATTACAGCATTGAGTTGAAATTGTTAAAACAATGGAATTGAAAAGCCAAAAGCAAAAGGTAATATAAATAATTTTTATCTAAATCTGCTTGAAAAGTAACAAAACAATATATATACACTAAAAGTCTTCAGAACCAATATATACAAAAGATACAAAATGAACAAGAACAATAAAGGCAAACAGAATAATACAAAATAGCAAATGTATCAAACAATATAAACTACATTGAAGCAGAGTAACACAAAATATAATGCAAAAAAAAGGCTTAGAGAAACAGTGAGAGAGATGAATCACAAACTAAAGCTAGCCTTATGAAGGCTCAACAGCTGATTAGGATAATACACACAGCTGAATATCATCTCTATCTCAGTAGCTCACCATTAACCCTATAAGGGTCATTAAACCTATAATGACTAGAGTTATAAATCTTGTTCCTATTTCAACAGAAATGAGGAAGGTTTACAGACATTCAAATGAAGCTGTGACTGCAAGCAGATGGTGTGAGGCTTTTAGATTTCACCTTTAAAGCACTTTAGTAACCCTCATTGGGCAAAGATCCACATTCATTTTTCTTCTTTCTTATCTTTCATTCTTGATCGTTTCTTCACTTCAGTTGCTCATCATCATCAATTTATGGATCCTAGCTACAAAACATATTACTTGATTTGAATGTTTGATTCAAATGTTTTACAGAATTTGAAGATTAAAAAAAGAAAAGAAAGTCAATGCTTCACTTTGGGCCTTTGCAGACTGCCAGAAATAGTGTAAATTGAGTCCATTTTAAGGGTTAGGTTTAGTGCTAGGGAATCATGGGAATTGTTGTTTTTTTTCTGAGACATTGAGCCTTCTCTGTCAGAGAGCTCTGGTGCCACATGATTCCCTAACCCTAATCCTAAACCTTAAAGTGGACTCAATTCACAGTATTTCTAGTAGTCTGCAAAGGCCCTTTTAGCCCATTGATTCTTTCTTTGTGGTCAGTTTATATCCTTTCCTCTACAACAAACTAAGGCTTCATCTCATTACAATGTACACATGCTCTGTTACCTTTTTTGCTTGATCCCCTTTCCCCTGTGTGTGGCATTGCTATGTTCTGGTAGTCTTGTTTACTTGTCGTTCACCATGTTTCATTCTGTGAGAAAAGATTCGATATATGCCTACCAGCCTCAGAACTTCACCTGCCCTGTTCATAGAATCATAGACTCAGAGTTGGAAGAGACCATAAGGACCATCTGGTCAAACTCCCTGCCATACGAGAACACAGAATCAAAATACTCCAATAGACGGCCATTCAGCCTCTGTCTCAAAAGCCCCAAAGAAGGAGACTCCACTACACTCTCAGGGAGTGTGTTCCACTGTCAAACAGCTCTTACTGTCAGGAAGTTCTTCCTAATATTAGGTGCAATATCTTTTCCTGTAGTTTGAATCCATTACTCCAGGTCCTATTCTCTAGAGCAGCAGAAAACAAGCTTGTTCCATCCTCAATATGACATCCCTTCAAATATTTAAACAGGGCTATCATATCACCTCCTACCCTTCTCCAGGCTAAGCCTACTCAGTTCCCCAAGTGTCTCCTCATAAGGCATGGTTTCCAGACCCTTCACCATTTTGGTAGCCCTCGTCTGGACACGCTCCAGCTTGTCAACATCCTTTTTGAATTGTGGTGCCCAGAATTGGACACAGTATTCCAGGTGAGGCCTGACCAAAGCAGAATACAGTGATACTATTACTTCCCTTGATCTAGACCAGGGGTAGGCAACCTTTCCCCTTTAAGGGCCGAGGGACTTCAGCTCCCAGAATCCCAGGAGCTATTGGCCAACATGGCTGAGGCTTCTGGGAGCTGAAGTCCCTCGGCCCTTAAAGGGGAAAGGTTGCCTACCCCTGATCTAGACACTGTACTTATATTGATGCAGCCTAGAATCACACTGGCTTTTTTAGCTCCCTCATCACACTGTTGACTCATGTTCAACTTGTGGTCTACTAGGACTCCTAGATCCCTTTCACAAGTACTGGTGTTAAGCCAGGTGTCCCCCATCCTATATCTGTGCATTTCATTTTTTCTGCCTAAGTGCAGTACCTTATATTTCATGTTGAAATTCATTTTGTTAGTTTTGGCCCAGCTTTCTAATCTATTAAGGGGATTTTGAATTTTGTTCCTCTCCTCTGGGGTATTTGCTACTCCTCTTAATTCTACAAGTTTGATAAGAATGCCCTCTATTCTTTCATTCAAGTTGTTGATAAAGATGTTGAATAGCACTAGGCCCAGGACAGAACCCTGTGGCACCCCACTGGTCACTTCTCTCCAAGATGAATATGAGCCATTGTTGAGCACCCTTTGGGTTCGGCCAGTCAACCAATTACAAATCCACCTAACAGTTGCATTGTCTACCCATATTTTACTCATTTGTTTGCACGTATATAATGGGATACCTTGTCAAAGGCCTTATTGAAATCAAGATATGCTATATCCGCAGCATTCCCTTCATCTACCAAGCTGGTAATGTTATCAGAAAGAAAGAAAGAAAGAAAGAAAGAAAGAAAGAAAGAAAGAAATCAGATTAGTCTGGTATGATTTGTGTCTCATGTTACATTGACACTTGAAAAGAGGTGATTCATTGTGTGCATCTACAGTTGTATACATGCAAACTCAGCCTTTCAGATATCTGTGATTCAGTAGTGGATATTGTGAGTGGATGGAGTGGTGAGTCTCTCCACCCATATGCAAAGGGCTATGCACATCTAGGGAAGAGGAAAATAATAAAATTAATGTGGAGACAAAATTCTGAATGGAGATTTGTAATACTACTTTCTTTTTTGTTTTTAGCACAATGTTGCTGTATAATCTTTATGATCTTCATTTTTGGAGATTACTGGTTTATATCAGCGTTCTATGTACTCTGGCTCTACCTTGATTGGGAAACACCCCAAACTGGAGGAAGGAGATCTCAATGGGTCAGAAACTGGACAGTGTGGAGGTATTTCAAGGATTACTTTCCAATTCATGTGAGTACAAAAACTAAAAACAAGCCCAGAATGAATATAAATGATTGAGAGACTGGCTACCCAAATTAAATTAAATTCTTACTCATGGCAAGACTTCATTTTTTTTGTTTTTGCTAGTATATGTCTCAAAGATACCACTGAAAAAAAGTGTGGAATTTATCCTGGATGGTACCCTGAGTCACGCCTTTTTGGTTTTGTTTTTTTCTTTGGAAAAAAAACATATGTGCATCATCTTTGACACAGTTGCAGTATTGCAACCACTGACCAGTCTGGATAGAGGGGTTTGGGAGTTGTAGTCCAAAAGGAAACTTCTTCATGTTCCAGACTGGACAAATACCATGAAGAAGATTGTCTTTTTAAACTTCTTGCTTGAAATGGGAAAGCTACCTTACAATAAATATATTTATAAACATTTCTAGTAAGGCAGAGTTAGATGGTCAGATATAGCAAACGATATGCATACATATTCAGAGGCATATAAATTCATCAACAATGACCATGGTGTTTCTCAAGGAACATGCACAGGGCTGCGGGGTTCTTATGCATTCTAAATTTATGATGCAATGTGCATTTACATCAGAACAAATCTTTTTCAACAGAATTGGTTTTAATTTCTCAGTAAAAATATGTAGATTGTGCAATAACAACATTGTGGAGTTGAGGTGCTTATGCCTGCACTCAACAAAATTCTCCCCCCCCCCATCTCTTATTAACAAACAAGATTTGAGTAACAATCTCAACATGTGTTTATTTCAGCTAATAAAAACCTCTGATTTGGATCCCAATCAAAATTACCTCTTTGGATTCCATCCTCATGGTGTCCTTGTGGCTGGAGCCTTTGGAAACTTTTGCACAGAGTACACAGGATTTCAGCAGTTATTCCCTGGTCTAACTCCATACCTCCACACCTTGCCTTTCTGGTTTCGAATTCCTTTTTTTAGAGATTATATTATGTGTGCGGGTAAGTAATATTGAATTACTTTAGCAATTATCTCAGAAGGGTTTCTTTTAAGCCATCCACCCCTACCTGGCATTTGGTGGCAGTGGTTAGGATAAGTGGATGTAGTTGGTGGCAGCAGAGAGATAGGCAGAACCTCACAGAGACCAACTCTAAAGTGCCTAAGTTTCCCATTCCAGAATTTAGATTCTGGCCTCTAGAAGGCTCTTCACAATTTCAGATAAATCGTGAGAGAGTCACATCATTCTCAATTTTTGTTTTTTGGGGGGATTACCTGGCAGTATATAAGGTGGTTAACAGTAGATCAAAAGCCAAGCAACTTTGTTTTCTGAGTGAAATGAAGAAAAATGCTGAATTTGTTCTGAATTTATAGATGTAAAATGCATAATGTGAAAACATTTAGTAATTCATCACAAATAATGTGTTTCTTGTTATTAATCTACTTATACTCTTTTAATGTTGTAACTGGACCGGCTTTATTTAGCTTCATAGTTACAAGAATATGTGAACTTACTAAATAGGTGTGATTTGTACCAGAGGCTAGCAGCGTATATTCTGGTGTTTTGAAATAGTAATTAACTATTTGCAGTACATTTAGATAATGACAAAATAAAGTTGCTCTTTAAAATTTTAACTACAGTGTAACTACTGTTGTTGTTGTTGTGTGCCTTCAAATTTCTGACTTATTATGACCCAATGGCAAACTTATCATGGGGTTTTCTTGGCAAGATTTGTTCAGAGGAAGTTTATCATTCTCTTCTCTGAGGCTGAGAGCATGTGACATGCCCAAGGTCACCCAGTGGGTTCCATGACTGAGTTGGGATTCGAACCCTGATCTCCAGCACTCAAACCACTATGCCACACTGGCTCAACTGCTTTTGCTACCTTTGAATTGTAAAGAATTATTTTTTAAAAGTATCTTTCCAAGGCACTGCTCTGCAATATGCATGTATGCTCACTTTGAAGTTAAGTTTAATGCCATTTATTTTTTGCATGTTTTGCATCAAATAAAGTGTAATGTTAAATATATATTTGCACCTCATGTCTGGATTTCTCCTTTTTATATTTTCAAATAGAATAGGGACAGCATGTGTAGGGGGTGAGGAGTTAATATGGATCTGATCATGGTATGTTTTGCAGTATTTAAGCCCATGAAAATCCTCCTTCACCACCCCTGAAACTGCTGTTTGCAGCATTATTTTTTAATGTTAAGATTAATTTGTATACTTTGGTCACAAATACTTTTGAGATTCCAGACAGCACAGATCAATTCATTCAGCTTTCTGGTTTTGCATTGTTACACATTCAGGACTGGTTTCATCATCCAAGAAGAGTGTGTCTCACGTGCTGAGCAGTGAAAAGGGTGGAAATGTTGCAGTGATTGTAATTGGAGGAGCGGAAGAGTCTTTGGATGCCCGTCCTGGAAGTTTAACTCTTAATATTCTCAAAAGGAAGGGGTTCATTAAAGTAGCCTTGAAACATGGGTAAGTTCCAAACTTAAACTTTCATAACAAATGTGTAGCACAGGACATTGACATAGGACATTATCACACGTGGCCCAGAAACTGAAAATAAAGTGG
>JAIPUX010001880.1:81629467-81660188 GCA_020142125.1 Phrynosoma platyrhinos
CCACTGGTCACTTCTTTTCAAGTTGAAAAGGAGCCATTGTTGAGCACCTGTCATGAAAGCCAGCTACAGTTAGCTATATGATCACATTACTGAAAACAAAAGAACAGCCCTGATGTTGGAAGGATATAACCAAACTGCTTTCCAATACTCCTTGAATTTCAAAATGTGGTATTTTAAATGCTGATTATAGTCATGCCTGTGTTTTATAAAGATTCTTAATTTTCAGATATTTTTGTTCTCAAAGTATATATTTAAAAACCAAAGGTATTTTACCAAAAGCTAAGTAAAACTAAGCTAGTACATGGACATTTCATTGCTAGAGATGTGAAAAATTAATGGGCTGCCACTAGCAGCTGGTGGCTTTGAGGTCAATGGAATTGTGAATCTACTCCAGGTTTTTATTTGAATTTTAAGGGAGCTGTTCTAGGTGCTGAACCAATCCTCCTCAATAGATTCAGCACTTTGGGTAGTTACTTTACTAGTTTAAGCTGGACTCTGGAGTGCATTCACTGCTTCACTACATGATAGCCATCAGATTGTTTTCTTTCTCTGTATTCCACCTGTATTCTGTCCCCACCTTCCATTTCCTGTTCATAGTTGGCTGTGATTTTTTTCCCTCCTTACACTGCAATTTGTACACACATTATTTTCCCCCTAATATCCACATTTATTTATGCAGAATTCCAAGACATAACTGTGTTAGTTAAGAATATCAGTATGAAAAGGGATCTTCTAGCATGAAAAGAGATCTTTCAGGAGAACCAGCATGGTGTAGTGGTTTGACCATTGAACTATGACTAGAGACCAGGATTTGAATCCCAGCTCAGATGTGTAAACTCACTGGGTGACCTTGGGCAAGTCAGAAGTTCTCAGACACAGAGGATTGCAATGGCAAATCCCCTTTGAAGAAAATTGCCATGAAAACCCCGTAAAGGATGAAGTGGCTCAAGTGGTTAAGACACTGACTCTGTTGATTGCAAGATCAGCAGGAAGGCCCGGGTGCTGCATGATGGGGGGGGGGGGGGAGCTCCTGTCACTAGTTCCAGCTTCTGCCAGCCTAGCAGTTTGAAAGCATGCAAATGTGAGTAGATAAATATACCACTTTGGTGGGAAGGTAAACAGCATGCTGTGCAATCATGCTCGCCCCATGATCACAGAGTAGTCCCTGACAATGCTGCTCTTCGACTTAGTAACAGAGATGAGCACCGCCCCCTATGGTCGGATACAACTTGACAACTTTGTCAATGGGAAATATCTTTATTTTTACCTTAAGTTTTCCTTAGGGTCACTATGACTTGAAAGCACACAACAACAACAAGGACCTTTGAGAGTGAGAGAAAGAAGTTGTACCATAAGCTTTCCTAGACTTAGAGCAGGGGTAGGCAACCTTTCCCCTTTAAGGGCCGAGGGACTTCAGCTCCCAGAATCCCAGGAGCTATTGGCCAACATGGGACTATTGGCCAACATGGCTGAGGCTTCTGGGAGCTGAAGTCCCTTGGCCCTTAAAGGGGAAAGGTTGCCTACCCCTGACTTAGAGTGTTTGACTACCACTTTAACTGTCATGACTCTATCCTACAGAATCCTAAGATTTGTAGTCTGGTGAGGCAGCAAACCTCATCAAACTACAAATCCCAGGGTTCCACAGGATAGAACTATTACAGTTAAAGTGGTCTTGAATTGCTTCATTTCTGCAGTGTGAAAGAGATGTTAGTCTACTTCCTCAGATGCATCTGAAAAAGTAGACTAGGGTCCAAAACACACTAGAAATGATCCAGTTTGAGACCACTTTAACTGCCTTGGCTCAGTGCTTGGGAATCCTGAGAATTGTAATTTATTGTGCCACCAGAGCTCTCTTACAGAGAAGGTGTAAATGTCTCACAAAACTACAGTTCCCAGAATTCCACAGCATTGAGCCAGGGCAGATACAGAGGTCTCAAACTGGATTATTTCTGCAATGGGTTATGGACCTAGGTCTATGAAAGGTTATGAAACTTCTTTCTCCCATCAGTCCCAAGGTTGCTACAACATGCCCTTTGCATATTTATTGATGCATTTTACTAAATGTACACATTTTCCTCATTAAATAAAATGTGTTTCTGGATTTCCCTTCCTCCCCCCCCCATGTTAAAGTGCATATTTAGCTATTTGCATTTTAAAATGTATATATTATTTGGTGTATATTATTTGTGTATATTATTTGGTGCTCCTAAAGCCTTGAAAAAGTTTAGATTTTTGATTTGAAGTGTGTTCCATCTCACAATATGCTACTTTGATCAAGACTATCTAATTTATCATGGTTGATTTCCATCCCTAATTATTTTTAATTATAAAGCAAGGATGGGAAGTCTGACACTGTTGGACATCAACCCCATCAGATTTCAACCAGCATGGCCAGTGGGCAGGAAATATGGGAACTGAAGCCACCTGGAAGTCCACAGCACTTTCTATCTCCTGCAGTAAAAGAATGTGGCAGTTTGGGACATTTTTTACACTGAAATTCTAAATTCCTAATTTGTACTAGTTAACAAATACACTAAATGCACAACTCATTGTACAGCTGTATTTTCTTTTTAAAAAAATTCCCATCCCTTGTTTTTGGATCATGCTTTGCAGGCAAAACAATTAGGTTAGAGGTGAAGGCATTCCAGTTCAGTTTGAACAGCTGCATGTCATATTATGTAGGTGACACAATCCAAGTGCTTTGAAGTTAAAGAAGACAAGGATAACAAGGAGATTGTGTCAACATAGTTTCCTCCAAGAAGGATATGGAGTGTTTGGGTCAGCCTACAAAAACTCTTGCTGTTAACCCCTTTACTTTTTGTTCAAGCTGATAGGACAACCTATCTAAGATCTGATACCAAAGCAGCTGCTCTCCCTCAAAGGTTGGCCAACTGTCAGCATTTGCTTTTTTAAATCATCTCCTCCTTGAAGCCACAGAGTTGGTTGTTGGCTGAGTTCTGGTAATGTCTCAAAATTATGTAAAGCATATTTGCATGTCAGGAGGAAGTGTGTGTATATGTGTATATGTTTGTTTGTAAGAGAGAAAACAGAGGTTGAGAAAGTACTTTGTTTAACTATAATACCTAGATTCCTTCAGCAGCCATACTGGCTGAGAGATTCCAGGACCTGCAATCATCATCATCATCATCATCATCATCATTATCATCTGTTTACAAGTTCTAAAACAAACAAGTGGCTTGATTCAGGATGAAGAAGGTTTCCATATTTCCTCTGAACGCAATCTAGAATGAGAGCAGTGCTTCCTATCCAAGCCACATAACAAAACAGGAGTTACTGTACCAATTTACAGCCCTTTGAATGCTGTGTTCTGTTGACCCCCTCCCAGCCCAGATTTAGTTAACACCTCTTTAAACAATTATAATTTTGTTGAATGCAAGATTGAATAACGAAGTATTTCAACAGCAATATGCATCTCTCTGTAAATGACCTTAATCTTCACTGCTAGAATTCAATGACATAGCTGTGGTAGTCTGGAAAATCAGTATGGAAAAGGATCTTGTAGCACCATTGAGACTAACTAAAATATAGAAGGTAATGTGAGCTTTTGTAGACTTGAACCTACTTCCTCAGATGCATGGGAGGAAGTAGGCTCAAGTCTATGAAAGTTCATGCTACCAGCTTCTTTCTTTAAGTTAGTGTTAAAAGTGCTGTAAGATCACTTTGCATACTGTCAATCCACACTGTGCACTTTTTTTATCCCTGTCGCTGCACACTGACAAAAAGAGTGGCTTTACTAAAACAATCGGAAGTCAATGTCTTCCCATAATGGTTTTATCCATTTGATATGCTATTTATATTGGCAGCATTCTTCCACTAGGCTAATCTGCAGACATGTGTACTTTGATCTGGATCAAAGAGGGGCAATCATGGCCGGGGCTGGGGGCTGGATGAGAGGAACTTTTAACTCATGGTTGAAGGGAAAATGTCCACTGCCGACACAAACCCTGGACATGAGAACTTCTGTCTCAATTCCTGGAATAAAGTCTTTTGTTTTAAGCACACTCAGATGTTCTCCTGGTTGTTGAAAACTGAGGCTGCTGCTCCTGACAACTCTTTCCATAACGAAATGCGAGTAGCACACTGTGCAGTAACATAAATCAAGAAAAGGCCAGAAGAAAGCCTAATAAAAGGTCATAATGAAATATTGTCTCATTGTAGGTAGGATGAATGAAAGCAACAGCTGCTTCATAGTACAACACTCTCCAATTTGATAACAGATGATCAACATTCTAGCTTGTTACTATGGAAGTAGACATTATCATTTGGAATATGAGAAGGAGGTGATAATCATTATTAGCATTGTCTATTTTCAAAGCAGTCTTAAATATTGAATATGTTATCCTCCAGTTGCAGCTGGGCTCTTTTTGTCAAGCCTGCTGGCCAGCCCATTCTCTGGTACATTCAGTAAAATAAATAAAACTGATTTCTCACTAAGAAAATGCAGAAAGTCCTAATCTCATTGACTTTTAGTTCTAAAAAGTGCCTTATATAGATAGATGAGGAGCCTGAGGCTTGCCTACTAATGTCATTGGACTTCAGTTTTTATAGTCAGTGGTCAGAGATTATAGGTTGGCCACAGGTTGTCTACTCCAAACAAAAAGTTCCTCTTCTTCATCCTAACACATTCAGAGGTATGTCTGATGGGAAAGTGGGTCAACTTATTCTCAGTGACAGCTTTCAGATTCTGGGACTCCCTTCCTAGAAAAACTAGACTTGCTTCCAGTTTGATGGCAGGTGAAGTTTTTTTTGTTTCAATAAACTTTTGGGAACTGGCTGTTTATGGGAAGAGTGGCTTTAATAATTGTGCTAAAAGGCTTTTAATTGTGTTTGTTTTAATTTGTGCAAGCAGCCTTGAGTCCTGGGGGGGGGGGGAGCAGGATATAATTTCACCTGTCAATTGAAGTACAAGAAAAGATCTCAGCATTCCTAGAGTCTGGGAGCAGCTGCCAAGGACGTCTCTCCTATTCCCACTAGAAATGCCTGTGAAGGTGGTGGGACAGAGAAAATGGCCTCACTGAAAATTTCATTGCTCAGGTCCAAATAGGCAGAACAATAAATTAATCAGTAAAACCATGAAAAAAATCACAATATTCAATAAACATCAAAACAGTGTAAAATGCCAGTTTGAAGAGATGTGTCTTCGCATCTTTCCTGAAACCAACAAACAGCAACAGAGCAAAATACCTTCCATTATACAGGGCAGCACATGAGAACATCCTTTTCTGCATGCCCTTCTGGTGGCTCTCCACAGGTTCTAGTATCCCCAAGAAGAAGAGATTAACATCCAGACAGGTTTGTAATAGTATTCTGTTTGTAATTAGTATCCTGAAGAGATTTAACATCCAGACAGGTTTGTAACAAAACCTTTCAAGCAGTTTTGGGCTTTAATTGTAAAAATAACACCTTGGATTGAGCCTGCAAAGTAACCAGATCTTACTTATAACAATTCTTTTTGTACTTGTCCCTGGAAAAAATGGGCTGAACTGGAAGCATTAATATTTGGGCCACTTTCTGGAATCCCTTGGCAAGGGCCATTATGGGTGTTTTGATCCAAAAAAAGTTATTTTCCATGTCCTTGGACCGACAACATTGCTGAAACTAATTCCTCAGCATATTTGGTGAAGACCTGCAAGATGGACAGAACAAGGATAGCCTTTTATTACTTAAATGCCATGTATTATTATTGCACCTTTTGAGAGGGTTTCTCCTCCCATCTGATCACTCAGCTGTCTTCCCTTTCCTCAGGTATAGACCCTCAAACTATTTAGTCTGCTTTATTTTTTCCATAAACCTGCTGAACTCCATGAAGTGTCAGCTGTCTCAGTCAGTATTGTCTAGCAAAAGCTTCTGTAGAGTAACATTCCAGTTTCCTCAGTACTTCATACAAAATCCATTTCCTTGTGGCAAAATTGGAGAAGGGAAGAGGTGTGGGTGTACTTCACTGAAGACTGAACTCATGGAATACTGAACATTGATTGCCAATTGCTTAGTTATTTTTAATTCTGCTGCTGTACCTCTTCCTCTGAGGTCCCTTCTAGATTAGAATAGCCTTGGCCGAGAACTTTGTCAAGCCCTGCTTTCTCAATCAGTTTTGTATTGTTATATTTTGCCGTAGAGTCATGGAATGTTGTGTAATGGGGAAAAGAAACAGCATAAGGCTTCTTGGAGGGTCTGAAATAATTTTACTTTCTGGAGTTGGGGTACACATTTATTTTAAAAAGCTAGCATGGTAAAATGGCAGGGGTGTAGGATTGGGATTTGGGAGAGCCATGCTTGTGTCACAGTAAGTCATGAAAGCTACTGGCAGACCACAAGTCACTCACTCTTTCAGCCTAACCTCCCACATGTAATTGCTGTGTGGATAAAGTGGAAAGAAGAGTCATTAATGCCACCTTGTATTTATTAAACATTCTCTTCACAAGCATAAGGATTTAGCAAATAAATTATTTAATATTTTGATTAGTATGATAAAGGGTTCATGAAGGATCCTTGCTCAGTGATAGACCAAGTGTTTTTAATTTTTTAAAAAAAACCCAAATTCAGTCTCTGGCATTTCCAAATAGGGCTGGGGAGAAATTGTGGTTGAAAAGAATTGCTCCAAGTCAGTATAGATCAGCTTTTCCTAACCCGATACCTTGCAGATTCTCATCCTGGTCAAAATTGGGTTGGGATGATGGGAATTATGGTGCCACACATCTGAAGGGCACCAGGAATGGTCATATTGACTTTGCTGAACTAAATAGATCAAATGAAAACAAAGTAGTCTTGTGAGCCCATAAATGGGGGCTGGGTGGGGCTGGGTTAATACAGTATATATTTTGAATATACCTTTATAGACCCAATCAAAAATGTCACAAAACTTTGCAATCTTTTGAGTTTCCCAGAATACTTCATCAGGCTTGACAGAAGAAAAAAAAAGTAGGAGATTGCCACAGTCCAAAATATGAAGCCAGATATGATGGCCATGAAGTCTACAGTTAAATTCAGGTGGCTCAATGGTCTTGATTTGATTTAAGGTAATAGGTTCATAGGCATTTCTCACTCCCTGTTATGGATGACATGAAGTATGAGTGTATTTATATGAATAGTAGCTACAACAGAAATAGAGTATAAGAACACAATCATAAATAGATTAACTTCCCAATTACAACTGCTGACCATATTACTGGAAAGACGGGAAAAGAGAAAAAGCTTTATGTTGCTTAGGGCCAAGTGGATTTTGCCTTGTTCAGTAATGAAGGATGGGTTTATTTGTTGAGAGCTGGCATGGCACAGTGGTTTGAGTGTTGGACTAGGAGCTCTTAGCCTCAGCGGAAGGCAATGGCAAACCTCTTCTGAATAAATCATGGCAAGAAAACCCCATGATAGGTTTGTCTTAGGATTGCTATAAATCAGAAATGACTTGAAGGCACACAACAACTAAAACATTTGTTGTATTTTGGTTCCTGCAAGTCAACTCCAATGTATGGTGATCCCCTTATAGGGTTTTCATTGGCAATATTTCTTCAGAGGAGCTTTGTCATTGCCTTCCTGTGAGGCTGGAAGATTATGACTTCCCCAACATTAACTAGTAGGATTCCACAGCAGAAACATGATTTGAACCCTGGTATCCCAGAGTCCAATACTCAAACCATTATACCACACTGTCTCAGAGCAAATTTGTGTGTGTTTGTGCCTTCAAGTCATCTCTCGATTTATGGCAACCTTGTGAATTTCATAGAGTTTTCTTAGGTGAGGAATATTAAGACATACCTACCTTATCTACAAAAATGTGGCTCTGTGATTCTAACATAGCCATCAAATTTCTCCTGTATGATTTTTAACATCTTTACCTTATGAAGAACCCAGTGAAGCTTCAAAAGCTTGCAGAGTGTATTTTATGCTTTGGAGACAATCCAATAAAGGCATCACCACTTAGGGATCTTAGATTTTTGCTGCATAACCAACACCCCTGAATATATTTTACACCTATTTTATACTTCTTTAGCTCCACTAGATGGCATATCTCCTTTTCAGCATCAATCAGTTCACCAAACTGTGGAAGAGAAAGACAGAGAGAAAGAGAGAGAGAGAAGATGCATTTGATGTTTCAGACTTGGATTTTAAGCAAGAGAATGCAGATCTGTTTCTGATTCGGAGTGTTGTGCACATTTCTTCATTTGATGCAACGAGCAATAGCCTGTAGCCTATAGCCATTATTTTCACATTAAAACCACTAAACCAGTCAGGGGAGGAGAGGATACTACCACTGCTTGTAACAGAGAGCTCTGTTTTGATCTCTCTGCAAAACAAGCAATTAGATAGCTTCACAGAAACTACAGGGATTTTTAAAGTATAGATTACCAAAGGGGTTATATATTGAATAGTTCCCAACAGTTTCTTTTCAGACTTCTGACTGTACAATCACACCATTCCATTCTGGTTGAGACCAATGTGTGTGTGTGTTGTCAACATTATGAAGCTACACTGCGATGTATCTGGTAATTGATAGCAAGACACTGGGCACCAAGAGTGGGCTGGAAGCATCATCCTTCAATGCCCCTCTCACCAGTGTCACAGAACTCCATCCATCAGTACAGCTGTCTGCATTGTGAGTTGGGTTTAAGATAATTGAAGTCATGGCAATGGTGCCACGATTGTAGATATGCATATCAAATAGTTACGAGATCATAATGCTAGCTATGACACTGCAACTGCCTAACAGGATGCTTACCATTGTTCATCAGCTGTCTGATGACAATATTATATAATCCTAACCTTGTAGAATGTTCTGTGTGAATTCTGTGACATAACGTGACTTTGAGATACTAAAATGTTCCAACTGGAAGGATGAGGGTTAACATACTACTTACTACATACATACTACATAATAAAATGTTGTAAATCAATTATATTACGTAGAAAACCTTGCCCTTATTTGCCCTTTGTCACTTGGCTGTTCAGTCTCCCTTTCTCTCTCTCTGGTGGCGCAGTGCAGCCACTCACTCATGGACCACAAGGTTGCGAGTTCAATACTAGCCAGGGCTCAGGCTAGACTTAGGCCTGCATCCTTCCGAGGTCGCTAAAATGAGTACCCAACTGTTGGGGGGCAATGAGCTTACAGTTGTAAACCGCTTAGACATCCCATAGAGCGATATGAAGTGGGATATAAATGAAGCTGCTTTGCTTTGCTTTGTTTTCTCTCTCTCTGACATACACAGCCCTTCCAAATTTTCAGTCACCTCCACAACTCCTTTGCCTTTTCCTTCCTTCTCCACATGTTCTCTTCACTATTCCATCTCTCATTTCCTTTACCTCCTCTTACTTCTTTTGACTTTTCCCTCTGTTTAACTCTTTTGCCCTTTGCCTCATGTCCATCATGTCTATTCTTCCCTCCCCCACCACAAGTCACTCCCTTTCAGTAGTTGCACATCTTAATTCTGATATTATTAAGGAAAACTCTAACAATAAATGCATCATATGTTTGATTTTGGGAGAAGTTAAAGGCTTTCATTCCTTCTCCATTGTTGTCTAGTTCACTTTTGTGCAGGTATTATAATCTCTCTCTCTCTCTCTCTATATATATATATATATATATATATAGGCACACAAAGATAGATTGTCAATGGTGCAGTTGGAGCAAATGCACTAAGAGCCTCAGCTAGCAGCTGTATGCTGCTGCTGGAGCCACACACACAAGCACACTTCTTGCATTGTGATGCTGTTGAAAAACAAATGCTCTTGGAAACAGTGTGGCTATAAATTTTTCTTCTTCAGCCTTCATCATGGGACAGTAGCATTTACCACTCATTGAAGCAAGTGTAGTGCCCACTCCTGTCTCTTAGGACAGAGGGTCCTTGTCACTTATCATATAATCTGGATTCTATCTGGAGTCTGTTATCACTTTCTGGTCACCCAAGTGCCCAATTCATTATGGTGGTTAAACCAGACACTCAATGAGGTGAAACACACTGCCCCTTTGAGCCACCTTCCGGGTGGCTTGGCAGTGTGGCGTTTACAGATCACACACTCCCAAGCCACATGGAAGTCACCCGGCAGTTTACATGGGGGCCAGCTTCCAGGCACTCTGATAATGCAGTGTTTGTATGCTGCATGCCACTGGAACACCTTAAAGCCAGCTTCCAGCTGCGGTGGGGTGGAAAAGCCAGCTTTTCGCTGGCCCAAAAAGGCAGATTGGGGCCACGGCATGCAGTTTGCCGCAGCCCCAATCTGGCTTTGGAAGGGGCAGTCTGTTTCACCCCAATGTTCACATCAGCAATCCACTTAAGCATTAAGTATTGGAATCTCAAGATATTTACATGAGAAATGATCAGGCTTTTTAGTACTCTTTTGGACTATTTATTTTATGCATTCATAGACAGGAAAACATATACATTCCCCTTATGAAGAAACACAGGCATGTCAATATCTGGGTGCTTGCTTTCATTACATACCCATTACATTGCATTCCATGTAAGGCATAACACATTCATTACATTACATCATGTGGCCAAATATGTTATACTATCATAAGGTGTTTCATAAGGAACCTTTATCAGTTTGCATCTCATTAACAGGCTTTGCAATCATGAACACATATATGAATATTATCATTTTAAACAGTATTGTTCAGCCATATGTTCATCATCAGGCTCTTTCATACTTTCCATAGTGTAAGACATTATACACTATTCATAAAGGCATTCACATGTACAAAATTCAGTCCTTTGTATCATATTTATACCCCTTCTATCTATCATGGAATACTAACTAATTTGTCGAGGCACTACACCAGGGGTAGGCAACCTGTCCCCTTTAAGGGCCGAGGGACTTCAGCTCCAAGAAGCCTCAGCCATGTTGGCCAATAGTTCCATGTTGGCCAATAGCTCCTGGGATTCTGGGAGCTGAAGTCCCTCGGCCCTTAAAGGGGACAGGTTGCCTACCCCTGCACTACACATTTCTAAACAAGCATTCAAGGATTAATCTCCTCTAATATGGTTAAATCTTAACAGTATCTTACATAACCACAAACATATTAATAGGCATCCATTACACTCATATGGGACACACAGTCTCCTGCCCACATTTGCTGATTTCTCTTTTGCAGATTTGGTTACTATGTTCTCTCTAAGAATCTCTGCATCCTCTAGCGTGATTCTATGGTCTACCACTGGTGGATGTTGACCATAGAGTCACTCTGAAGGACCTAGAGAGTATTTTGTTGTTGTTAACTGCCCTTGAGTTGATCTTGCCTCATGGTGAGCCTGTGGATGAGACATCTCCAAAATTCCTAATCCTTCACTGCTCTGCTTAGTTCCTGTAAAATTCATGCCTGTGACCTCCTTAATAGAGTCCACACTAGAGAAGTGTTGTCCCAGGTAAAAAAAAAATAGCATTCACAAATTTTATTTGTATCTATTTATATTCCAAGTTTTCCCACTTTCTCAAGAGGAGGCTGTGCCCCTAACTCCACAGCACATGTTAGGGGGCTGTTTTTGGTCAAATCTACTGAATGTACTTTTATTTCAATTACAAGAGAGCACACTGCATCTGCTAGAGGTTAATACAGGTCACATCTGCTCACATCCACAGTGTGGTGTCTCCCCAGTCATGTTTTGAGCAGGTTTTTCCCAGACTTAAGCTGAAGCCAAATTCTCCTTGATACCACACACATCTTAATACATCTGGCTTCCTATATTATATCTTATATTCTCTATGACAGTGGTTCTAAAGCTGTGGTCTGTGGACTCCTAGGGGGCCATGATGCCCTCACAGGAGAGCCATGAAGGAAAGAAAGCCTAGAGTCTAGAAAACTGTGTACTGAAATGAGAGATAGCAAGCATCTGCTGACTATGTAATGTCAGTAGCTCTCCCTTCCTCCCTTGGCCCCTGGAAAGCAAATCAATGAATAGACATGTTGAGTGAAAGCCTGCCTGCTTCACAAGCACTGGAATGATATCCAGGCAAGGGTGGTCGGGAAGGGACCTTGGCCCTCTGTAATGTAGTGGGCCCACCTCCTGCTACCCCTGCGATACTTGGCATTTTGTAAGGGGAGACAGAGGCGGTAGTGTCCATTTTCATAACCCCTTTTTCTTAGCAGCTGGTGCAGGTATGCTGCACTCTCCCTCCATCCATCCACTCCACATGGCTTTTCTTCAACTCCTGGGAGATCTGGAAAGTGCCAGAGTGGGAGCTGACTTTAACATCCTCCTCATGAAGGAAGTGAGAGAAGGAAGGTGGGACAAAAAAGAGAAAGAAAAGAAAAGAAAGGGAGTCATCTGGATTTGAGAGAGAGAACTGGAGAGGATGGTACCAGCCTTGGTAGGTAGGACAACTGTTATCCTTTTCTCAATTCTCTAGCCTCTCACAACCTTTCAGAAAATGGATGGGTGAGCAGTTGGGTCTCTTTGTTTCCAGTAATAGGAAAATGCAGAGAGAAAAAGGCAAGATAGAATGTGAAACTTGAGGCAGGGAGGAGCTGGCTCAGTATTACAAATCTTATGCCATTTTACTTTTCATCCAGATGCTTTCAATCAGAGGTGAGGATGTTAATTGAAATGAAGGTGAAACACCTACCTAAATTACTAAGTTAGTAAAAGGATGCCCATTTACTAAGATAGTGCAAAATGCTAATTTCAATTGACTGTAATGGGAAAGGGGTGGGTGTTTCTGAGGAAACAGAATCCTTTGTAGATAAGCTGACTTGTATTTATTTATTAACAAAAGTACTCTGTTTCTAATTGGCAGATGATTACTTAAAGTAAGCATGCTTTTTGCTTTTTATCAAGATAAATTTCTGTTAACTAATCTGTAAAGAGATTTACTATTCTTGAAATCATTGGTTACACTAGTGGTATTTTCTATTATTATTGATGTTCTTTAAACTGAAAAACAAATGCAAACAAAGGCCTTTATGAAAATAAACAAGCTGATTGCAACAGTAGAAGAACAAAAAATAATGTTTAATGTGATGTGAATGGAATTCCATATATATTTGATACACTTTATACTGGTCAATGACCAAATAAATCGAATTGAATATTTGATACACTTTAGGGTTTTAAACCTTGAATTAAGTCTGGAGGTGTGGGGTTCATGGCAACCAAAGATATTTAAAAATGGTCCCTGGTAAAGAAAAGATTAAGAACCACTGCTTTATGCTATATACTATGCATTACATAAGTTACATTCTGTATCGTACAAGTTTATTTACTTGTATCAAGAGATGGTTGTTTTTCAATTTACGTTTGTTTTGCAATTTAAATGCCTGGCTTTTGACACCATTCTGTTCCTGTTTTCCAGCTGAGAAGCAAGTGAAAAGGTGGATGGTGTCCACTACCTCTGAGATTCTGCCGTTGATCATGCAAGCTGGGACACAGGTGGGGCTGGGATGGATGACCATAATCCCCAATTTTATTGAGCCTAAAAGGGTCTAGGTCTGAACCCAGGAGGGTTCTTCTTGGTCTGGCAGTACTAGCAAGCCACAGCATGAAGCAGGTACTACAACAGGGGAGCTTGCACATCTGCAGAAAGGGATTCCTCATTTTAGAATTGCTTCAGGGCCCTAGCCATTCTAATCCACTCTCTTTTGTACTTACACTTTTATATGCACATGTTGGCATTAGTCGCAGTTCATAAAATGGTGTAAAAACCTGACAGCAGGTTGATCAGAGCGATATTTGACAGTGCTAATCTGCATTATGTAGGATTAACCAGGCAGAGTAATTAATTTACGTAAGCTCTTTAGCAACTTTGAACACTTGGAACTCCTATGAATTCTTTACAGTATGATCTAAGAAATATTTTAAAAGTAGGCAACATGCTGGGATAAGAAAATGAAAGTGAAGATTAAATACTTTCAGCAGGGGAGCAAACAAGATCAGTTTGGATTACCAGAATAATAATAACATATGATAGTATAGGCATAGCTCAGTTAACAAAGGCCTTGGATGCACAGCTAAAAGCCCCCCACCATTCCAGTGTCATTCTAGAATCATAGATTTGGAAGAGATCTTAAGGGCCATCAAGTCCTAGCCCCTGCCATGCAGGAACACAGAATCAAAGCACCCCTGACAGATGGCTGTCCAGCCTCTGTTAAAAGACTTCCAAAGAAGGAGACACCACCACTCTCTGAGGCAGCGTCCTCCACTATCAAACAGCTGTTATTGTCAGGAGGTTCTTCCAAATGTTGAGGTGGAATCTCTTCTCCTATAGCTTGCATTCCTTGCTCCATGTCCTAGTCTCTGGAGCTGCAGAAAACAAGCTTGCTCCATCCTCAATATGACATCCCTTCAAATATTTAAATGGGGCTATCATATCACCTCTTAACTTTCTCTTCTCCAGGCTAAACCTACCCAGCTCCCTAAGTCTCTCCTCATAGGGCATGGTGACCCTTCGGCATGTTGGTAGCCTTCATCTGGACACGCTCCAGCTTGTCAGCATCCTTTTTGAATTGTGGTGCCCAGAACTGGATACAGTATTCCAGGTGAGGCCTGACCAAAGCAGAACAGAGTGGTACTATTACTTCCCTCAATCTAGACATTATACTTCTATTGATGTTTGGGCAATGCACATCCAAACCCTGGTTCTGGTACAAGCAATCCAGAAGATGGATTCTGCATCTGAACTGAGACATTATAACCTTTAACTGGTTTAAAATGATATACCTGTTGCTTTGGATCTTCTGGGAAGATTCAGAGCCTGCCATTCCAGCACTGTGTTGATTGTCTGCATAGGAATTCCACTGTGCATCCTGCCCACTACTGCAGTGTTTACTCTCTCTGAGGTCAGAACAAGGCAGCCATCCTTATGCCCACTGCTGCATGCCTCGTGCTGATTTCAGAAGCAAGTGACCCACAGCAGTAGCAGACATGTTTGGCAGCTAAGTAGAATACTCATGCAGACAGCTGCCATAGTGCAGGAATGGAGAGTCAGATAATGGGCAGGTTGGGGCAGCTGTGGGCCCAGGATACTCCAGGCTGCCCCCGGAGGACCCTGGCCAGTGCAGACAAAGACAAAGCCTCTAAAAGTGAAGCTCTTTCTTTTAAGGCTTTTAATGACCTCCCACTCCCCCTTCTTTCTCATGCTTTGTCTAGCTGGAATTGTTTTTTAATCAACATTTGCTTTGAGATGATGGTAAAGGGAGGTGCAGAAACTCAGAGTTTAGGTGCTGGGTTGCAGCAGCCTGTCTTCAGTAAACAAATAGCTGGGAAAGAGGGGCATTCTACTCTTCCCAATCCTAATTGTGTGTGCCTGCTTACAACAGTCAAAGTCAACAGCCACCTCCAGGATTCCTTACACGTGTGAACAGCAAAACAAAGAGAAAACAGGAAATCAGATTAGCTTGCCTCATCTACAACCTCCAACATAGTAGTAGTAGTAGTAGTAGAAGAAGAAGAAGAAGAAGAACTGTATAGATAGAAATGCCTGGCCTCCAAAATGGAAATCATAAAAAAAAATATGAGACTGATGAATGAAAAAGTTATCCCTGGATGCATTTTGGAAGAAGCCTTCAAGTAGTCTCTAGAATAGGGGTTCCCAACCTTTTTGACTCATCGAGCCTTAAGGGCTCCACAGAGCACAGGTTGGGAACCGCTGCTCTAGAAAGTTCAGAATTTTTCTGCTTACTTGTGCAAAGCTTACCTGACCTAACTGTTCTGTTTTCCATATATATCTTCTAGGTTTGAATAAGGAGTTGGCTGAAACATGTCAAACTGTTTTGTGCTGTAAGAACCTATCCCTGCTGTTCCCTTTTATTTAACATTCTGGTGCCAAATTTTCTGTTAAAGAAGTAATGCCCGGAAACACATCTACTTGGATCTATGTGCATGGACAGGACATCATGGGCCAAGCCCATGAAATCCCTTCCAATATTTCTGATTCAGTTCTGTCCCCGAGCTGGTGCAGTGACAAAATGGGTGTTCACACGCTCGCCTGCATGCCACCATGCCACGAAGCCACAGCCATCCCACATGCCCATGATATTTTTGTCTTCTGCTTTTTAGGTAGGCCTGTCTTGAACAAGATGCTAAGCAAGCTTGGGTACAGATGGCCAATCACAGCTCATAAAATGCTGGAGGAGGGGGAAGTGCTATGGGAGACAAATATAAAAAGTAGAGGCATGTCCATAAAAGGCTTAGATAGGGCTAGGTAGAATTAAATATAGGGATGAGGCAGATAGGAATGGATTAAATCTTGAAAACTGTTGAATGGGGCAATTAGGAAAAGGGGAATGGAGGTAGTCTGAGTAGGGTTATTGGGAGCTGAGAATGTGGAAAATGCTCAGTGAGAAGCATACCCCCAATTGTCCTTGTTTGGTAGGGACAGCCCCAGTAAATCATCTGCCATCCCACTTTCTCAATTGCTTCTAAAATATCTCAGGTTCTGTCTCCATTTCCCTCTTTCACCCTTTCTCTTCAGCTTACATTTGTTGCAAACTGAATTTGGAACACAAAAGTAATTTGGACTCGGTAGGAAGGAGAGGAGAGGAGAAGAGGCAGAATCTTGCCTTTCCCAGTAGGCTGAGCAAAAGCAAACTGGTACAGCTTCCCCTAGATTTAGAACAACACCATATGCTGTGTGACTCCAAATTTTTTTTGAGGGTAAGCATAAGGAATAAATGTGTGTGTGTGCGTGTGTGTGTGTGTGTGTGTGTCTGTGTGCATTCAAGTTGCCTATCACACCTTTAAACAACTTGCCAGGCAATAGGCTTCATCAATAGAAGTGTAGTGCTGTGGCATCACTAGGGGGTGCAGGGGGGTTCAGAACACACCAGGTAACTCTCTAAAGGAGAGTGACACCACTGCTTACCAGACATTTGCATTTTGGAAGAAATGGGTTGTGATATTTGTCTGTATCTCTTTAAAATGCTGAAGAGATAGTGTGAGTGGGATGAGGCTCAGTGGGAGGAGATAAGAGAGGCCCCAGGATTTTTTTAAAAAATAAAAGTTTAAATTTTAATATTAAAAAATTTTCTTTAAAAACACCACATTTTACCAAATTTTCACATTGGGGATTGACACCATGAGTTACTACACTGGGTGACACTAGCCCTAGTTATGCCAATGGTATTGTGTCTAGATCAAGGGAAATAATAGTGCCACTCTATTCTGCTTTGGTCAGCCTTACTTGGAATACTGTGTCCAGTTGTGGGCACTATAATTCCAAAATGATGTTGAGAAGCTGGAGCGTATCCAGACGAGGGTGACCAAAATGGTAAAGGGTTTGGAAACCATGCCCTATAAAGAGAGATTTTAGGGAGCTGGGTACCCTTAGCCTGGAGAAGAGAAGGTTAAGAGGAGATAGGATAACTCTGTTTAAATATTTAAAGGCATGTCATATTGAGGATGGAGCAAGCTTGATTTCTTCTGCTCCAGAGAATAGGCCCCAGAGCAATGGATTCAAACTACAGGAAAAGAGATTCCACCTCAACATTAGGAGGAACTTCCTGACATTAAGAGATGTTCAACAGTGGAACGCATTCTCTTAGAGTGTTGTGGAGTCTCCTTCTTTGGAGGTTTTTAAACAGAGGCTGGATGGCCATCTGTTGGGTGTGCTTTCATTCTGTGTTCCTGCATAGGAGGGCGTTGGACTGGATGGCCCTTGTGATCTATTCCAACTGTGTGATTCTATGATTTTATGAAAAAGAGAGGGGGCTTTCCTTAGGATCACCTTTGAGCACCACCAGGATTATGCACCAGTACTCTCACAATGTCTCTTGCTCACAGATACATGGATTCTCCCTCAACTTCTAATTTCCCCAAAATTATAATCAATACTGCAGAGAAACATTTTGGGATTTCTCTTCTTAAACTAGTCATTCTGTATGTTCTTCCTAATTAATAATACTTGCCTTCTTGTTGCCTGGCCACACTGTATTCACTTCACTCTGATGTTGTTTGGCCAAATGTATCCCAGTTTTCATCTGTAAAATGTTGGAGGTTAGGGAGAAATGTTATGTTGTTCAAAACTGAGATGTAGGCGATAGTGATATATTCTGAATGATGGTCAAACAGTACCATTGCAAATATGGAATTATCATCATAGCAAGACCAATTTGAAATGAATGTTTATGTGATACAGTTTACATAATATTTATTGTTTAATGTTATAGGTTTGTGTTTGTATTTTATTTTTTTTATTTTTAATGTTCTTTATTTCACATTCTCTATTAATAAAGATATATATTTTTAAAAAACAGATATTATAGGGTACTGGCATCTGGAACCAGCATTTATTGATTTTTTTTTTAACATCTCTGTTTGGATGTTTTAATTAAACTACTGGCAAGGAACACCAGCCATGTCTTACCATACTGAATCCACTGATCAGCACATCCACTTGTCCAGTTTAGTGGTCACCTTTAGGCCCAAGCATCAGACCCAGGGAGGGACCATAAGGGGAAAAGGACAAAGTGAGTGATAGGAGCCCAAGGGATGGAACTGAGGGGCCAACCTGGATAGAGGATCCTTTGGGCGTAGTTACCTTCTGGAAAGAGGGTAGAAAAAGGGCAGTCCAAAGATCTGGAAGTGTTGAGGGTCATAAAAATAGCCCTGGGTACTTTGGTCATCCCAGGGCTACACTTTGTCCATTCTGCTATAGAATCTGGAAAATAATCTTTATATTTCTTCTGAGGGCCCTTACAAACTAAAAATTATAGCACTATTATTCCATACCCTCCAACTATACCAATTTAGGTTAATTTAGATTAACAGAAGATTAATCCAGTTAATCTCCTGTTGTCCCACCTTTTCAGTTGCCTTTAAAATGTCCCAGTTTCTTTCTCCTGTTACTGACAGCATGAAGTCCACCAGCATTTTTTCTTGAAAAAAATGCAGAGCATTCTAATAACACACTATATTGAGAATATTGGCTACAGAAAAGCTCTGCATGTTGTGTATATCTGGTTATGACTCTGTGAATGAGATCATAAATGAGGGCGACCCTCTAGATGTTGGATTACAGTTCCCATCATCCTTGAACACTGCCCATTGTGGCAGGGGCTAATGAGAACTGGGAGTTCCAACAAAACCAGAAGGGCCACATATTCCTGACCCCTGGTAAAAATATTGAGAGAAAACTGACCAATGAGAAGTACTAACTGGGTTTTCCTAGGAGTACACAAACATGAGTACAAAATCCCCACAAGCCAATTCATAAACATTATACTAAACAACTTGTATTTTACTACTGTGGCAGAGGAATCCATATTTTGGGATTAGTCTGGGACATTTTTTGAATACATGTGTATTCACAACAGTATAACCAGTTCTCCCACATTTTCACCTTCTTATCAGGTGAACTCTCACCCACTGAACTCAATTTCTTGGAACTAAAATTTTGATTGAACACTGGAGATTTTTTTGTTCTTGCAGAATATACTAGCTTGCATGGACTTTGACTAATGAACTTGATATCCTTTTCACCTGAACACTGAAGAGCATGAAAAAGGCACTGATGGCAGGGGTAGGCAACCTTTCTCCTTTAAGGGCTGAGGGACTTCAGCTCCCAGAATCCCAGGAGCTGTTGGCCAACTTGGGACTATTGGCCAACATGGCTGAGGCTTCTGGGAGCTGAAGTCCCTCAGCCCTTAAAGGGGAAAGGTTGCTAATCCCAGGATTACAGCTTCCAGAATCCCCATTCAGCATGGCCTGTTGAGTAGGGATTCTAGGTGATGTACTCCAAAAGAAACTTTTGCAAATTCTGGAACATTGCTGCAATTTGCTCCACAGAATATATTTGCAAGTTCACCTGTGTCATTGGTTTGCCACTAACTTTACATTTTTAGCTTCATTTATAATTCCTAGAAAAACATTCTAAGAAAACACCTCATATAATTGCATGTATATTAGTTGACTGATTAGAGCAGGGGTGGAGAATATGAGGACATCCATATGCTGTATCACTGAAACTCCCTTCAGCCCTAGAGAGCATAGCCAATGGTGGGGAATCCTGGGAACTGCAGTCCATCTTCAGGAGGGCCAAATGTTCCCCAACCCTGATTTAGAAAACCAATATATAAAAAATATGGCAAAACATGTAACCCAATCTATTTTTGTTCAGGAACATGCACAGAAATGAAAATGCACAAACCATTCTGGTCTGTCCTCATGCAGTATCTAGTATATAATTCACTGGGCAGAGATTTCAGCAACCATTCACAAATACTGAACTGAATGAAAATTGTGTACTGAATGTTCTACACCAATAGAATTAAATACTCTCTGGTCTGACAATCTGGGAAACACAGCCAGACAGCTGTTCTTTCGATGCACATATGGACAACTGTTCCTAATCTTGTGAGGTTCATTTTGGAAAAAACATCTGTATGTGTGTAATATATAAATTCTCTGTCAGTGCTGTCTTATATTCCTCTGCTGTAAGATTCAACATAGACTCCTTCTTCTTAAATAAATCCTTTACAAAATATAAGTGACTGTAATTTATTGTTGTATGTATTCCAAGTGAAACACATCAACCATGGGTAGAATGTAAAGCTCTCTAACCCTTGTGTCAGAAAGTAGGGGAAATGATCTGATGTAATGAGAAGTACAATTTGGCACTATCATGATTACAGATGAATTCTTAAATTGCCTTCTCAACAGGCTGTCATCAACTAAATAAGAGTCATCAACCTAGATAAAGCTTTGTAGATATTATCAGGTATGTATCTGCATAGCACAAAGTCCATTTAAACTTTGAGATTAAATTATTATATTATGCAAACAGCAAACGAGAGGAAATGTTTTACATCCAGGGACCCTGTCATACTGCACAATTATAGTACTATGGTTCTACTTTAACTATTGTGGCAATATCCTATGGAATCCAAAGGTTTGTAGTGGGTGAGGCATTAGAGCTCACCTACTGAGAATTCTCAATAGCCCTCCCTAAACTGCAAACCCCAGGATTCAATAATTTGGAATCCTTGGTCCAAAACACAGTGCAGAAATATTCCAGTTTGAGACTGCTTTAACTGCCTTGGTTCAGTGCTAGGGAATTCTGGGGATTGTAGTTTATTGTGATACCCAAGCTCTCTTGACAGAGAAGGCTAAATGTCTCACAACACTATAGGTTCCAGAATTTCCTAGTTCCAAGCTAGAATGGTTAAAACAGTCTCAAAGTGAATTATTTCTGCAGTGTGATTTGGATCATAGTGCTATAACTGTGTCATGTGAAAATATCTCAGTTAAGAATTATAATGGGGTTGTACAAACCAGTCTATGTGGCATCCTTTATTCAGTTTTGGCATTATTACAATTTTTCAACAAGATGACTATCATGGAATTTACTAATCTGCATTATATTATTCAATGGAGTGCAAAATGTAGACTCTTATACAGCTGGTGACCCCCCCTTCATATCTTTTGGCATTCTAGACTCTGACAGATGTTCCTATGCACAACCATGTGCAAAAAGTGCCAAATGCATAGTGGTCATGAATGCAAGTTATGAATCAGAAGTCTCCAGTTTGAATCTGCCTTTGTTTATTTATTTATTTATTGGAGTTATATCCTACCTTTCTCCCAAAATGAGACCCAGACTAGCAACACTGGCCTAATGAAAAGTCAGGAATCTTGGCATGCATCCAGTTCTGGGCACCACAGTTCAAGAAGGATGTTGACAAGCTGGAGCATGTCCAGAGGAGGGTGACCAAAATGGTGAAGGGTCTGGAAATCATGCCCTATGAAGAGAGACTTGGGGAGCTGGATATATTTAGCCTGGAGAAGAGAAGGTTAAGAGGTGATATGATAACCCTGTTTAAATATTTAAAAGGATGTCATATTGAGGATGGAGCGAACTTGTTTTCTGCTGCTCCAGAGAATAGGATCCAGAGCAATAGATTCAAACTACAGGAAAAGAGATTCCACCTCAACAACTGGAAGAACTTCCTGATGCTAAGAACTGTTTGACAGTGGAATGCACTCCCTCAGAGAATGGTGGAGTCTCCTTCTTTGGAGGTTTTAAAACAGATACTGGATGTGTTCCTGAATGGCAGGGGGCTGGATTGGATGATCCTTGTGGTCTTTTCCAACTCTGATTCTATGCACAGCCCCATTGTTCCTCCATTCACATGCACAGGTAAACAAATTAGGTAGGGGAAGGCTTGGTATTACACCAAGATCTAGCATTATGGTTGATTTTGCTCAAACAAACCAGGATTCATTCAGCAAACTCTGGTTTAAAGAGATTTAAGGAACAGAGAGAGAGAGAGAGAGATAGGCTTCATTGCATGGAATTCTTTGTAGCTTTCTTTCATTTACTAGACAAACCCTAACATAGTAGTGGTGGGGATACAATAGGAAGGAAGAGAACTATGTACATTCTTTGAAACCATTGGAGGAAAAATATATAAATACAATAAACAAATATCATTCTTCAGTTAGAACTCCTGAAATTTACATGACAGTTTTCTTAGAAATTAAAAGGATTCATGCAAGTACACTAGAAGAAACTAACCAAATCCCTCTAACCAAGTTCACAACATCACTTCTTTAAAACAACTAAAATGAAGGGTGTGCCTACACCAGCAGTCGGCAAACTATGGCCCGCAGGCCGAATCCGGCCCATCAAGGCCTTGTAACCGGCTGGTCCTGCTGCTGTTGGCACCGCCGTGCAAGCGCACCACCAGCGTTGCCGTCACCGCGTGCACATGACACGGGGCGCCATTTTGCGTTCCAAAATGGTAGCAGCCATCATGCGCATGCGTGCACGAGCACAGGCACCATTTTGGAACGCAAAATGGTACCCTGCCTAGTGCATGCATGCGCACGGCAGCAGCAGTAGTGTACATACGTGCACGAGCACGTGCACGCATGCACCTCTGGTGCAATTTTTTTTCCCCTTCAGGCTGCCGAAGATCGGGGGACAGCAGTACCGGCCCCACCCCCAAAAGGTATGCCGACTCCTGGCCTACACTATAGAAATAATGCAGTTTGACATTACTTTAAGTGCTGTAGCTCCATCCTATGGAATCCTGGAATTTATAGTTTTACTATAGCCTTTACTTTAGCCTCCTCTGCCAAAGAGTGCTTGTGCCTCACAAAACTACAAATCCCAGGATTCTTTAGGATGGAGCCATGGCAGTTAAAGTGATGTCAAACTGCATTATCTCTACAGTGCATATAGATCCACCTGAAGCCTTATGGCTGGGGGAAAAGTCTCCCCTGGACACAGTAGAAACTCTAGCAAGTGTTCAAGCTTCTAGCAACCCTTTAAACTTCTAGCAAACCATTGTCCACAATAAAGCTCAGGCTGGGTCTATGTATATAGTATCAGTTTTAATTCTCAGTGGCTGAGAAAATCATAGGTATGGAGCACCTTTGTGTCAGTGAGCTGTCCTCTGCTTCTCCCTTATGAGTTAATTGTTGCCATTTACTCTTGGTGAATGGAGGAAGAAGGGAAGAAAATACTCTCTTTGGGCCTATCCCAGTTACCACCATTAGAGGCAATGCATCCTAGGATGCTCAGCAGAACTTGGCAACAATAATGAATCATTCTAGGCCATGGGTGTTTTTCTAGTATAGAATGAAAGGCAGACAAAGGGCTTTTAAAAATTTAAATGAGAAACTTGTTCTTCTGCAAACAGTGGATAGGTCTGTGCAGTAAACAGGTCTGTTAAATAAATAATTACACAGTTAATGACAAAGTATTGTTTCTCTCTTTGGTTATAACTCTTAGTTAATGAAAGAGGTAATACCTGGATACGGGACTTACGAACACTGGAATATCTAAACACAACCTTTATTACTATATATATATATATATATATATATATATATATATGCTGCAGGCTACATCATGTTAGTCTATTCTACACATATTATTCTTCACAACTGGGAAACATAGGCCAGTCCTAGGTACATTTACTAAACAATTAGTCTCATTGAATTTTGAGGGATTAAATCTGAGTAATTATCTTTAGCCTAGCACTGTACTGTGAGTAAAGGGGGAACTGGTCACTCTATGAAATTAATTGAAGCTGTAATCCTAATATACTATTCTGAAACTCAAAGGAAATGTCTTCTCATTTGAAAGGCATAAATGCTGTACATGTTGTGAATTGTTTGGACTTTTGCTTTACTTCAAAATAACAGGAGAAATTTTAGAGTCATGCTAGAAACAAAGGCTTGCAGAGGTGAGAGACAATATGTTTGTTTAGTTGTTATATGTCTATACCATCTTTCCTCCAATGAGTTCAAGGTAGCATATGCAATAATCTTCCTCCTCATTTCATCTTCACAACAACCTTGTGAGGTAGGTCAAGATGAAAGCATGTGATTAGCCTAAGATCAACCAGTGAGTTTCATGACCGGGTGAGGACCTGAACCTGAGTCTCCCAAGTCCCAGTATAAAACTGTAAGCGGAAGCCACTAGCAATGCTTCGGTGTATGTTGACTTCACTAGTATAAAGACTAACAGCCATGATCCAAGGCTCACTGCTATGAAATTATGGGATTTGTAGTTTTATGTGATATTTAGCCTTCTCTGTCAGAGAGCTCTGGTGTCACAATAAACTACAAATCCCAGGATTCCATAGGACGGAGCCATGACAGTGAAAGCGGTGTCAAATTGCATTAATTCTGCAGTGTGACAGGAGCCTAACTGAAATAAATTTGTAGAATATGCTTTTGTAGACTGAGCCTATTGATATCTTATGTTTTTGTGTCTTGTTATGTGACTTCAAGCTGATTTCCACTTAAGGCAACACAGTCATAGGGGTTTTCTTGACAAGATGATGATGAGGACCTTTATTCATATTGAGGCATATTGGATTGCTAGAGAGGGGTCCTTGTTGAGAAGCAAATGGACTTTAAATTTCCTGGTCTTTGCAAATCTCCCAATATCCGGACAGCCTGCAAAAGATACTTAACCATGTTAACCAAGGACAGAAACATCAAAATGCAGGCATCTGACTAACCTCTCCAATTGTTTTTCTCCTGTTTTGTTTGTAACATCTTGCCTGATGAAGAAGCCAGTGGAGCTTTGAAAGCTTGCAATAAGTATATTGTGCATTTTAGTTGGCCAATAAAAATATCACTGTTTGGTGGATTTTTGTTTGAATTTATTTATGTTGTACATTTTCCCCAAAACTGGGATTCAATGAGGTTTACAAATTAAAATAATTACAATATATCTGTCCAAGGCTGAGAATGTACGGTTTGCTTATGGTCACCCAGTGGATTGCTGTGGCTGAACAAATATTTGAACCCTGATCTCCCAGCATTCCAACACACAAACAAATACACCCCATGGGCTATTATCAGGGCTTAAATAGAAAATGTTGGGGTGTATTGAAAAATATCACAGCAGAGTTGTGCAGGCAACAAATATAGAGCTTTACTTCAGCAGAGTGTAAGGCAAAAAATAAGCAAAGCAAAAACATAGCATAATAGGCAAGTACATATACAATGCAGAAAAAGGCATAACATAACTTCCTGCAAACCTGCAGTACTATAACTCCTTAGCAAGATGAACCAAACTTACATCCCAGCAATATAAAAAACAACAGGCTTCTGACCAGCATGGACAATAATACACTCTCTAACACTCAAGCAAACTCCCAATGCAGTTATACTCTGCTAAGTGGCTATCCAGACCACCTGGTCTAATTGGCTAACTGCATCATTAATTGCCAGAGCTGGCTTACTATCATGGACTTCACCTGCCACTTTGCTATACCTTCATCCAGTCACAATTTAGCAAACTGGCATACCCTGACAGAAAATGCCTGTAGATCACCCCATACTCTGTTAAAGAACAGTGGCTTAAATGAAGATGAAACACACAAACACTACTGGTGTATTTCAGTTTTCCCCAACATGATGCTCTCAAGATATTTTGAACTCTGACCACCCTCAGCCCTTACCAATGCAGCCAATGTTTAGAGATTATGGGAATAATTATGTTTATACAAATAACAGAAAGCAGCTCACTTAACCATACCATCTCCCATATTTTGCATTATTGGGGTGGTGGGGGTGGTATAATAATAATAATGTTTGAATGCATTTGCATGTACACTAGGATAAATTATTTCTAGTCATTCCAGGGACACCTTTTCCAGCCATAGAATTAAAAGACATAGCCATGTTCGTCTGAAAAATCAATATGCAAAGGGATCTTGCAGCTCCTTTAAGACTATGAAAGACAGAAGTTGGTAGCATGAGCTTTCATAGACTTGAGCCTACTTCCTCTGATGCATCCAGGTGGAAACAATGTTCCTTGGTGTTCCTTGTTCCTTTGGTATAATCTGGTACCTTCCAAATGTTTTAGATTGCTATTTCCCCAAATCACTGGCTGTTGGCTATGCTGTCTTTTGATGGGGCTTGTAGTCCAACACATCTACAGGGTGTTAGGTTGGAAAAGGTGGTGTAGTCCAACTTCTTCTGTTTGCTTAATGTTTGAGGAGCTAGAGGATGTGGGCAAGTAAGATTACAGTTGCCCTAAACCACAGACTTAAAGTCCACAAACAGGGAGGGACAACTATATACATATTATAATGGACAGTTTCTTTCTTTCTCTTGTCTATGCCTCATTAGTTTCCACCATTCAGCCCTTCAAAGCCACCCTGTAGAACAGGTCTTAGTGTACTTCAGATATTTCTCTCTGGGGTTTATGTCCTCCATTCAGGTGGAAAATTGCAGACTGTGCTTTGAGCTGAGGCCTGGCCAGGGAACTAAAACTTTTACTTCATTGGCATACATTAGGAACAACTACAACAACAACAAAAAAGGAATTAAGGAGGATATTCTGAAGACAACTTTGGATGGCTTCCAACATTACATAAACCAGGCTTGAGGAACCTTTAGTGTCCCAGATGTTTTGGATTTCAGCTCACAGAAACTTTAGGCACCATGGTCAATGATGAGGGATTGTGAAGGCTGTAGTTCAAAACATAAGAAGTCACATGGCAGTCATTTTAAGGGCTATTCATTATGATGATCCATATTCATTGAGCTGCCATACATACCAACATCATCCCAAATGGAGCTGCATGACACAGCTGTCTCAGGAAGGTTGCTTTTATAGGCTCCACTCTTTGGCTGCTTGTTAAATTTTAATCAGCCTCTTATTTTCACTTTTCTCTCTCCTCAGCCCTTAATGATGCATCTTCTCTTCTCAAATCTCACTTCCTCTGGAGAGGGCTATCCTGTGTGTATGTATGTTGGCATAAGAAAGCTCTAAGGAGGAAGAGTTCCTCAGAGCATTGAACATAGCAATGACAAGAGGTGGAAACTCCCAAGGGCACTGGATTTACCTTTCATTTACCTAAACTGTTTCAGATCAAAGATGTCTCTTCAGGTCACTATTTTTGTTAAAGACAGCTGATTTAATTCTCAGTCACTCTTCTCAGCATGATGGAGTGGTTTATATGGACTCTGGGAGACTGAGGCTCAAATCCCCCCCCAGCCATAGAAAACTACTGGAGGACTCTGGGTAAATCATACTCTCTCACTCTTAGAGGAAGGCAATGGCAAATCTCCTCTGAACAAATCTTGCCAACAAAACCCAATGATAGGCTTTCCACAAGATGCAATCTACTTGAAGGCACATGACAATAACACACCTCTTTTCGGGTACCTAGGAAATTATAGTTTGAAAGAGCACTATTGCTCCCTAATGCTAAGTACCTCACTAAAGTAAAATATAAGGATTCCTTAGGATGCAGCTGTGATGGTCTGAATGATGTCTAATGTAACTGTGTAAAGGATCTGCACCTTCAGTACCTTTCTTTTCTTCCATACAAAATTCAAGGCAGGAAGTGTGTTGTTTTTGTAGGTTGTCCAGTATTCAGAGCACCATTGTTGCTACACAACATATATAATGATAGCAATATTGGTTGGATTAGGAGCAGCAGCAGCAGCAACATTCTCTATTAATATTAACTATGCTGCCCCTGACCATTTTTACAAGTTAGTTTTGTGTAGAGCTCTAGCACTTCCTAACAACATTATTTCCTCAGGGCTTTCATATAATTTTTGACAGTATCATTGCTGCAGTGCTATTCAGTACATATTACAGAAATTAAAAGTGTTGTACAGCAACAATCTTATGTTCTCAGCTCCAGGGGAAGGCAATGACAAATCCCCTCTGAACAAATCTTGCCAAGAAAACTCCATGATAGGTTCACTTTAGGGTCACCATAAATTGGAAATGACTTGAAGGCACACAACAACAATAACTAACAACAATACTGCATCGCTGAGTTGTTTTTTTGTGTTTTTTTTTTTACATTGGGCAGCACTGTGGATATGTAGATCTGGCTCAAATGTAACAACAAAGAGTGATTTATTGTTATGTTCATAAGCTTTGCTTGTATATGTTCCCTCTTCTCTCTGCAAGGTGGAGATTAGAGGTTTTCATGTTTAATCTCAATTAACCACAGTTTAGGGCTATTTTCAAAATCTGTACTATCATTAATCTTATCAAAGTTATGGAAGCAGGCAATTTTCATACACCATGGTATAAAGTTGGCTTGTTTCTATAACCCATTTGTGTGTGTGTTGTGTGCCTTCAAATAGTTTCCAACTTATGGCTATCCTAAGGCAAACCTATCATGAGTGTTTTTTTTTTTTTTGCAAGATTTGTTCAGAGGTAGTCTCCCATTGCCTTCCCCTGAGGCTGAGAGCATGTGACTTGCCCAACATCACCCAGTGGGTTTGATGGCTGAGCAGGAGTTGAACCCTGGTTCACCAGAGTTGTAGTCTAACACTCAAACCACTATGCCATGCTGACTCTAATACATACCGTAACCAAATTTAGATATAACTGTGAACAGTTTTAAAAAGAAGCAAAAGCCTCTTATTACTAATCAGAGATGATAATTAGTTTCCTCCATTGGCTACTTCTCAAACGGAAAGACAAATAACTCATGGGAGAATAAGATGCATGTGAGAGAGACTTTGCAGAATGGGAAAACTATAAGGAGACTCCAGGCTCCCATTGGTTAGGTTGGGAAAGTCTACAAGTTCGGAGTTTTTCTCTCCTAATTTATTGTTATGACTGAATAAGGGTATTTATTCTATTAGAAGAGAAATATTTTATATTCAAGTTGAGTAGATATATTGATTCAATGGGATGTATGTTAATACTGACTCACTGTGCAATAGTTGCTTTATTGCAGGGGTAGGCAACCTTTCCCCTTTAAGGGCTGAGGGACTTCAGCTCCCAGAAGCCTCAGCCATGTTGGCCAATAGTCCCATGTTGGCCAATAGCTCCTGGGATTCTGGGAGATGAAGTCCCTCAGTCCTTAAAGGGGAAAGGTTGCCTACCCCTGCTTTATTGGGTCTACTATAGTTGCAGCTGTCAGCAGGATTCAGGACATAATGATAACTCCAATTGTTAAGTAATTGCTACGTTATCTGGCTCTACAAGCTATTTTTATAAATGATTTTATTTTATTTCTGCTGTGTTTGCTTTTTTAAAAAACTGTTTTGCTTTTCTTTAAGTTTTTAATCATCATATAATCTTCCATTTAAGTAATCTGGGCCTTTTATTGTACATTTAGTGATCCCAGTTACAGGATATTACTTTTTGTTCCTTGCAGGTTGTTCTAAGCAAGTGTAAGATAACCCCCTGATACAAAATGTTCAGCAAATACATAAATGCAATGATAGCTCTATAGCTGTTTGTCAAGAGTTTGCCAAATTCTCTCAAGTGTTAGTTTTTTTAAAAAAACAAAAAACTATCAAAATTCACATAAATCCTTCTATATGAAACATTGTATTGAACTGCAGCACCTCCTTATATTTAGTGTTTTAAGCAAAAAATAGTACTTGCAGTATGCCTGGATAAGCAATCTTTAATAGATATATTTCCTGCATTGCATAAAACAGAGGTGGGCAATGACTGGAGGTCTGGGGGCCATACACACCCTTCCCCAAATCTTGGAGGTCTGGTGGACAGTACCTTCCTACTTTATGGGGGAAAATAATTTGTTTTTCTAAAACTGAAACCTCCTGTACATGTACATGACTTCTAAAACAGTGGACCCAATATGTTGGAAATGCAAAGCAACACAAGGATCATTTTTTTCACTTATGGTGGAGCTGTCCTATTATCAAAAAATACTGGAAATCAATATAATCTAAAATGACACAAATTATAGGGAAATCTATTCCTATGAGACCTGAATTATTTTTGCTGAACATGACATCGGTATTAGACAAAGTAATTCAAAAAGAACATTGGAAATTAATTTTATATATGGTTACATCTCCACACATTGTCTTAGCTAAATATTGGAAAGGGATAACAATACCATCAATCGAAGAGTGGCTAATAAAACTACTGGATATGATTGAACTAGATACACTTACATGCAGACTAAATAATAAGTCATTAAAAGAAGTAGGAAAAGTTTGGATACCAGTGATAAAATATTGGAGAAAAGATTGGCATGGCTTGATTATATAGTGTCTTGCAATGAATGGGGAATGAACATTTACAAGAAAACTGTAAACTTGATATAAGCATATGCTTGGGCTTTTTAATAACCTTCTCTTTGTTTGTTATACTTTTATTTTGAAATCTTAGTAACTCTGTAAGAGTAACTTTGAGTGACTTTATAGTAACTCTGTAAGAAGCAGATCCACAAACAACTTCTTGAAAAAGTAAAGATTGTTGTTGATAGTGTGATAGTGTGATTTAAATACTACGTAAAGTAAAAAGGAAATAACAAAGTTAAGAGTTAAAAGGAAGTATTTGGTTCTCAACTATT
>JAIPUX010001880.1:81660288-81670622 GCA_020142125.1 Phrynosoma platyrhinos
TTTATTTGTATGTTATAAAGGTTATAAATAAAATATTTAAAAAAGAGAGAGAGAGGGACATACTTGTGTCTCCCTTTTCTGCCTTGGCATTGCTCCCAGGCCACTGCTGCAACATCTCTGTTGCTTCCACTACTGGTCTACCACCCTTTCCTCCCTGAGCCTTCTAAAATAGTGACAGTGCTACAGAAATCTCCTTCAGTATTGTTGTCCTTGGAAGAACAAGGGAAAAAACTTGTAGACCAGTAGCGGAGGCAACAGAGGTACTACAGCACCAGTCTGGGAGCAAGGTGCAAGTATTGTTGTGCCAAGGAAGGAACCGGGTTGCCATGCTTCCCCCACCACTGTAGGTACATAGATCAAGGTCTCTGCTATATTGAAAATATTTTTGAGTACTGAAATATATTGAGGATTAAAGGGTTAACTACCAAATGGCCTATTCCCAATATTACATATGTACCTTTATCATATCCTTCAACATTTCAGTTTGTAGCAACTGAGGACAAAGGAGAAAAGTGGTGGGAGGAAAGAGAAACTGGGACATTTTAAAAGCAGCTGAAAAAGTGAAATGACAGAGGATTAACTGGGCCTGTCCATGCCAAATAGGGACCATTAGAGAGTATGCTTTATTAAATGGATACATATATGAGTCTTAGGCCTGTGCTCCATCTTCTCTTCTTGGCAAGTTGTGACTGAAGATTAGTTAACTGAAAGTAGCTTCCCATTACAGTTGCACCTCCATTTCCGTGGACTTGAAACCTGAGTCCCTCACCCATTTGTATGCACCATTATTTTCATTGGGGCTCGAATATTTGCGAGCTGGCATTTTTGCTCCCTCCCCCCAGAACGTATCTCCCATGAATTGGGAGAGGCTACTATATATATGTACTAGAAAACAATAGTTATGAGATGTGTTTGCTTTTCTATTAAATGTGATACCTTGGTGCTTTGTCAACTCACTCTTGCATTTTAAGAGCAAAAGTAATTTCAGGAAGACGGAAGAATTATAATTACATTTTAGACATACATGTTAAAAAACTGATAGCTGTAAATAAAACCTCAAAAATGATCTTACTTTAAAGGAGAAACATTTTTAATATGATTGTCGGTGCCTATAAATCACAATTATGTGCTATTTGTCTGCTACTCCCATAATTCTCAGCATACAATTACAAATATTCAGCTGATGTCATTTTGCCAGAATCTATCTAGCACACAATTACCTTTCTCTCATACCTGCACATGAAACCAAATGAACTGTCTTGTGACAGTTTAGATACTCCTCTGGCTTTGGTCAGGAGGCAGGTTTTCCTAGCCAGTGTCCTCTGAAAGGCAGAGACAGGACTGGGACCACAGTGATTTAGCCTTGGCCAATGAGATAGCCCATAAGGACATGTAGGAGCTGGGTCTCTATAGATCCACTGCATCACACTGTAAGTGCATCCCATTTTAGCAGTATGGGCTTAACCAATTGCTTAGCTTCAGTTGGCATAGAGTGAGGGCTACCCACAATTGTTCAGGAATTTACTTTTTTCATTGGATCAGAGTGATCGGGTGGTTTTAACTGAGCTACTGATTTATGTACATACTCATGTATAAGTCTAGAAATTTAGGAGAAATAGTTGATCCCAAAACCCTGAATCGACTTATCCATGGGTCAATGTAAGTACTGTACTTTAACTCTTGTTTTTTTAAAAGGAACCATCCCCTGGCGAAAGGCAAGAATGTAATCTGTCTTGGAAGCACTAATCCCCCTCTGCTCTCTCATCCATCCAACCTTTAGTATGAGCACAAACATTTATGCCTGCTGGAATTTTGTTCTTTGGCACTGTTTTCCTTTGTTTCATTCTTTACATCCTTTGTTACATGTCCCTAGGTTTTATCCTTGACTTATCCACGGGTCATATCAAAATCCATCATTTTGGCCTCCAAATCTGCCCTTGGCTTATACATGAAGTAGACTTATAGTCAAGTATATATGGTATATTTGGCCAGAACTAGTAACTAGTGTTGGCCAATAGTCTGGGATTCTGGGAGTCCCTCGGCCCTTAAAGGGGACAGTTTGCTTACCTGCTGAAAGGACCAGGGCTTTAAAATGTTAACTTTTTTGGACTATAAATCTCAGAGCTGAGCAGAAGATTCTGCTTTCTTAATTATATATTTCCTTTTCCTCAGTCCTGTGGGACTCCAGGCAACATGTGTGTGTGTGTGTGTGTGTGTGTGTGTGTGTGTGTGTGTATACATAGAAGACAAATAAACAGTACAGTTCCTTTCCTCCCAAGCAACCAGCCATCAAAAGCATGCTAAAACAAAAAATGTATTTGCCTGCCTACAGAAGGATAGTAGGGAGGGTAACAGCCTAATCCAGTGGTTCTCAAACTTTGGCCCTCCAGATGTTTGGGACTTCAGCTCCCAGAAGTCCTGACTTGTTGGCCAAGCTGGCTGGAATTTCTGGGATTTGAAGACTAGAACATTTGGAGGGCCAAAGTTTGAAAACCACTGGTCTAATCTCTCTAGGAAGGGAGTTCCAGAGTCTGGAAACAGCCACTGGGAAGGCCCTTTACTATTTTCCTACCAGATGTACCCAAGAGTGTTGTAGGACAGAGACTAGAGCTTACATAGAAGATGTCAAAACACATGCAGACTGATATGGGACAACATAGTCCTTCAGACAAGCTGGACTCAAGCCATACAAGAAAATTGCAGCCTGGCTTGAAAGTAAAGTTTCAGTACTTTCAATGTGTGTATTTTGGAGGCAGGATACATTTGTTTTTCTTTCCCTTTGAGTTAATTTTTTTTAATCCCAATAAAATGCTTACTCCATGTCAGGATAAAAATGTAGGAGTGCCTAATTCCTTTCCTTGCCCCTGGTGAAATGAAAACCATTTGGAATGGAGAGAGATTTGGGTAAGAGTAACAGCCCTGGGGAAGCAGGATCACACACACACAAACACACACACACCACATCTCCTTGCCTCATGAACTTTCAGTCTGCATTGCAACACTGTTGCCCTCCAGCTCACATCTCAGGGGAAATGTACACACAAGAGTGGCTGATGTGTATTTTGACCTTAGGTTACTATGTTAAAGTGCAAGGGGTAACACTGTGATATTAAAGTCAGAGAGAGATATCTAATAGAGTAAAGTTCAAGTGTGTTTAGCTTCAAAAGGCTAGCTCAGTTTATTCTAGCTGTTTTGAGATCAATGTTCAGTTTAGAGTATACCCGGTATATATTTATTGCACACACACACACACACTTTAAATCCAGGTATTTCACTGTGTAATTTTATACACTTTTAAAAAATAATCACTAACTTGGCATTAACATTGGCATCACCAGATTACCCAAACAGCATGGCCATTGGCATCACCAGATTACCAGATTGGCATCACCAGATTACCCAAACAGCATGGCCATTGGTCATAGTATGCGTGGATAATAAGTGGGTCCTAGAACAGATCAAGACTGCTCTCCCTAGAGCAGGGGTAGGCAACCTAAGGCCCGGGGACCGGATGCGGCCCCCTGAGGCCTTTGGACCGGCCCCAGGCCAGTCCTGCCACCGTTGCCGCCGCCGCCCCCCGCCGCCTGCCATGATGATATTGATTATTGTTGTTATTACTTGTTCTTGGGGTTTTCTTGGCAAAATCTCTACAGGGGTTTTGCCATGGCTCTTCTGGGGCTGAGAGAGTGTGTATGCATATTTTTAAAATTTTAATTATTTATTTATTTTTGGTGTTTCGGCCCCCCAATTGTCTGAGGGACAGCAACCCGGCCCCTGGCTCAAAAAGGTTGCCTACCCCTGCCCTAGAGGACAAGATGACCAAATTGAGCCATATCATGAAAAGGCATGAATCATTAAAAAAAGACAATGATGTTAGGAAAGGTGGAGGGCAGGAGAAAGAAAGACCACATGCCAGATGGATGGACTCAATCAGAGAGGCTACAAGCCTGAGCCTGAAGGACCTGAGCATAGAGTATGAAGACAGGGAATCTTGAAGATGTTGCCTCCATGGGGTCACCATTAGTCGAGGTTGACCCAAGGGCAGTTAACGAAAACATGGATGGTTGGAATTGGAGAATGAACACATTTGGGAGCATGAATGTATTGTCCTCTTTCTTCACAGCTAGCATCTTCTTGATTATCTCCATATTCACAACACATTTTTGAAGTCTGTAACCCAACAATACTATGCTCTACAGCAGGGGTAGGCAACCTTTCCCCTTTAGGGGCCGAGGGACTTCAGCTCCCAGAATCCCAGGAGCTATTGGCCAATGTGGGACTATTGGCTAACATGGCTGAGGCTTCTGGGAGCTGAAGTCCCTCGGCCCTTAAAGGGGAAAGGTTGCCTACTCTTGCTCTACAGCTTCTTCATGCTGGTGTTTCCTTGCTGATAGCTGCTGGGTCACGTCATGAGAGCACTTTTACCAGCCATTCCAGAACTTGCCCCTTGTCATTGGAGCCATGTAAATATGCCCCTGACAATGGAGCAATGATGATTAATAGTTACCTCAATTGTCCAAATGGCCTCACTTAAGCATTACCTGACCGGTTGGCTTTATCCTGTCTATTCGTTTTATCCTATCTATTGACTTTACCCTGTCTGCTGATTTCCCCCTGATTACTGTTACACATTAACTGTCCTTTTGGCTGCCACTCCCTTTGCAGCTATGTTCTTTCTCTCCCCCCACCCCTGCCCCACTGCACCCATGGAGAAAAGACTATCTCTAAACAGATAATAATTACATATAAGAAAGAGTTGGAATGGACCTTGGAGGTATTCTAGCCCATCTGTTCTCAACCTTTGATACTCCAGATATGTTGGGAGTTCAATTCCTGGAAACCTCAAGCAGGAAGGCTAATGTTCAGGTATGCTGGTAAACCCAGAAGGCCTGGCCATTGATCTGGGTCCAGTCTCCCACTCAATCTTGAGACTTCAGTATCCTCAACAAATGGTTTCCTGCCTCTGCTTAAGCAGCTGTGATGATTAAGTATGACCAAGAAAGCCCATAAGGCTGCCAAGGAGGTGGTTGCTTCCCTATCCATGATTCAGAGCCCCTCTTTTTCCTCAAAGCTCTTCTGTATTGGGCAATTGATCATTTTATTTGCAGTGAATCTTTCTGTTCCATCATAAATTCCACCACCAGGGGTAGGCAACAGCTCATTGACTGCAAAAGACAAGGCTGGGAGCTGGGAACAATCTAGATGATGGGCATAGTCAGGACCATGGACAGGGGCTGAAGGTGCTGGTTTAGAGATGAGGCACCAGATCTCATCTGATCTTGGAAGCTGAGCAGGGTCATTTCTGCTTAGTACTTGGATGGGAGGCCATAAACAGATACCAGGAGCTGTAGGCTGTATTTCAGAGGAAGGAATTGGCAAAATCACCTCTGAGTATTTCTTGCCCAAGAAAACACTATGAAATGAATGGGGTGACCATAAGTTGACAGGTGACTATGTGTGTAAGCACATACACAATTTTAGAACCACAGCTATCAAGACTGCAACCAAAAAACAAGTCATGACACAGAGCAAAAGGGTTTCATGGTCTGTCCAAGACACCTCAACTCAGCTGGTGCAGCATCTGGCCATCTTAAAAGGCCCATGTGTTTGAATATGGTCATTGGAATTTTCTAGGGCAGCAGCAGGCAAACTGGTGCCTTCTATAGCTCATCTAAACTGTATCCAGCATGGCCAATTGCCAAGGATTATGGGACTGGAGTCAGAGATTGGAAAATTTTATATTTGAAAAGTAAGGTAACCTGAAACAAAGGCTAAAAATGTAATTAGTTATCATTGTAAGACTTTCTAAATCATCATGTTACCTTACTCTTTGCTGTTTTGATTTTTTTTTTGGAGTGTGATTGGTAAGAAAGTGGCATAAAGCCTAGAACATTCTGCTCAAAATGGCTCTAGAAATCTAGTTTATAAGTAATTTAGCTAGAACACATTAGTCATTACACCAGAAATGGAGATGTGTTTCTCTCATTCACTAAGCTTTTGAAAGTTCCTTATATGTTCACTATCAAGTAACTTACTACAGGTAACTGTGCTACTTGTCATTTGTTACTTACAAACTTTGGTTATATTCTAAAACATCTGTAGTGCACCATTGCCTACCTGAATTCTAGGCAGTGGTATTATGATGTTTTAGCTGGAGGACGATCTCTAAGGCCTTCCTGCTCCTGGGAGGATGCTGTAGTCGACAATTTCTGAAAATCTGATCTAATAACATATAAAACCCACCAAACAGTGATACCTTTATTGGCCAACCACAATGCACAAAATGAGAATCTGAGGGAAGAGATTAGTACAGGGGGTGAGTGTGCACAGGTTCTAGGATGGGTTGCCCTACTTGGGAATAACTGGGGATGAATCTGATTCCTCAGAAATGCTAATGTTCAAAGGCTCTTTGGAAAATTCTCTAGCCATGGACATGACTTTAATCAATAATCTAATGGTCCCATTTCTTGTAAATATCCATGCTAAAGGCACAAATCCCTTCACCAGCAAAATAAAGAGGATCTGCTCAGCCTGTGTTGATGTGACAGCCTAGCTACTAGAAGATAATTTTATTGTAAGCTGCCCTTCAAAAACAGGGCAAGACAAGTCAGTATGGTGCAGTGGTTTGAGCCTTGGACTATGACTCTAGAGACCAGGCTTTGAATCTCAGCTTGACCATGGAAACCCACTGGGTGACCTTGGACAAGTCACACTCTCTCAGCCTCGGAGGATAGCAATGGCAAACCTCCTCTGAACAAAACTTGCCAAGAAAACCCTGTGATAGGGTCACCTAAGATGGAAATGTCTTGAGGGCACACAACAACAAAAATGAATATTTTAATATATGAATATTTATTTCTTTATTTCCTACTTCAGATATAGGTGAGTATTTTAATAAATAAATGTTTATTTCCCACTTTGGGAGAAAGGCAGGATAGCAAAACAAATAAATGACATAAATCAAAATATCAAATATAGTTAAACCTCCCCCCCATTTCAGTTTAATCACTTCAGTTTAATATTGGCTATATTCAAGAGTGAATTTGTAACCAATTTTTCTCAGCCTAAGAATTCCAGAAGATGTTAGTCTGTCTGAAACTGATAATCGTCTATGCTAGTGGAAACAGCAGTAGTCCAATAACATTTGGGAACTCAACATTGGTACTACAACCTTTTCCCCCTCCCATTTTTTGCATGAAAAAGAGGAACACAATATATTTTCAAACAGCATTAAGTCCACCAGCTCAAAATTTTCCTCCCTCACCACCAAGGAGATAGGTTTTCTCAGTCAGTCAGTAACCCCATTCTTTCAGTTTTGTTTTTCAGTGGGAACAGGCCTTTTGGAAACCTGAAGGCTCTTAATTGCCCCTATAAGACTGAGCCATCCCTAAATACTTTATGAGTAACTCACACTAATATATATTTTACTGAAAATCTATTTCCCTGCAGCTACTGTAAGGACTGTCGCTAAGCTTAGAGAGAAACATGAAGTGGGGTCAGCAGATGTCATTTCCATCATCCCTGCTGATCAAAGATGTCACTGTTTTGAATTCATATATATGAATCTGGAAACTGAAAGAAGTGTAAATACATCAACACACACACACACACAGTGGTCCCTTCACATTCGCTAGGGGTTAGGGATGAAGGACCCCCATGAATGTGTAAAACTGCAAATAAAAAACTACCATTCTTTTTAACTGGGAGGGCACCTCTCTAGGAATTATCCAAGTCCTCCAGCGCAACTCTATGGTCAGCATCTGCCAGAAGTTGACCATAGAATCGTGCTGGAGGACCTACAAATGTCTAGAAAAGTGTTTTCTCTAAGGACTTCTAGGTTCTCTAGCACAACTCTAGAGATGCACTGGAGGACCTAGAGATTCCTTGAGAGAATATATTCATCAAAACCGCAAATAGTCAAATCCATAAAAGTCAAAGCCGCAAATGTAGAGGGCCGTGTGTGTGTGTGTATTAAGATGTACTAATACAAGCCTGCTCTTTGCTAGACTGTGCTGTATTTGAGGGAAAATATCCCCATGTGGTCTTTTTGTTGTTGTTAAAGTAACAATATGTGGGGATCAGCACTGTTATCATACAGATTACAACTCCTGGCTATGTGTCATTAGTCTGTCTGCCCTATGTGACACCTTAATCCTAAAATCCTAAATACACAGAACAGGAAGGACAACACATTGGAAGGAATCACATCCAAAGAGTACAATCAAGAGGCTGGAAGTTCCATTTTAACTTAATATGAGGTTGTGTTTGTGTTCCTTTCTTCCCCCCTGCAGAGGATTAGTGATCATTATACTTCTTTCAGTTTCCAGAGAGGCAGCCATGTTAAATTGGATTACACCAACACAGAGATTGTGACATTTTATTGATATTTATTTCTTTGTATCATTTCAATCCTGATCCAGAAACCAAAAAGGCTCTCAGATCAGAATACAATTTTTAAAAAACGAGAAAAAGACTTTATATACTTAATTTTATGAAGGTATAGGCTTGATGATACTGTTCCTTTAATGTTTGGTTAATGGCATTGTCAGGGAGCTAGGGTGGTGTTGGGACTAGGGCTGCATCCACACTGCAGAAATAATCTAGTTTGACACCACTTTAACTGCCATGGCTCAATGCTAAAGCATTCAGGGAACTGTAGTTATGCAAGACATTTAGCCTTCTCTGTCAGAGCTCCGGTGCCACAGCAAACTACAATTCCTGGAATTCCATAGCACTGAGCCATGACAATTAAAGTGGTGTCAAACTGGATTGTTTCTACAGTGTGGATGTAGCCTAGGATTCTGGAGAGCTGGGTTTGATTCTCGGCTCAGCCAGCAAATCCCCGGGTACCCTTCAGCAAGTCACACTCTCTCAGCCTCAGGGGAAGGCAATGGCAAACCTCCTCTGAACAAATCTTGTCAAGAAAACCCCATGATAAGGTCGCCTTTGTTGCTGCTGTGTGTCTGCAATTCATTTCCGACTTATGGCAAGCCTAAGGCCAACCTATCATGGAGATTTCTTCACAGGGTGTGTGCAGAGGTGGTTTGCCACTGCCTTCCCCTGAAGCTGAGAGAGTGTGACTTAGGGTCAACATAAGCTAGAAATGACTTAAAGGCACACAACAACAACAACAAAGTGACATTGTTAAGATTATTATTATTATTAATTTTGCATTTTAGTTCCCTTTGACCATATTATTATTGTTGTTGTTATCATTGCATTTCAGTTCCCTCTGACATTATTATTATTCTGCATTTCAGTTCCCTCACTCCATTATTATTATTGTTGTTACTGTTGCTATTATTGCATTTCAGTTCCCTCTGACCCATTATTATTATTATTATTATTATTATGCATTTCAGTTCCCCCTGACCCCATCATTATTGTTGTTATTGCTGTTGTTGCATTTCAGTTCCCTCTGACCCCATTATTATTATTATTGCATTTCAGTTCCCTCTGAATTATTATTATTATTATGCATTTGTTCCCTCGCTCTATTATTATTGTTGTTACAGTTGCTATTATTGCATTTCAGTCCCCTCTGACCCCATTATTATTATTATTCTGCATTTCAGTACCCTCTGACCCCATTATTAATATTATTATTCCGCATTTCAGTTCCCTCTGTCCTTATTATTATTATTATTATTATTATGCATTTCAGTTTCCTCTGACCCCATTGATAACCTAATCCTAGATTAGCCTGGCAACCTGAAGCAGCACTTCATACATCTTCAAGTGTCCACAAAAGCTTATAAATCTATAATATAAATATAAAATGTCCCTTTGGGGCCATAAGACCTTCTCCCCCCCTTCCCATAGCCTAAAACAGGGGTAGGCAACCTTTTTGAGCTGTGGGCCAGGTTGCTGTCCCTCAGACAATTGGGGGGGGGGGGGCTGAAGCACCCAAAATAAATAAATAAATATTAAAATAATTTTTAATAAAAAAATTAATTTTTTTAAAAAATATGCATGCACACCTCTGCCCCAGAAAAGCCATGTCAAAACCCCTGTGGAGATTTTGCCAAGAAAACCCCAAGAACAAGTAATAAAAAACAATAATCAATATCATCATGATGGGCGGCGGCGGCAGCAGTGGCGGAGGCAAGACCAGCCTGGGGCCGGTCCAAAGGCCTCAGGGGGCCGCATCCGGCCCCTGGGCCTTAGGTTGCCTACCCTTGGCCTAAAACATCTAAACTAAAAGCAGGAGGGGTGGGAGGAAGGGAAATCCCTTTCCATTAGCCACCCAGCCCTTTCCTTTAAGCCACCATTCAGCCATTCAAGCTGAGCTTCCTGCGTTGTGCTCAACATTCATTCATCATCATTTCCCAGCA
>JAIPUX010001880.1:81678033-81697700 GCA_020142125.1 Phrynosoma platyrhinos
AAGTGGACTCAATTTGCACTATTTCTAGCAGTCTGTAACCCCCCTAAGTCTGGGAACAGACCAGTGTTTTCAGACTTTTGATCATCATAGAACACTTTCAGCATCAACTTCTTTGGAAGGACCCCAGTGTATTTCAGAGGATTCTGAGTGGCATTATATAATGCATATTGGCCTGGTTCAGACATAATACTAAGCTGTGGTTTAGCTTTGCTTGCACAAGCCATAGGCTCACATGATCCCTTCTTCTCTGGCATGGCTGTGAGGAGATTGGAAGCCTCTGTTTCTGTTTTCAGTTAAGAGCAGTTTAGTGTTATGTTGAATTCTAAACTATGGTCACTTTTAACTCTGGTTTATTCAGCATTTTATTGAAATACACCTATTTGATAAAACATGGTTTTAGTAGTTAAGACTAGGAACATTTTATCCAGGTCTAGACATAACGCTAATTGCTGTTACTTAAAAGAAAACCAAAGCTTCAGATCTCCTTGTAGCCTTGCAGTTCTAAAGGGATGGGGGAACTATATGATATGAGGCTTGAATATTCATTTTATTTTGTATACTGGCCAAGCTTTTTTGTTCTTACTGTTTTCAGAGAAGAAGCCCTGTTTGTCTCTTGTAGCATAAAGAGGTGGAAGGAAGAGAGAGAGGAAAAATGGAAATGTGGCAGCATCTTTAAGATTAACTGGTTTATATTTTCACATGAGTTTTTCTGGATATATACGGTACCCATTTTTTCTGTTGTTGTTGTTGTTGCTGTTGTGTGCCTTCAAGCCATTTCCAACTTATGGTGGTGACCCTAAGGCAACCCTATCATGGGTTTTTTGTGGCAAGCTTTCATAGAATCATAGTTGGAAGAGACCACAAGGGCCATCCAGTCCAATCCCCTGCCATGCAGGAACTCACAATCAAAGCATGGCCATCCAACCTCTGTTTAAAGAACTCTAGAGAAGGAGACTCCATCACACTTCAAGGGAGTGTATTCCACTGTTGAACAGCTCTCACTGTCAGGATGTTCCTCCTAATGTTGAGGTGAAATCTCTTTTCCTGAAGCTTGCATCCGTTGATCCGGGTCCTGTTCTGGAGCAGTAGGAAACAAACTAGCTCCCTCCTCAGAATGACATCCCTTCAAATATTTAAATAGGACTATCATATCACCTTTTAACCATCTCTTCTCCAGGCTAAACATACCCAGTTCCCTAAGTCGTTTGTTATAGGGCATGGTTTCCAGACCCTTCACCATTTTAGTCGCCCTCTGTACACATTTTTCAACATCCTTTTTGAAGTGTGGTACCCAGAACTGGACACAGTACTCCAGGTGTGGCCTGACCAAAGCAGAATACAGTGGCATTATTACTTCCCTTGATCTAGATATTATACTTCTAGTGATGCAGCCCAAATTCGCTTTGGCCTTTTTAGCTGCTACATCACACTGTTGACTCACATTCAACTTGCAGTCTACTAGGACTCCTAGATCCCTTTCACATGTAGTCTCATTAAGCCAGGTATCCTCCATCTTATATCTACACATTTCATTTGTTATTATTATTACTACTACTACTATTATTATTATTATTATTATTATTATTATTATTATTGCCCTAAGTGTAGTACCTTATATTTCTCTATGTTGAAATTGATTTTGTTAGCTTTGGCCCAGCTTTCTAATCTATTAAGGTCATTTTGAATTTTCATCCTGTCCTCTGGGGTATTAGCTATTCCTCCTAATTTGGTGTCATCTGCAAATTTGAGAAGCATGCCCCCTATTCCTTCATCCAAATGGTTGATAAGATGTTGAATAGTACTGGGCCAGGACAGAACCCTGTAGCACCCCACTGGTCACTTTTCTCCAGGATGAAGAGAAACCATTGCTGAGCACCCTTTGGGGTCGGTCAGTCAACCAGTTACTAATCCATCAAACAGTTGTATTGCCTAGCCCACATTTCAGAGATTGTTTGCCATTGCCTTCCTCTGAGGATGAGAACATGTGATTAGTTCTGAGTGGTATTAAGGTCTCAGGCATAAAGCATATTTATACAGTTGGAGTAGGACAGCTGTAATTGGATCCCGAAAGATTTGTTTTTGTAGCTCTCAGTTTTTAGTTGTCCAGATATTTTGGACTTCAGCTCCCAGAATGCTTCTCTACTCCCAGAATTCATGACTATCGGCCAAGATGGTTAGGGCTTAGAGTGCTTAGCTAGGGCCTATGGAAGTTGAAGTGAAAAACATCTGGAGGACAAGAGTTGGAGATCTACTGTTTTAGAACACTCCAGAACTTCCCTCTGACTTTGCATCTTCAGGGGAAAGATTACAGTTAGCAGACAAATTGTTTTTCAGAAAGCTTTGTTCCTTGTTACTGATTTTCTCATGGAGGAAGTGAATGAGGATGAGCTTTATATCCTGCAATTTCTCCAAAACTGGGACTCAAGGCAGATTACCAATTAAATTATAGTTTATAGACTTTCTAGGACCTTTTTACTTTTGATAATTTATAGAACAAGGTGTTTGCTGCTCTCTACCTTTCTCTAGCAGGAATATTTGTCAGAGTTGGAAGTAACTGTGGGTCACTCATGGGTGTGACAAACATAGACTAATTGTTTTGTAACATGTGAATTGGTCCTATTATTCTTCCTCCTGTTTCATAGCTTTAGAGTGCAAGGCATGCCTGTTTAAATTATGAAATTTTCACCCACTTTATCATATATTTTCAGAAGACATTGGATTACTAGATGAAAGTACTGCCTGTCTCAATTATTTTAAAATATATTAAAAGTAGCAAGTCAATTTTATTTTCAAAACAGCATTCTTGTAATAATAGGTGGCTCTTTGGCACATTTCTTATTTTCAGAAAAATATGTATAACACAGTTAAATAAGTGGTATGTATAAATGATAGATATGAACCTAGGCTAGATTTCCCTAAACAAACTGAAACTTATCTAATGGCCCACTTACAAATATATACAGATAGATAGCCCTCTACATCTATAGCTTGAATCAACTTTAGCAAGTACATCAGAAGAAATTAGATTTTTATGGATGAAATCTGATGAAAAGTTCAGTCCAAAAACTCCCCATAAATGAATGAATAAAAATGTTTTTAAGTAGCCTTCTGCTCATGCAGTGCAAGTCTCCCACTTTCCCCCAGCACTTCTTCTGGAGGGTTCTCCAACCTTCTGGAGTAGATTTGTAATCTATAAGGAGAGGACCTACCAGTGCTGTCTATTCTCTTGACCAAAGGACACCTATATTCTTGTAGAGGCTTATCTCTGTTTCCATGCCTGTAATTCTAGACACATGGAATTGGAATTTTTACAGGTGTGTGTTCATATGGCTATGTGTCCTTTGTATTCCTTGTTTCAGAATTTATGCATATTATAACAATTTACAGGTACTACTTAACAATGTATGCATCAAATCTGACTTGTGAGGCTGGATATGTGTAATAATGTTATTAGGACAGGTGACTTGCATATCTTGTCCTAAAAGAAGCTGGTTCCTAATGAGAAAAAAGAAAATATTAAAATTTTTGGTGTGTTTCTTCAGATCCTTGGTCCCCATTATTTTGCATGTCATGGCCAAACTGTATTCATAAATATAGATTGCACTGCTTTATCAACATAAAAATGTATGGATAAGGTTTGTTTGCTGTCTTGATAAAAAAACTTGCATACTACTGTATATACTAATGTATAAGTATAAGTCTAGAAATTTTATTGTGTCTTCCATTATGCCCACTAGATATAATTTTGGATCTTTTTCAACTCTTATTTGAAGTATATCTTGGAATTCTTTATGAATTGTCTCCCAGTATTAGAAAATAGAAAAGAAATATGGGAAAGTTATTTTTTATATGCTGACAGCAGCAAGAATTACATACGCCTCCACCTGGAAAGACAACAAGCTACCAAATACAACACAATGGCTTTGGAGACTCTTAGATCTTACAGAAATGGACAAATTAAAATATAATCTTAAAAATAAACCCTATGACAAATTCAAAACAGAATGGACAACTATAATAGAAAAGATAAACAAGAAGATACAAAATTTGATAAAAATAGAATAAAATATGCCGGTATTTCACTTTATTTTATTACATTTAACTTTATCTTACCTTTTTAAAGGAAGGGGGGGAAAAAAGAGCACAGAGAACTAACAGTGAATATTAATATTAATTATTACTTATGTGTACATACACATATAAAATACACTACAGATATTTGCAATATATGATACTTTGTGTATATAAATATATATAACAAAGGGTCAAAAATTCAATTTATTGATTTAATATGGAAACGGAAAGGTAATAAACAGGACAGATATCTTGGATATAGGCAAGAAGAAGCTATTTTGTTTATCTTTTTCTTTTTTCTATTTTTTTCTCTCTCCCTCCCCTCTCTTTTCCTCTTTTTTCCCATTGGATATTAGGAAATTAGGAAAGTAAGGAGAGGTGAGAAGTTTGGTAGATAAATGTAAACTAAGTGTGACATATGGATGAAAACTAAGGTGTGGTAAGAATGCAAGGAGAGGGAAAGAATGATAGGTGATAAAAAGATTTGTATGATTCGAAGTTAAAGTCTGTTCTTTCTTTTTAATTTTATTTCTGTCATCTGTTTAATTAAAACTAATAAAGATTATTATTATTATTATATAAAAAAAAGTTGAACCCAAAAACCTGGGTCGACTTATCCATTGGTCAGTATAAGTCCTGTACTTTAAGTCTTATAAAAAAGGGAATGATCCCCTGGTGAAAGGCAAGAGCATAATTTGTCTTGGAAGCACTTATTCCCTTCTATTCTCTCATCCATCCATCAAAATCTATAATTTTGTCCCCAAAACCTGCCCTTGACTTATTCATGAGGTCAACTTATAGTCAAGTATATTTGGTAGTTTATCTTCAGTTGATTCCATCTCAGTTTATTTTTCTTGTTTTATTTTCTAATGCATCTGAGAAAGTAGACTTTAGTCTACAAATGCTCATGCTGCCAACTTCTTTCTTTCAGTTAATCACAAAGGCACTACAAGATATCTCTACATACTGATTCTGCAAACTAACACGGCTACATCTTTGCAATTTTCTTGCTGTCACTCATTTTTACAGGGACATATCTTGTATATCTTATGAGCGTATGGAAATTTCAGCAGTTTACTATGAACTTGAATTAAATTGTGAATTAAATTGTTACATCTAGTCACTCTGAATAAATCATTTAGCAGCAGGGAGGCTTGTATTTTGCTTATAGGGGACATAAAATCAAATTAGATGAATGGCTGGCAAAACTGGGAGGGATATAGGGATGGAGGAGTCTCTATGACGAAGAGACTTCAAAGGATTGTTAAAATATATGAGCCCCACTGAGTGCTGCTGCTTATGATGATGATGATAATGATAATGATAATAATAGTATTAATTTCTTACCCGCCTCTCCCCATGGCAGGTATACCTCAGTTAATGAAGGAGATGTGTTCTTGGACATTACTTCTCTGACAGAAAATTTGGTACCAGAAGCAGAAATAACATGAATAGGGATAGATTCCTACATCACAAAAGAGAAGAACAGTTCAACATGTTTCAGCAAACTTTTTATTCAAAACTGATAATATGCACATGTGAAATGAAAAACTAGGTCAGGTAAGCCCTGCATAAGCAAACAGAAACACTTTGAACTTCCTAGAGACCATATCAAAGTTCCTTCCAAAATATGTCCAAGGATATTTGTTTTATTTCACTAGTCTTTATTTTTTCAATGGTTTACATTTTGGTGGTCTTACTAATAGATTTCTGTTTTTTAACAAGCTGTTGGTGAAGTAGGCTTATCTGCTCTCCTGTTTACTCTCAGCTTTGCCTAGTAAGGGATTTTGGAAAATGCTATTTACCTTGATTGTTGTAGGAAGGCCAACACAACTACAGTAGGACTGGCTACAGTAGAATCCTATTCTTTCCCAGCTGGAGCTTTATTTGATGTTTTAATGCAGACACACTGCTGCAGCTTGATATCAAAAATTTGTGTTACTTCAGCCCTCCTTTATCATCCTCCACATGCTGATACCGCTAAAAAAACTTCCAGCTAAATAGGAGCTAAGAAGGAAAATGTTGGGGTTGGGCAGATCTAAAAAAACTAAAAAGGAGCATTTGTCTCAAAGGCTTTGTTAAGTGAGGTATGCCCGTACGAGCCTAGACAGAGGCTCACCATCTCAGTAAGCACTAGCTGCCTACTTGCTATACAAGAAAGACCTATTTCTCTTCCCACCACCTCCTTGCAGTGTGGTCGCTATCAGAACTAACATGTCTGGAAATCCAGAGTAGACAACTATAGTCTTTTGTTTATCCAGTTAATCTTGGTTAACTGCCAAATTATCCTTTGTAACAATGATGCTCCAATTCTGAAGATAAACCATATCTTTTGTATCTTAAGATATGTTACCTGTCTCTCTTGATGAGGTTTAAAAAGCTCAGTAATGTTTTTCATTGTTATTTTGTAACCTTATTACAAAATATGTTAGCAATTTACGTCCTTGCTGCATGAAAAATATATGGTGAAAATTACAAAACAGGTGCAAGTCTTGGAGCTGAGTGCCCCCCCTTCCCCAATAGGGACCACTCCTTTCCGTAAGGCTTGGAAGTTTACTCAGTTGTGGGAAAACACATATTTAATGCATTCAGGAACTATAGTTAATTGATGTGTTCAGATAGTAAAAGGGATGCAGTGGCTCAAGTGGTTAAGATGCTGGCTCTGCTGATTGCAAGATCAGCAGGTTGGCAGTTCAAGGCCCGGGTGCTGCATGATGGGGTGAGCACCCATCACTAGTCCCAGCTTTTGCCAACCTAGCAGTTCGAAAGCATGCAAATGCGAGTAGATAAATAGGTACCACTTCTGTGGGAAATTAAACAGCGTTCTATGCAATCATACTGGCCACATGATCACAGAATAGTCTCTGACAACACTGGCTCTTCAGCTTAGTAACGGCGATGAGCACTACACCGTATGGTCAGACACAACTTGACAACCTTGTCAATGGGGAATACCTTTACCTTTACAGATAGTAAGCATTCAACATAAGATCTGAGATGCCCACATTTCTCACAACTATTACTGAAGTGTGGTGGTCATGGTGTGATAGAAACATAGTTGTTGTAATGCATGAGGCAGGCTTTAGTAAAGTCCTATACCATGGAGAGGGATCTACGCTATTTGAAAGACTATTCTCCCAGATGAGCTTGCCCATGTTATTTGGGGAGGCTCTTCTTTTGGTCCCATTACCCTCACAGATACATCTGATGGCAACATGGGAGAAGAATTTATTGATGGCTGTTTCTAGGCTATGGAATCCTACTAAAAGCATAAATTTAAACCAGTTTAAAACACATTTAAAACAATAGAGAATTCAACAGTACAGTAAAGTACACCCCATTAAAAGTTCCTTCTGCCATAAACAGTATTGGTGGATTGACATTTTCCAGAGCTAAATTGCAGTATTACAAATTGGGGAGGATCCAGCATTAAGACTTGTAAGTGGTTGGCCACTGTTGGTACAGAATGCTGAACTAGGTAAACCACTAGTCTATAGCAATATGGTTGCCGCATTTCCTAATAGTGTATCTTTACATGTGGTGGCATCCTTATAACTGGGTTTATGGTGATGACTACAGCTGATGGAGTTGCAATCTAACATCTGTGGGCCATAGATACGTTCTATGCCAGTGATGGCGAACCTTTTAAGGGGTCAGTGCCCAAACTAAAAGGTCTTCTGGCACCGGATGTTACCCGGTGCTGGGACTTCCGCCCTCTGGGGGCAGGACTTTCAGAGGAAGAGGTGCATGCCTGTTCCTCCTCCTTGCCCTCTGTGTGCTGGGGGAAATGGCTTTGCTTGCCATATCTAGCATACATGCCATAGGTTTGCCATCCCAGTCCTATGCTATAACAAGTGCATGACAGGCAAAGCCTTTTCTTCTCATAAGTGCAATTTGGGATAAATGCATTGATTGAATTTCTTTTTTTAGCTGAAAACAGTAGAGGCAAGGATGCTTATTGGCGTTTAAGTAAAAGTAAAGGTATTCCCCATTGACAAGGTTGTCAAGTTGTGTCTGACCGTAGGGGCCGGTGCTCATCTCCGGTACTAAGCTAAAGACCTGCATTGTCAGAGACTATTCTGTGATCCTGTAGCCAGCAAGTTTGCACAGAACACCCTACCTTCCCACCAAAGTGATATCTATTTATCTACTTGCATTTGCATGCTTTTGAACTGCTAGGTTGGCAGAAGCTGGGACTAGAGATGAGAGCTTACCCCATATGTGGCACCTGGGCCTCGAACTGCTAACCTGCTGATCTTGCAATCAACAGTGTCTCAACCACTTGAGCCACTGTGTCCCGCATTTTACTGATAGCAAAAATTGAGGTGTCTGTTTACAAATGCTAAGTGAATAATAACATTGTTAATATTTTATATGTAAATGTGGCAATTAGTATAATCTTCTGAGAAAGCTGAGACATATGAATGTAATATTTTGGTGTTGTGTACCTTCATGTTGTTTGCAACTTATAGCAACACTATCACAGGCTTTTCTGGGGCTGAGAGAGTGTGATCTGTCCATGATCACCCAGTGGGTTTTCATGGCAGAGCTGGGAATCAAATCTTGGTCTCCAGAGTCTCCACAGGTGAAGTAAAATGCTCAAACCACACCACACTGGCTCACTGTAATCTTTACTGTAGAATTATGCAAAGAGCTCTTTATTGATGCCATTTTTAGTGTGAGTACTTATTTTGCCTGACAGTGTGTTCAATAGAGTTAAGTTTGTATATCTTTAAAATCCTGCTTTGGAATATTCACATCTAAAAGGTGGCATATACTCATAAATGTTCATGCGTCCTCCCCCCCCCCCCCCCCCCCCCCCCCCCCCCCCCCCCCGCACATATCTCCTATTCTTCCAATACATGCACTCATTAGGCTACTGGTAGGTCTAATAAATTCTGTGGGGCAGCTGATCTCATTTCTGTGGGGCAGCTAGTGTTAGTTTTTCTGCTATCATGGCAACATAATAAAAAGTTTCAAGAAAATACACGCTTTATGTTATCAAACCCTTCGCTTTTAGAATTACAATATTCCCAGTGGTAATAATAGTATTAGGATAACTTCTTGATCACCATATTTTTTTACATGTATGACATGGATGGGAATTTTGCAGCCATCCAGATGATATTGGCTATGCTGTCTAAGGCTACTGGGAACTGAAATTCAACATATGGAAGGCCACATTATCCCCACTCCAGTTTACAAGGGCACATTTGAGAATAAGGTGCTGCTGCCAGTTTGCCATAAAAATACCTGTTATATTGATATCTGACTCTTACTTGGGCACTTTCTTTACATTGTGAAATGAAAGCAAACATTCTGGTCTCAAATTTACATATTTTATTTGCCTTAGGTGTTGAATGATGGCTGATGTCTGAATGTTGGATTTAAATGGGACTTCGGGTGAACAAGATAAATAGAATCATAGAAGTCCAACCCTGTTCTGCCATGCAGGAAGACACAAAAGCACCCTCAACTGATGGCTGTCCTATCTCTGTTAAAAACTTCCAAAGGAGATTCCACAACTCTCCAAAGGAGTGTGTTCCACTGTCTAACAGCTCGTACTGTCAGGAAGTTCTTCATAATGTTTAGGTGGAATCTCTTTTCTTGTAGTTTGAATCCATTGCTTTGTGTTGTGTAGTCTCTGGAGCTCCATCCTCAGTGTGACATCCCTTATATATTTAAACATGGTTTAGCTTGCAGCCTCATTTTATACATACACCATGTAGAGGGTGTAACACCTGAAGATGAGGGAAGGAAATGCCATTATGTCAGTGTAAAGGTGCAATTTGGGACTTGAATTATGGGCAGATCACAGGACTCCTTGAGGCTAAGAATGAGGTCATTCTTTGGTTCACAGTGGAGATGTCACTATCCTGATGGTCATTCAGAGTAGCTTGTGGTGAAAACGAGGCTGGGAATTTGTTGTTGTGTGCCTTCAAGTAATTTCCGATTTATGGCAACTTAAAGGAATGGGATATCATCTTTCTTAGCAAGATCTGTTTTACCCTAGCCTTCCCTGAGGCTGAGAGAGTGTGATTTGCTCAAGGTCACCATTGGGTTTCATGTCTGAGCAGGGAATTGAACCCTGGTCTCCAGAGCTGTTCATCATTCAAACCAGTATGCCGCAATACAGTTTGTTAAAAACAGGGATCAGTTGCAAGCAGACAGTAGCACTGAAACAAGAGAGCAAATAGGAAATACTTTTTTAAAGAAGCAGACTTTGAGCCTGGCTTGACAGATAGGTGGGTGGGTAGGTGGGTTTTGACAGGATGACCAGATGTCCTAAGCGCAAAGGAGGACAAGGCACCGTAAAATGTAGGACATTCCAGAAAAATGGAGCACATGAACAAACAAAAGCTGAAAAGACTCATAGAAATATAAATTCATGCTGTTTAACCATGGAGGACATTTGGGAATTCCTCCTGGAGAGAAGGTTGAAATGTAGGACATTTCATGGGAAAGGAGGACATGGATCAATTACCTTTGCAGAGGGCTGCCTTAGAAAGCCAAAGTTTCCCAAAGTACTGGGAACTTTGTAGGAGAACCTTTCTCTTTCCCTCTCCATCAGCACAAGCCTACTACCTTTTCGACTTTGTCCCATTCGCTTAGAGGACAGCCTGAACCCTTGTGGAAGGAACGAATTTGAGGATGGCTTTAGAGGGGATGGCAGGATGCCCATCTCTGGCACTTGCCTGCTGGGCACCTTTCAGTCTGGGTCACCGGTGCTGATGGTATAGTACCGCGTCACAAAGTGGATTTTCTGTTTCCACGGCAGCCCCTCCTTGGTGGCTTCTAACTCCCCCGCCCCCAGCTTTTGCTGCTGCTGGTGCTCAAGGAAAGCGAATGGCAGCAATCCCTGCCTGGTTCACCTGGGGTCGGTGGGGTGGCTGGTGGGTGGGAGGACGGGAGGAAGGCTGGCTGCCCTCCCACCCACCAGGGAGCTGCAGGTAAGGGTTATTTCCCTTCTAGCCTCTGGGATCAGAGGCCGAAAGGCACCACACGAGCTTTGTATAGGCTATTTCCATCCATCCTCGGCTCTCTCTTCAAGTGCTCTTCCCCAGGCAAGAGGTGAACACTGTGAAATGAAATGGACTGTGTCCTCACTGGAGAGATAATCCAGGTTGAGACCTCTTGAACAGGCCTGGCTCAAAGTTAGGGGATTCTGGGAAGAGTAGTTTGTTGTGGTACAACAAACTATCCTTCCCTGGAATTCCCTAGCCTTGAGCCAGGCCAGTTCAAGAGATCTCAACCTGGATTATCTCTCCAGTGAGGATACAGCCCTATAGGATTGACTTCTCCATTCAAGTGAATGCAAGAGGATGCTTTGCTACTTCACTCTGTAGTACTTCACCTTTTTCTACTAAGATACTGTATCCCTTTCACTGGTGGTTTGAGGATGCTTGGAAAAAGGTCTCCCGCAGCTGTGGTTTCAAGGAAATGAAACAAGGAAGGCCAGAGAAATGAAAAGTTCCCAGATCCATTTCTCTTTTGACCTTTTCTATCTCTTTCAGTGCCTTCTCCTGCAAACATGCTTTCCTCATAGATCCGAGACACACTGCACAAGTAACCTAGTTTGACACCACTTCATGCTAGGGAATTCTGGGAACTGTAGTTTGCTAGGTAATTCTGGGAACTGTAGTTTTGTGAGACATTTAGCCTCTGTCAGAGGTCTTGTGCCACAATAAACTACAATTCCCAGGATTCCCTAGCACTGAGCTAGGGCAGTTCAAGCAGCCTAACTGGATTATTTCTGCAGTGAGTTTCAGACCTCAGGGTGATCGGATTTCCTAACTGTAAAGGAGGACAAGGCACTGCAAAATGTAGGATATTCAAGAACAAGGGGGGGGGCATGACCAAATAAAATGTAAAAACACTCATAGGAATATAAATGCATGCTTCTTATTTATGCACAGAATGGAGGACATTGTGAATTTTTTCCAGGACAGAAGGTTTGAATGTAGGACATGTCTGGGGAAAAGAGGACATCTGGCCACCCTGCTTTCAGTTGATCTCTTGCAGACTGATAGGATCCTCCTAAATGGAGCAGTGCTGGTAGAAACTTATGGCTTGGGTTGGAGAGTTATCATCACTCATAATTGCTGTTCAGCAAACAGGGTTCAAAACTGAATACATATAATGGATCAGTAGTTAAAATGTGCAGTTGACTACGTATTTATAGAAGGGTGGGTTTCTTGGTCTGTTACAATACAATTAGCTTTGCTGTATTCAAAAGTCTTGGTGTGATAGAATGCTCTGACTAACTTTATTCTCATAGTAACCCCATTAATTGAACTAAATTCAAGTGAACAATTAAACTGTTGTTGTAACACTTGTACAACAACACTATAAAATAAAATGCTCAGACTTTATGATAATGAATCACTTGTAAAATGTGATCTCAATAATATTTACATTACTTTTTAGCATATCTATGAAAAGATAAGAGTTCATAGCATTTCTTTGAACAATTTATAATTTAATCTTAATAATTAGTATCTATTTTATTTGAATAACTTCTGTTGTTTTAGTGTTGTCATGAACATTTCAAATGTACTGGTTTGAGGCTGAGGCGAATCGTTTAAATCTGGTAAACGCAGCCCACTGACTTGCAACTTGAAGTAAATTGTGTTAAGGAAAACAGGACTGCCTGTGAAATAAATCTAGCATTCTGTTTGTAATACTGTCCAGCAAATTAGCATGGGATGTTCCATGGCTTGTCATCAACATATTTGTATTAAAAATGTGTTGCTTTTGAACATAGAGTCATTTTAGCTAATAACCACTAATAGCTGTTTTCTCCATTAATTTGTCCAGTTTTTTTGAAGGACCCTAACAGTAGAACTGAGTGTACCTAGGCCCCTCAGGTCAAACTTGTGACCATGCCATATGACATAGTTTTAGGGAATTTCATGCATTGAGTAAAACTCTTTACTGCTGTAATCTTTATTTGGTTTGTTTATTTATGCTAATTGATAATTAGTCATTCTCATGACAATTATCTTATTAGATTAAAAATGCATTTCATAATACACTGGAAGGAATTGCATTGTTTTCCACTGCAAAAACATTGCAAAGACCTTCTAAAATTTTAGACCCACCACTGAAAAGTATGATTTCTGATCTTCATTTATATAATCAAGTGTACACACTTGATTTTTTTAAAAGAAAGAACTTAGATATACAGTATCTTAGATATTTTTAAATGTAGCTCCATAACCTGTTTCTTGTACAACAATATTGGTTCTCAGTGGCACAATTCAAAGAATGAAACAATAAACATGATATCAGAAACTAATTCATTGAAATAGCACTAATGTGAGGTACATATGGCTCATACAAAGGCATTAAAAACCAATTGAGCAGTTTGTTTCTGAGGAGGAAAGTCTTTGGCCTTCTGTGGAAAGCTGGAAGAAAGTTGATGTGACATGTTTTTTCTGGAAAGGGGTTTTTGTAGAGCTGGAAGTCATCAAGAAATCTCTTAATCTATGCTTGAGATGTTGTGTACAGCTGAAGCAAGGTCTCTTTTGGGTGATCTTAAGAAAACATACAATAGGAAACACTTCTTTAATGTCCAGAGCCCAAACCCTTCTGGTATCTTCCAACTTTGATTCTATTATTATTCTATTATTTCAGAAAGCAGAATCAACATCTTTAAGGACGGGTCCTTAAACTGATAGCAAGCTCTGATCTGTCAGAATTTCTACAATTGGGGTTAATAGTTGGACCACTGTATTGTGGGCCTGATTTAATTTCTGTAGACTTTTCAAAGGTATCCCTGCATATAGTGTTCTTATGTGTCATAGTAATGAAGTTCTTACTGTCTCAGCTAGGGTGCAGCTTTTATGTCAAACAGGGGTAGGAGCGGGGGATGTTTCTGGTGTAAGGTACCAGGTGAGAATCATGTACCAATGTTGAGATTATAAATCTACTGAAACTTGTCTCCCTAATCAGTATAGCCAAATGAGCCAGGTCTCGCTACAGATTTTAGGGGCTAGCTAGCTGGCTTTGGTAGGGTTTTTTTTTCCTATGTTGAGAAACCTCAATGGACTTCTCTTTTTGTGAAGTCCAGCAGTAGAAAGTGCTAGATGTCTTGGAGCTAAGTTAGTAATAGGTGACTTGGAGCTGTCAATTTAATTTCCTATGGTGGTCCAGAGCAAAATGACATTATGAGAGCTCTCTGACTCAGCCAAGTATACTGTAATGTAGTACATCACCAAAGTATGAGTCAAGACAGTTGCGACATTGCCATGGTGCTGGGGATTGGCTTGTTGGTTTATGACTACTGGCTTGTTTTGGAGCAACAAACCAAGAATCCTGGTTGGGTTGAAATCTTAAACCTTTCCTGATTTGTTTAGCCAGTGTACTGTCAAGTGTACACCAATGTACAGAAGTCTGCATTCTGTGGAACTCTGGTTTATAATTTGTGCTAATATAGAATTATCTGTTCACTAATTTGAGACTACAGAGCACTGTGATTTCTGTGCATCCTCATTGGCTTTGTGTAGGAAAAGCATTTGAAGATGCTGCATGTGCCAGTGTTCAGATTTCAGGCACTATGAGGAAGACTATGCTTATCAAGTTCTTGTGTAGTGGACGGAGTTCACTGTGGACAACCAAAACCTGAATTGCTCACTTAAAACAATCCCTAACCAAGTACCTGGGGCCTGAGCAGATGGGGTAGGATAGCATAGGGTGAGCCCATGCTATCCTGCTCCTGGTGCTCACCTGGGTTAGTCTCTGGGTTGGTAAAGGCATGGGTGGGTATTCACACACCCATCCCTGCGCTAGCCTAGGACCTGGGGCCACTCCTTATCTTTCCAGAATGGAAACATCTGAGAAGCCCTCCAATCACCCTATCTGATGTGGAAACAGAGCATCTGGCTGCTCTCGTGTGGCCAGGTGTCCCGTTTTTGCATCAGACATGGTGCCTGGGGGGTTTCTCAGATAGTTTGCACACTGACAAGGTAAGTGTGTGTGTGTGGGGGGGCTGTGAGAACAGCCTGGTGTTGCTGTGGAGTTTCTTTAAAACTCTATACACGACCAGGGCTGTTTTACCCCAGGGTAAAGGGATGCATGGCTCAAGTGGTTAAGACGCTGACTCTGTTGATTGCAAGATTGGCAGTTTGGCAGTTTGGCAGTTTGAGGTGCAGGTGCTGCATGATGGGGTGAACTCATGTCACTAGTCCCAGCTTTTGCCAACCTAGCAGTTCAAAAGCATGCAAATGCAAGTAGATAAATAGGTACCACTTTGGTAGGAAGGTAAACAGCGTTCTGTGCAATCATGCTGCCCACCTGACCACAGAGCAGTCTCTGACAATGCTGGCTCTTTGGCTTAGTAACAGAGATGAGCACCACCCCCTATGGTTGGATACGACTTGACAGCCTTGTCAACGGGGAATACCTTTACCTTTTCAGATAGTAAGCATTCAACATAAGATCTGAGATGCCCTTTACCTTTAAAGGCTCTTTACCCTGGGGTCAGACTGGATCATCCGGATCTGGATCTGTACTGCCAGGATTGGGCCCATTATTCCATTCTGGCCTCCGTCGACTAAAGTAGATGACACAAGAACCTGGTCCATTTGGCCCTTGTGGACAGTCCCTTAGAAACCAGCATATGTGAGAGATTGGTGGCTCCTATATGTCCAATGATTGAATGAAGTAACTTAGAACCAATGTTGTAATATAATTAATTAATTACAGAGGATAGTTTTTCATTTTATTGTGATTCTCCCTGGGTGCTTGCTATGCCATTAAAAATTAAAATGGTGCAATGGACTATGGCAGGGGTAGGCAACCTTTCCCCTTTAAGGGCCGAGGGACTTCAGCTCCTAGAATCCCAGGAGCTATTGGCCAACATGGGACTATTGGCTAACATGGCTGAGGCTTCTGGGAGCTGAAGTCCCTTGGCCCTTAAAGGGGAAAGGTTGCTTACCCCTGGACTATGGGGTATAACCCTTCCAAACTAAGAAAATGTTAATTTGTACATGAGTATCAGATTGCAACTTGGAAAGTTTATTCATATCAACAATTATTTAGGTGAAAGGGTAGCAATTGTAATTTTTTTTAAAGTTTGTTTAATTTTGTTTTAATTTTTCATCTTTAGATCCTACAACACTGCCTGTGATAAATCCAGCTGAGGAAACTGGAAACTGCTCTCTCATCAGTACCAACCACAACAATGAGAAGTCATTTAAGGTTTCTTTGATTTGACGCTTTGTGCTTTATTCTAGTTCAACTGTTCATCACAAGATTATCAGATCAGTTGGTAAACACATTTTTCTGGGTGTTTTTTCCTTTCCCAATTAACAAGCATACTTCTGAAAGTAACAGGTGAAAGAACAGATTATGTTGTGTAATAGGGATCAAGTCTAGCAATACTTAAGACATTTCCCAGAACTCATGCATAAATTTAGCTAACTTCCTTTCATTTTTTAAAATTAAAACAGAAGCATATTATTTTGGAAGCAAGCTTGTTTTCTTTGAGTAGACTGCTGGCATGTTTAACATGACTGCCTAACTATGTTGTAATATAGCCTGTAACAGTTCTTAACGTATTTACTCAGGAGCATATGTAGAAATGTGAGTTGCATTTGCTAAAGCTGATGCGGCCCCCGGAGGCCTTTGGACCACCCCCAGGCCGGTCCTGCCGCCCCCCGCCATGATGATATTGATTATTGTTGTTATTACTAGATCTTGGGGTTTTCTTGGCAAAATCTCCACAGGGGTTTTGCCATGGCTTTTCTGGGGCTGAGAGAGTGCGCATGCATTTTTTTTAATTTTTAATTTTTTTAAAAAAATTTATATTTATTTATTTATTTATTTATTTTGGTGCTTCGGCCCCGCCAATTGTTTGAGGGACAGCAACCAGGCCCCCAGCTCAATAAGGTTGCCTACCCCTCTGCTAAAGTATTGTTCTAGCTTGGATAAATAGAGCTATTATAATGTACTTATATGTACATGGAATACCATTTGGATTTTTAGTATAATTTATTTATAAAGGTTTTATCTAAAAAGTTTATGGTATTTTACAGTAATTTTTTCTAGTATAACAAATGTAGCAAAAACATTTTTGAAGTGATAGCATTCTCTTCCATCAGAAGGGAATGTGAACTTTGTATTGCTGTCTGAAAGCAAACTATTTCTCTTACAGATGCTACAGAAGATGTTCATGCAAGTTATGCTAATGAATGAAATAGATGTGTAAAGTCTATATCATATGTAACAATATGGCTTGGTAAGCAACATGAACAAGTTAGTGATTCTTTGTGATTCTGAACAATTTCTCAGTTTCAAAAACAATATTTGTTTAAGAAGAAGGGTTATGTGGGAATATGAATGACTGATGTATCATTCATATTCCTGTCTTCCTTTAGCTTTGTTGGCAGCCACTTCCAGGAAAAATTAGATATTTTACCACCCACACAAAATTATTTTTTGAAAAAATGCATGTGATAGACACTGCATAGATTTTATGTTTGTATTTCAATAAAACACTTGACTAGATCACAAAAATCCAGTAAACCTATTCATTTCATGCCATGTGTGAGTGTGGGGATTTTGGAGCTGGGGAGGAAGAGAGGCTGAAGAAACATTCCAGTGTGTGTAGTTGGATGATTAGCAGAGGAGGCAGGAAGCAGTGTCAGACTGAATTATCTCCTTTATGTATAACTGAGTTTTAAAAAAAGTTTTCCCACATTTTTCCCCTTAAAGAGTGCTCAGAGCTACTCTGTATAGCAGTAGCAATTTGACCATAATTTGGTTGTGGCATCTTTTAAGACCATGGCATTTATATTCCCGGATATGTGATAAAGTAAGATACCAGGAAGATGAAATCCTGTAGTCACTTACTGGCAATAATAGCAGAGATTCCCTAACATGTCTCCTAATCGGGAGGGAAAACATTGTTTGAAATTAGTTCTGTGCTCAGCTGGTCTTTGCAAGCACCAGGTGAACCTGATTTCAGGATTAAGCCAACACCTGCAGATAGCAGCTGAAAACACTTTGCTTCTCCTCTCCCTTCCTTGTACCATTGACCATGTGTCAGATGGGAGCTGTTTGATAATACTTCTGGAGGGCATCATGTTTTCTACCCTTGGTTTACATGGTTTAACATTACTATTTTCATGTAGAATTGTAATTAAAGATACGTCTCTATATAAATGTTCCGGTATCCCAAAGTCTTCCTTATACAATATGGCAGGATTGCACCTGTTGTTTCCTTTCCTCTTGCTTACATCTTTCCTGTTTCACCTATTAGTTTTGTTTATCCATGGTGTGGCCTGACATCCAGATTGTCTTAATCTTCAAATTGTGACAAGTTCGTTTGCTAGCAATTGTTGGAAGCCAAGTCTTATGCCACAGTTTTCCAGTTTGGGCATCATAGCTGGGAAGTGGAGGAGGGGGCATGCATTTGAGATAGGTATGGAGAAAGAGGTAATCCTGCAGCATAGTCCCCAGCCATGGTTTTGGAGCAATGCATCTCAAACTATATGATGTGGGGGACTGGCATTCGCCCCCACTCCAGTGTGTTGGGATCATAATCATATTTATGCCCATTGGCTACAGTTGCTTTCCCTACTCTGGAAACTCAGCAGAGGCTGGCACCAGTTTGTGGACCCCCACTTCACATATCGCTGCATAAAAGATTGCATATGTGACATGTAAACTGAGCTATGGTATAACAATGGTATTTTCAGCTGTTGTCAGCATCTATGATTGACAGTTGATCCCAAACCTGGCTCTCAGAGTCTAATGGATGTGTTTCCCAATTCTGGTAGTTCCCAATTCTGTCTCTAAAAGTGTGTGACCCAAAACCAAGGGCCTCATTTATGGAAGGTATGCTGAAGTTGTGGTTCTGTACCTTTGGCTGTTAAACGTACTTTGGATGTCATCCTCAAGCTCATTGATGATGATTGTGGTTTCTTCAAGGCAAAACATATGGAGGACAAATGAGAAGAACACTTTAAGTGCTATCAATATGTATTGATGCATTTTCTTTTCTTTTGTTTCAGGACTTTGTGGATCTTTATGTGATAAAACCTATCAAGCTCCTTTGAGTAGCATACACTCTTCAAAAATGGATGCAATGAAGTTAAAGCATGATATTAACCCATTCCTTCTTTACTTTATAAACTTTGTTATCTGGCTGTACACAGTTATAACATTTGTTCCATGGTATTTATTTTCTGGATCAAGACATGCCATAGCCAAATCAAAGCAAATTAAAGCTAAACCTGTAAATAGCAAGCCAGGCAGTCCATATAGATCAGTTAACAGTTTGCACTGCTTAGCATCTGTATTATATCCTGGATGTGATACACTTGACAAAGCTTTCAAATATGCTAGAAGTAAATTTAAGGATAAAAAACTTCTGGGAACACGGGAAATCTTAAAGGAGGAAGATGAAATTCAGCCATCCGGAAAAGTTTTTAAGAAGGTATGTTGCCTTTCTGTTTTTTTACAATGAAATTTGAAAGGGTGAGGATTTTAAGTAAGTACTAGAGTCAGGGAGTGATACTGCCCAAACAAGATCCTGGCAGGCCTCACTATATACCACCCCAAACTGGGGGATATAAATGGGGGGGGGG
>JAIPUX010001880.1:81701297-81712516 GCA_020142125.1 Phrynosoma platyrhinos
CAAACTCTATATTTTAACTGGAAAAGTTGGGGGTCGCCTTATACGCCCGGTCGTCTTATACGTCGGAAAATACGGTATATTTTCTTTTGTCGACAAGCAAAAACGGTTTTATTCAGGCAGGATTTTAATACATAATCATGGGATGGATTTTATATGGTGTGTGTGTGTTATATGAGGTGTATGTTGTAGTTATGTTTGTTTTTTGTTTTTAATGTAAATTTTTATTTGAATACTGTTTTTATTTGATGTTTTTAATTATTTAAAAAAACTTATTATAAAATTTAAAAAATGTTTTTATTTATGAGCTGCCTTGGGTCCCTTTCTGAGAGAAAGGTGGCATAAACATTAAATAAATAAATTCAATGCAACGTGAGGCAAAAAGTTCCTCCCTCTCCCTAGTGTTCTCTCCTCCTGCTAGAGGAATTGCAGGACAGGTGAGCAAGATTAAATAATGGCTGGCTCATGAGCAGAGCCAAAAATTGTCAATCACTGTTTGAGCCATGAGTACTCGTGATTCATGTCCTGGTTGGCCCAAAGTGTTACTGAAAGCAAGTTATTACTGCTTGCAAACGGGTTTTGAGCACAGATTAGGATTTTATCTACTTAGTAAGTTTCTTTTCTAAGCATAATTAGTGGAATGAATGTTCAGTATTAGAGAGCTTTAAACTAGTCTCTTATGCAAGTTATTAAACTACCAGACAACTGAGAAATGCAGAAACACAGAGCTGCTTATTTTTCTTTCTTTTGTAAGGAAAAAAGTGGTGGTAGTGGGGAAAATGACGTAATTAAAGGCTTTGGAAGCTTATCCATTTGGAAGCTTATCCAAGATCCTTTTGGAAATCTTTGGGATCTTTTTTTTCAGTTGTGGAAACATTGTAGCATTCCACATCTAAATATGGAGTCCAGACCATTGGGTCTTCCAAGACCTCTTTATCCTACATGTCCTTCATCTTGTCAGATGGCCATACTGTTATTCCTGCTTTTTATAACAGGGCAGGGGAACCTTTTCACTTTCCAGATGTTTTAGACTCCCAGAAGCATAAGGCAGCATGACGAGTGGTAAGGTATTGTGAGAATTATAGTCCAACACATAAAGAGGGCCAAAGGTTTCCCCCTCTGATTTTGTAATTTTGTATCTGAAAAATAATAATCAGGCACAGTAACTTCTAGGAAACTTGTAGGGAAAAACTTTCTGCTGCAAGCTCTGAATGAACCTCACACTGTAGCTGGCAGGAGAGATCCAGTTCTTTGTCTCTTTCCCTTCATTGCAGCTTGAGTCAGATGTGAGGGAGTGCTGCTTTTTAATCTTTCCCTTACTGATGTTGAGCTGATATTTTTTTTTCCTTGTTGTAGTTGTGTGTCAGTCTTACAACGGTATCTTTACTATAAGGTAATCACACTTCCATCCAGTGGAATCCTGGGATCTGTAGTGTGATAAGTCACTATGAATTCTGTGCTCGAGCATTCTAGATCATTTCACTGAACTATAGCACAAGAGCTCTCTAGCACAGCATTCTGGGTGCCTTACCAACCTATTAGTCCCAGAATTCTGTAGAAGAGAGCCATTACTTTTGTAACTGTGTAGTTACACTAATCCAGTGTGACATAGCGATTTGAGTGTTGGACTATGACTCTGGAGGCCAGGGTTCGATTCCTCCGCTCAGCCATGAAACCCACTGGGTGACCTTGGGCAAGTCACATGCTTTCAGCTTCAGAGGAAGGCAATGGTAAACCTCCTTTGAACAAATTTTGCCAAGAAAACCTCATGATAGGTTCACTATGGTTGCCATAAGTTGTTTACATGAAAGCACGACAGCAGTGTAGATATACACTCATCCCTCCACATTCTCTGGGGTTAGGGGCATAGGACCCCCTTGAATGTGGAAAAACCGCATATAACAAAAATACTATGTTTTTTACCTGAGAGAACACCTCTCTAGGAATGTCTAGGTTCTCCAGTTCAACTCTGTGGTCAACATCTGCCAGACATTGACCATAAAATTGCACTAGAGGAGCTACAGAGGCCTAGTGGAATGTTCTCTCTAGGAATCTCTAGGTTCTTCGGTTCAGCTTCTGGTTAAAGTTGACCATAGAGTTGTGCTGGAGGACCTAGATATTCCTAGAGAGCACATATTAATCAAGTCTGTGAATAATCACATTCTCAAAAGTCAAAGCCACAAATGTGGAGGGACAAGTGTACTCTTAAACATTTGGAAGAACTGATTTAGGGCTCCACATGCCCAGTCTGCTTTGAAGGGGATGGATCAAAAGGCTGGGCCTTTTTTTCCATTCAATATTTTATCCTCTCAGCACCATGCAAACATAGCATGATGGTTGCAGCAGGATAAATAATTTGGTACGCTCACTGCAACTGGTTCAAAAGTCTCCAATCTCCTTTTCCTGAGGGCAGTGTACTCCAAAAATTGCAAGGAGCAGGGTATCAATTTGGGAAAAAGACAACTTAAAATATGGATTTAGATAAGTCTTTAAAGAAAAATTGTTGAAGTAAGCACATTTATTGCTGTTCTTAATTCTTCCTTATGGTGGCAGCATTAGTCATTGGAAGTAGTCCTAGGTAGACTTCAGGCTTGCAAGATCTACTTTGGTTTTTGACAAGGACCTGGAGGTTTGCCAACAGGAACCAGATGCAGATTGTGGCTCAAGGGGACAGGCTAGTTTCCTACTTCACTCTGTGAGACGTAATTGAGGGCAGGGGTTGCCCTACAACTCCCATCAGTCCTAGACAGCATAGGCAGTAGAGAAGAATGATGGAATGTGCAGTCGAAAAATATTTCCAAGCCCACGGTTGCTCATTAGTACTTAAGTTGTATTATACAAGTACAAATCTGCATTTGAATCAAGACAGGATTTTAAACATCCTGCTTTGGGAATAAAGCAAACTTATTTATTAGTACTTCTGTGATTAAATAATCAGAAATCCTTCTCCTTTTTGAAGGTGATAGACTCACTAGATCTGTCATACATGATTTAGCTGTCATTTCTTGCATTGGAAGGGAGTTATCCAGTCTTGGGATCATTTCCACCTGTTCTGTGTTGTGCAACTAATCATCCAGTAATGGAAGACTAGTACCAAACCAGATTTCCACCTCCCCTTGCTGGAAAATGTGTTTTTATTTTATGTTATATAAAACACTTTACCTTTAGGTTTTTGAAACTTACATGTCAAGGGCATAATTGCTGGTGAACTAAATTTACCTCTGTTCAAATTACATTATTATTATTATTTTTGTAAAAACAAAACTTAAGAACTCTAAAACTAATAGTCCTTTTTGGGTGTTCGCTGTAATACTGTTCAGCATGTCCATGTGAGGAAAAGTCTTTTCAGTTTTATGTTGAAAAATGTAATCAGCTATAAAAAAACTTTCTTGATCTTCATAAAGATCGAACATTCTAATCCTATGCATATCTACTTGGAATTAAGATCAAAGAATTCAGGGTGTGCTTAATCACAGTTGCAAAATTACAGTTCAGGTTTGTGTGTAGAAATACAGTTCAAGGGATGGTCATGCTCCATTATTTCAATAAGAAAAAAAATACAGTGAGCAGTTTTAAAAGTATGTTTTTCTCCCGTGAATTAAAATTTAAAGCTATTTGAAGAGGATTGTACTGTAAACTAACCACACTGATTTTGGAGTTAAGTTTTGCTAATTGTAATGGGATCTACTGGGAGGAAATGTGTGTTTAGGAGCACAAGCTTTGTAGGTTCATAGAAGCATTCTTGTAATGTATTTATGTTGTTGTAAAAGCAGCTTCCACAAGAGGGCAGCATTGATCTTTTTATGCACACTTTCATCAAAAATTTAAGATTACTGCCTGTAAGAACTTGTTCTTTGTATAGTGTAGTCTTCCTTGTGTAGATAGGCATCAAAATTATGTAGTTCCCCCACCTGAAGGTCTTTTCCTGTGTTTATAACATGGATTATGTTGAGACTGTAATGCTGATGCACAATGGCAACCAAAGGGGAGGGTGTCAGGATCAACACCTATTTTACCAGGTGTAGTTTATTGGTGAACGCAAAATATTATATATCTGCATTGCTGAGCAGCCAACCCTCAGACTATCTGCGTGTTAGCAGCAACACTGTGATTTTGTGCAATGATAATCAATAGCTTCATTCCCTTGTTTTGGAAACCTAGAAAAATATTCCAAAGGTTCCTAACTTTAAGAATCAAAATGAACAATCTTTAAATTAGAAATTCTTTTCTAACCTCGAGAACAATGAACAAACATTTTGAATAATTCTTAAATGTATACATTCCATATATCAGTGTAATCACACTTTTTAGATATTTAGAACTACTGTAGTGACATGAAATGAGTGAAGGAAACAGAACAGAAAACTGGTTATAGCTTATGTTTGGTTTTATTTAAAGTGCAGAACTTTCAAGGCCCATAGAATTTTGAAAAAAGTGTGTGCTAATCCATACTTTGGGCATAGTAAATTAAAATGACAAAGTGACAAATTGGCCTGCAATACCAAGTTACTGATTAATTATTATAGCTGTGTAGTTCCTCCAGATAGTGTATGCAGTTTATACATTTTGTGAACAAAATAAGTTCAACTTAAACTGAATTAGGATCACAAAACTGTTCTTTACTGTTCCTATCTTGTTGTTTTTTGTTTTTAATTATTGTTTATTCATTTATTTGCATAAGTTATTGTGCAAATAAATTTTGTACAAAGATGGCCCTTGCAATCTAAATGTTGACAGAGGGGAGAAAAACATGGGGAAGGGAAGCAAGAAAGGACATAGAAAATATATTTGAACAAAGGCTGAATTTCTTTTCTTTTTTTCTTTTTAAAAATATATATCCTTATCTTTTAAAATCAGGTCATCCTTGGACAATACCACTGGCTCTCATATAATGATGTTTTCATTAAAGCTAAACAATTTGGAGATGGGTTAACTGTTTTGGGCCAACAACCAAAGACAAATATTGCCATCTTCTGCGAAACTAGAGCGGAATGGATGATTGTTGCCCAGGCTTGCTTCATGAACAACTTCCAGCGTAAGTATTCCCCCCCCCCCCCCGATGATATCAGACTTTTGTGTAGTTCTTCTGAACATGGTGTTAGGTTTTTCTAATCACTTTTATCTGACCAATTCTCGATTAGGAAGGTTCCTCCTCTTCTAAATTGCCCCTACCCCCTTAATGCTTTGCTGCTTCCTCACTAGGTGTTCATGCAGAATAGCTATTTTTTGCTCACTCCCTTTTCCCCATGATTCTTCCATCTATTTTGAGACCTTTTAAAAAGAAAATGGCATTTTTGAAAGAAGCAAAAAGATATGTAGGTTCAATTTGTTTATACTGCTATAGTGTAGCTATTATATCCTTTTTGTGGAGTGTTGCAGTGGCATTTTGATTGGCTGAGCCACATTAATGTGCCTCTTCAATTCACCATTAACTTGCTAGTTACTGGCTATGATGCAATCATGTTTAGTTTTTTGAAGTTTTGCTAAAATGCTATTTAAAAAGATGTACAGCAGAAATGGTGCTTTTATTCCTCCTTTTGTCAAAATGGCTGGAAATTTATTTCGGTAGCCCAGGTTCTGTCAATCTGGCAGTTTGAAAGCATGTAGAAATGCAAGTAGATAAATAGGTACCACTTCGGTGGGAAAGTAACAGTATTCTGTGCAGTCATGCTGGCCACATAATCACACTGACCCTTTGACACCACTCCCTACAGTCAATCTTGTCAAGGGAAAACTTTTACCTTAACCTTTGGCTGAATTTTGTTTTTCATTTCTATTGTTATTACTGAAGGGTAAATGCATAAATGAAAAATAACTCACCCCTAAGTAGAGGGAATTGAGGTTTTAGAAAGCAGGCATTTAAAGGGCTTGGGAAGGTGAGAAAAAGTACTTTGAGGAATTATGACTTAAAGAGTGAGTTCATTTGAGATGATCTGAAATCAGGCTTTTCTTTTGCAATGTTTCAAATGATGAATTTTAAGTAAGGTCCAAATGACAACACCTGGCATATGTAGCCCTCTTGTGTTTTTCTACAGTTGCTCGCCTGTCTTTTTCCTACCCCCCCCCCCACACACAAACATGCCAAAACATTAAAGGAATAAAGATAGAATAGCTGCACAATGCCTTTTGATTTGTATTGTCAGGAATTGTTTACTCGGAAGCAGCCTATTTTGGGAGAAGCAGGAGGTGCAATATTTGTCAAAATAAAGCACCTTAGAAAAATCCTTACTGGCTTCATTGGCTACCATCCTAAGCACAACTTCAACTTTCTAGGGTGTATGTACCATTGAATGGAATGGGACAGACTTCTCAGTGAATGTTAGGATCTTGCTCATAGTTGTTGTCAGTCTGAATTCAGTAATGGCCACCTACTTACGTCTTTGATATTAGGATAGAACATTGCAAAACTGGGAGTAAAGCACTGTATGAGGTGCTGTGTGGAACCATACGTACAATTTAACTTTCAGCTCATTATGAAAGAGCAAGGCTTCACCAGTGGCAAAGAAATCTAGTGAGGAAACCCCCTTCGTGAGAGGCAGGGAAGGATAACATCTGTATAAAGGCACAACAATCCTTATTAAGTGTTTTATGCCCTTATACTCACCAAATAGTTAATAGGAGCAGTTAAACAATCCATTGTGTGAAAACAGTAAATTCATATGAGAATGAATTTATTTTATTTAGAGACTAGTTTTGTCTAACTTTATGTTACAATTTAAGACAGAAATTTCTAAAGCCCTCAAACAAAGACATTAAGCATGGCATAGTAGGATATAGCAAGTAATTTCAAAAAGCACTTTGAAGATTTGGTAATTTTTTCCTGCAATTTATTATAGCTTCTCTTCAATTATGTTTTTGTTTTTGCCTCCTTTCATTTTTCTTTTGCTCTAATTAATGCTGTATATTCTGAAGAAAATAAAACTGCAGAATAAATATATCTCAGTGAATGAAGATTGGACACATAACCTGCAACACTGCAAAATCTCCATAAGATTAATCTTTTAAGATTTGCATCCTTTTTTTATTTTTTTGGATTGATAGCAGCAGAACGTAGGACTGGATAGTGGCCTCCTTCCCTAATACTAGACTGCAGTTTATAAAGCAAAACTGGTGGCAGGAACTGACTGCTGATAGCCCTGGTGTCACTGTAGCCTTTCTGGATGACAGGATAAAAGGAAAACTGGCACAGTTTCCTTTGCTGAACAGGCGAAGTACTCATGGTTGCCTTGGATGGAAGATAATATAGATTTTAAATAGCTACCAAGCAAAACTCACATTTCAGATCTAGAACAATTATTAGAAGTTGCTGTTTTGTCACAGCTGAGTAGGATCTTTTCACTGCATGAAGTGGATGCAGACACAAAATCTGTTTGCTATCTACTTGTGTGAAAGATATTGGGATGGAAATCCAAGCGCCACCTGTTATTTATTTTGAAGATTTATATGCTGCCATTTGGATCCTAAAGCTGGTTTATGATGAATTGCAATATGGAAAAGTTTAAAAAAAAAACATACATAGAGATCAGCAACCCATAGTATCTTGGTAGATGGGCAAGTCAGGTGGCAATTGGGGCAGTATTCTTCCTGGAAAACTTTTTAAAGTTCATTTTCTAACAGTTTAATTTAAAGGGTTTTCAAAAGTCAAATGAGAAGGGGCATCAAAAAATCATGCTGATTATGCCCAATCTTTTGGATGTGCCTCAAATAGTTCTTGGGATATTGTCCTATGTATGAATACGTTTGCAATCACTTCAAATTTACAATTAGTTCAGGATCTAACTAGCACAACATGCATTTTCCCCCAGGTCCCTATGCAAAGACCTGTAGGCTTTTCAAATTACATTTAACATGCACACTGAAATGTTAATATCCCAGTTTGCCAGTTTTTGAATGCTGTAGGACGATGGATGAATGAAAGTGTCTTTACTTCAGTCAATGAGCAGATAAAACAACATAAAATACAATATTAAATATAAAGTATAATACAACAGTATTATAATAAGAATGTATGCTAGCTGTGTTTGTGAATTTCAGGCACTGAACTGCTCCAAAAATGGTTTTCATGGGATAGAGAATCCTGGGAGACACATATTATGTTCATCATCTACCATCATCTTGTCCTTGCTTTTCAGAGAATTGGAACTAAGAGAAGGAATGTAGAGCAGGGATGGTGAGGGAGAGTATATAGCCACAAGGCTCATTTCCAATTTGTAGTGTTTTCCTTCCTGAAATATTGTAAAGATCACTGCTGCAAAGGAATGAATTGTACTAGAGTTACACAATGGTTCTGTGCTGATTATGCTAATCATCCTCATGCTACAGGCTAAAAAAATAAATTAAAGACACATTCAGAAATATTAAAAAGCTGTTACAGTTTTAAAGAAATATGGATACTTGCTCTTTCAGGTCTTTGCAAAACTTTTACGAAAGAGGATTGAAACATCTGGTGTAGGGAAGACTACATTTGTGCCTGTCCCTGCATGATAGGACTGGAGATAGTAGGGATTTAACAGGACATCTCAAGTTTCTGAGACGTGCTTTAGCTCACAGCATGACACAGCATTTAGTGATCTCAAATGAATGAACTTGGCTGACTTATTTGCTGGCAGATGCTAGTAGTGTTGTACACTTTTCACGTAGTCATTTCTCAAACTTGAGTTACTTGATAAAATGTGAGTAATTAAACACTGTTTATTTTTGTAAGGAACCATTGTTGCTCCTACATTGTTTGGCAAGTAGTGTTGTGCTTAAGTTCATTATTGTAGGCCTGATCTTACTATACATTTTTTTTTTAAAAAACCCTCAGATCATAGGTTTATGTGATTTATTTCTCCATCTGTATGCAACTGCACAAAACTAATACTGATGTGTTAATTTTACTGTTATTAATGGATGTTTCCCTTGTGATTGTTGTGGTAGTTTAATTTTAGTCACTGGAGATAAGTGAATTACTACCTATAGTAAGTGAGAATAATAGTATGGTATAGCTCTGATTCTTTTCCCCTTGAATTAATGTACCCTTTCTCTTTTAGTGTGTGTTCAGTGTTAGAAAGTGCATATGAATTTGGCTTCATTCACAATAGGAACCATCAGAGTTTTTGTTTCTTTTTTTGTTTTGGATCATTGCTAGAAAGTGACATTTGTCAGCTCTTATGTATATTGTTATTGATAATACTCTCTATATTTTAATTAAATGTGAAAGTATTATGCAGAGTGTTAAGTGGCAACTCGACAGACCCTGTTTGTGGTAATTGCCTGCAGCTGCTGTAGTTTACTTCATCTCTTGCTCCATGACGTCAGTGCACTGTTTTGTAAATTAGGCAAGTTTCTTGACTTCATTAACTGCTGGATTGTTTTTCATTTCATACACATACACCCCAATCCCCACCCCCACCATACACTCGTAGGTGAATAATATAAAATTCTTGTCGAAGGGATTTTTTTCTTCTGCAGCTTGCTGAAAGTTGGCTAGGGGAAATCTTAATGTTTATATAATAGGGGTCGTTGGATTAAGCACAGAGAGCACATGGGAACAAATGAAGACAATCTTTTGTACTTTGTTCCCACACAGTCAAAGAGAACAATGTACATGTGTATTTGCTTTACAAGAGTTTAGAATTGTCTTCCTTATTAAATAGTCTTCCACCTACAAAAAAACAAAAACAGGTTTCAAACGGTTTAGTTTTTGATGAAAATAATTTTGTTGATGTGGCACTAATAACACTCAAGAACTCTGTTTCTTCTAATAGACTAATAGTCTGATCATATGTAGGTAAGAGTGCCCAATAACCTGTTAACTTATAGGACCCACTATCTGAGTGTTAGCAGAATTGGGGGCAAACATTCTTTTATTGACTAGAATTCCCAGAATCCCCTGGCCAACTTGACCACTTTCTAGGAGCAGCACTCCAAAAAGAAACTTTCCCAAGCTCTCCTTTTAGTTGCACAGTGCCACAGAAGAGCTTCAAAATTCACAAGCAAGCAAAAGAAAACACACATGAAAAAAGATGTGAACTTGTTTTTAAGAATTTCGCCTTTCCTTAGTGTGTAGGCTGATTGTCACACATGTGTATAAACGCAGGTTTCAAACATAGCTACTTGGTAGTAAGAGCTTGTTTGCATACCCTCAAGTGAAAGTACTGGAAATTGCCTCAATGTGATGACATCCAGACTGTCTTTCTGGCACAGAGAATTCCCAAGCTATTGGTATGGCTTCTGGGAACTGGCTGACACTGGCATGGAAAGCTTCCATGCATGCTGTCAGAATACTGATGTTTTATCTTACTGCTGTAGAGACAGTAAATTATTAAGCAAATGCCATTTCTTAGCAGTTTTTACTTGAGGAACAGAAAGTGTGCCACCACCTATGTATGGTGGAAATCAAACTAAACTTATATTGTCATTATAAAGCAAGTTGTCACTACTTGAGGTTATATAGTAAGTGCACTACCTTATACTTGCAAGAGTTTAAAACAAGGATTGAGAACTGACTCCCACCTGCATCAGTGTCATGGTCAGTAGTCAGGAATCATGAGAATTGTAGTCCAGTAACACCTGAAGGGACACAACTGCTAACTGTGATCAGGGTTTTCTGTGTATCACTGTCAAGCTACATGGTAAAAAAATGAGAAAGCCTTCCTAAAAATATGTCTTTGAAAATACTTTTGAGTCACAGCCTTGATGTTCATAAAGCTGGCCAGTTCTTATTTGTAAAAGATCTGAGGAAGGGCCAATTGAAAGAAGAGAGATATTTTGTGTGTGTGTGTATGTGTTTGCATGCTATGCTATTCAGGGGTCCTTTCTTGCCAAACAGATAGTTGCTCTGTCACTTTCAAGAGTTAAATAACTGTGGGAATGAAGAGGATAACTGAACACAAAGCCTTCAGTCAGGTGTCAAATGAACAGTGCATTGAACACACCCTGTTACACTTACAAAGCCATTCTAGCCACATCACAACTCCTTAAATTTAGTGATAGTCAATCTTATTCCTCTTTATTTGGAGAAAAAGTGAATGGTCCCAATTAATTCTTAATTAATTCATTATTTTTAAATTATCAATCTTAGGTGAAACACAAAATCAATAACAGATGTTTTATCCTTTTCTGCTGTCTGCTTTACTGAGCAGTGCTTTCCATTCCTACTGTAAAATTAGAGGGGAGTATCCAGGATTCAGACTAGGGACGTTATCACACTGGCGGCAAGAAAGCGGCAAGAAAGTGGG
>JAIPUX010001880.1:81721189-81756925 GCA_020142125.1 Phrynosoma platyrhinos
TTTTGGGGAAGAAAAAGTGCGTCCTATATGCCGAAAAATACGGTAGTTAGGCAGCATATCTTTTGGAATGTTGGTGTGGATGGAGGACTCCAGAACTACTTTTATCTTGGTTATAAAAATATTTCTTATCTTTCTAGCCTTATTTTCCGAAAAGTCCGGATGCTGCTAGGTGGGAAGATTCGAGTCTTGCTGTGTGGAGGCGCTCCACTTTCTGCCGCTACTCAGAGATTTATGAACATTTGTTTTTGTTGCCCTGTGGGACAGGGCTATGGCTTAACAGAATCCTCTGGGGCTGGAACAATAACTGAAGGTTAGTAGTCTGTACAGAGATGGAATATCAGTCAGGATGCAGAGATGTAATGTGGTAATATGAGCAAACTGATATTACTTCAGTCTAGAATCTCTCAAAACATTTTTGATATTGAACTATTTATAGAAACAATAATAGAACTAGCTTGGAGGTACTTCTTTGAGTCTGTAATATTGTGTTCTTTTTCCAAATTTCAGTTTGGGATTACACAACAGGCAGAGTGGGAGGACCCTTGGTTTGCTGTGAAATCAAGCTAGTGAATTGGAAAGAAGGTATGAAGTCCTTTTGCCATGAAACTGCAATGGACGTGTGGCAATATGTTTTTCAAAACAAAACATTAAATGCTTGGTTTTATTTTTACAATGTGATTATGATCCAGCAAACCTTCAACATGTTTTTCAACTCTTGATTGTGTAGTTGAACTAAAAGTTTGCTATGCTGTGTCATAAAGTTTCTCTAAGGGCTAAGCCTGTCATTTCCCCCCTGTTTCTTTAGCCTTAAAAGCAATCAGGAATTCCAAAACCAATTAGGGTCAAGGTTCAAGGTGTTTTAATTTTTCTCCTTATGTAATTTCCCAGACTTTTAAGTGACTGAAAGTAGTCACAACTTAAATGTGAAGAGTTATTTGGACTTACATCCCCAGAAATCCCCAGCCAGCATGGCCAATTAAAATCAATGTTTCTAGCTATGCTTAATCATGGATGGCAAAAGATAGGATCTCTCTCTCTCTCTCTTTGGGAGTGGGAATTGCCTGTGGAAGGCAGATGCTACAGATGCACCTTCTCCCATGCTCAGGTCTTTTCCTAGTTACAGAGACAGGTAATATTCCAGGGTAAAGGGCGTAATAGATGGGTTTTTGAACTCCACTGAGCTCCTGAAGTATGTGGAGGTCATGATAAGTTAGCTGAGATGAAGAAATCCTTTAAATACTAGGATATGAAGGAACTAGGGAGGAAAGTCCTATCTTAAAAGAACAAAGCAAAACAAAACCCCCAAATCTTCTAATTTTCTTGCAAAATATTTTTCAAATAGTTTTAGTGAGAAAAAATTCTTTAGCAGTTAGAGACTTTTCTCTCTTTCTCTGTGGTCTGTGCCTAGCACCTAAAATCCCCCCTCCCCAATCTCTTTGCATTGTGTTGCAATGAACCTGGAGGAGGAAGGGATCCTGTGCCAGGTAGGAACTACTGAATTATATTTTGCATACAATGATTCCTCAGTGCTTCTTCCACTCTTACTCCACATAAGGACACTAGTAATTTAAACTAGAAATGGGAACCATTGGAGCTTTGATCTCCCCCCCCCCCCCCTTCAGCACAAAGTGAGAGAAGGCTTTTCTTTTCCCTGAGATCTCAACACATGCCAGATGTTTTGAGGGAGGGAGATAAGCAGTAATGATTAAAAGCCAATATAAAGCTCATGGCCCCATGTTGAATGGAACTCACTGTGGTCATTTTGACTCCTCAGGAAAAATGTTTGTTTGTTTAATGATGTAAATCTGACATAAATCTGGCAAAGGGAAATGGTATAGTAGAAGAATTTTTTTCTGATTTTTCCAGTTACACAAATGACAGTGCCTTTAGTCTTGCATTCTCAGGGACACTACTGGAAATGGCACAGAATTACCTCATACACATAATCTGGATCTAGGCATCTAGGAGTGAAACAGCACTGTTGGATACTGGTCAGTACATTTGTTGCCTCTCTTTTCTGAAAGTCAGAAGAGGTTCTCACAATACTGGCTGAAGATTAGTCCTTGCGTTTTTGTTTACAGCGCACCCGTGCCATACGTGGGCTTGCCGTACACAGCTTTGAGCTTATGTCTACGGCAAGCCTAGGAGAACAAAATGGCACATGCACCCATGGGAATGCACACCCATTTGTTTCAATGGGGCTTAAAGCATATGCATTTTTTCCCTCATGTGTGGTGATGGTGGTGGTGGTCTGGAACTGATCCCCCGCATACGGGAAGGGCCCACTGTACTCATTGGTTTTGTGTGTAAAACATTTGCTCTGTGACATACATACCCCAGGATAGATACAGGCAGCATGGGACTAGGGTTCCTGAGTTGTGTTTGATTACCTGCAGGAGATAAGCTCTGGGATGCTCAACTAAGGCCCGAAGCAGACAGCCAAAAAGTGCAGCTTCTGGACACTTTGGGCATGGCCCCGACATACCCAGAAACTGCTCTGAGCCTGCCTAATGCGGTCCAGAGTGGCAAAAGGCCTCTCCTTGCCAGAAGCTTGTTCAGGACTGCGGCTGGCTTCAGGACCATAGTGTCTGGTCGCTGCAGTCCTGACGGGGGGGAGGGGGGGGGGGGCAATCGCGGCTGCAGTGGCCGGAGGCCCCTCCAAGCTGCTCGTCTGTCTGATACCTAAGTGACTAGTTGGCTTCTCTTCTCTCCCATCTTCCCACTTTGTTTATTTCTTCCGTTTTCCCTCTCACTGACTGCACTGTTCATTTTATCTTTGGTACCCTGTGATGACTTTCTTGGGGTAAAAAAAGACTGTTCTTGTCTATTTTGAACACAAATTCACTAGACAGATACACTAACAGGGTTGCATTTGGTATCAGTACTTGATAGCTTAAAAATACACTCAGCTAGATTACACGTTCAAGCATTTCTTTTATTATTTATTTATATAGCGCCATCAGAATACAAGAGAACACATTCCTGCCCCTAGAGCTTACAGTCAAAAATCTGAAAAAATCTGAAAAACAGCAGAGGGAAGGAGGCAAGGAAAGAGAAACAATAAGCAGTTTGTTTTATATGCCCATGCTTAGACTTAGGGCCTGAACAGACTGCCAGAAATAATCCAGCTTGAGACCATTTTAACTGTCCTGGGTCAATGCTAGGGAATCATGGGAATTGTTGTTTTTTCTGAGAGACTGAGCCTTCTCTGTCAGAGAGCTCTGGTGCCACAATAAACTACAGTTCCCATAATTCCCTAGCATTGAGCCAGGGCAGTTAAAATGGTCTCAAGCTGAATTATTTCTGGTAGTCTGTTCAGGCCCTTAGTTACATAATTAGGTACAATTTTGGATTTTTGAGTTTCCAGCCTCTTAGATGAAGTTCTATTTGTAGCATTGCTTCTTTTAAATTTCCTTGGGTCTCAAGGAGCAAGTATAATTATAATTGCTGGTTTTTTCTGGGATTTTCTTCACTGTCCATTCTTTTTCTGATTAATCATAGCAGGCAGGATTATGAAATTCTTCTTCAAAGAATATGCAGAAGCACATATCATTACTATAACGTGGAGCTGAAAGTTATTAATATATTATATTATTAATTTTTGAAAATAACACACTTCATTAATTTTTAAAAGTTGTATTAGTATGTTGTTGAAATATTGATTACAAAACATTGCTTTTAGTAACTTTTCAATTACTTTTAAAAAACACTTAATAAAAAGGTCATAAATCTTTCTAGATGATTCCTTAAAAGTTATGTTTTAATAGTAATAAACTAGCAAAATTACCAGTGTTTATGCTTCTTCATTACCCAAACTATTGTAACCTAAAATGTAATGTGTTCCCACATGATGCTATTACCAATAATGTATTGTTTCTAAGGTTTGCTACAAAGTAAGTTGCTAGCATCCAGAAAATATAAATGTTGACAACAGAATGTGTGTGTATTTCATAACTAATGAAAGTGCTGTACATAATAGGGAGAAAATCTTATTTTGTTCTCCTATGTATAGTTCTTAAAGTCAGTTTTTTAAAAATGCATCATCTATCATGTTGTGCATAAAAAGAAAGTGCAGGACAAGAAGCTAGGGTGCATTGTTTGTGTGTTCAATTCTGTTCTATTTTGAGCAGTTTGGATTATTTCTCTATCCACTGTATACTGCTGCTTTTTAAAAAACTGATGTACCCTCTCAAGTGTGCTAGTTAAAACAAATATTAACCAAGGAAAAAAACAAAGAAAGATTTGTGGTCCTTAAAAATTTACTTCCAGAATATCACCAAAAAATTTATCAGAGTTCAGAACAAACTGTATTTGCCTTTTCTCTCCCTTGTTTACACTTGGACTTCATAATGGAAAGTTTGTGAGTCACTGTTAATGAGATAAATGTAGAAAACTTGGTTTAGTGGAGCTAGTACCCTGTGTGCTATGTAATACAATGGATGGTGTTACATTTAGATATGGAAGACTTAAGTTCAAATCCTTTTTGCCAAGAATGATTTTCAGGCCCATCTTCTTCCCATTGACAAAATACATACATTTTGCACCATCAAACATTACCGGATAAATTTTTTCCATGTTGATTGAGGATGGCCTTCACCTCACCAGATGAAGTGGATGCTACAGTAATGAGGTTTGTGCTTTCAATGGAAGCAAAGCAGCATTTCCTGTTGTGTCCACATTGGCAAATCATGGCTTGTGTTTTGCTTCTGCAAGCCACAATCACACTCTAGTTTATAAGTTAGGCTTTCAGAATTGTACAAAGCTATGTTTTGCCACTATGGTTATTGCTTCTTATAGAATGAAATGTTTTAATATTGTAAACAATCTGATTCATCCTGTTGTGGTCAGACATGATTATTATTTGCATTTCAGTTCCAAAGGTCTTTTTTTTTAATTTTCTTTCAAATGTTTAGGGTTGAGATAGTAAAGGGATAGCAAATGCAGCAAGTAATAATTGCTGAGTGACAGATGAACAGTTAGAACTGTGGGTTGCAGCATGTATGACTTTCAGTTTATTGTTGAGAACTGTGCCCATTGCTATGGACAAAAATGCAGCTCTGGGAGTTATTTGCATGGTGTTCTTTCATTAATCATTGTGGCCTCATCAAGTATTTGAAAATGAATGTTGCATTTGAAAAATAGCATACTTTAGAATATGTAGGAATGCATTATTCTGTATTTTAAAACTACTTATTAACTCAAAATTCTATTCTAGGTGGATACTTTAACACAGATAAACCATATCCTAGAGGTGAGATCGTTATTGGAGGCCAAAATATAACGATGGGCTACTACAAAAATGAAGAACGAACACAAAAGGATTTCATGATAGATGAGAATGGACAGAGGTGGCTCTTCACTGGAGACATTGGAGAATTCCAGTCAGATGGGTGTCTAAAAATTATTGGTGTGTTTCTTGTGCAGTACTTTACTGAAATAAATTTCATTTCTGTTGACATAATGCCTTTTTACTCCAGTTGATTATGTTTGGTTTATTTTTTTGTTTTGTTTTTTTGTTACTCACCTAGATGTGTTTTATGTATGGTATGCTTGTGAACAGTTAAATCTTACTTCTTAAAGGCCTACCTGGTTTGTTAAATTTCAAAATGTTCTAGAGCAGAAATGAAAACAGAACTTTAGTTAGTCTGATCCTTTATATCTGTATTTTGAATGTGTTGACCTTTTAATTGAAAACATTACTTTTACAGATCGTAAAAAAGATCTTGTGAAGCTTCAAGCAGGAGAATATGTTTCTCTTGGCAAAGTTGAAGCAGCTTTGAAGAATCTTCCATTGGTGGATAATATTTGTGTATTTGCAAGCAGGTAAGATGGCCAGTGTAATGTTTTTGTTTGTGCTAGAATAATGTGCAAATTTAGAAAAGTTATTTCTTTGCACTAAAAATTTAGCTGGGCATTTTTGGGAGTTGTAATTAACAAAGGAATTTTATTTTATTTGTTGCGTTTCTGTGAGCCAGCATGGCACAGTGGTTTGAGTGTTGGACTATGACTCTGGAAATCAGGCTTCGATTACCAACTTAGTCTTGAAACCCACTGGGTAACCTTGGGTAAATCCCATGCTCTCAGCCTCTGAACAAATCCTGCCAAGAAAACCCCATGATAGGGTCACCTTAGGATCACCATAAGTTGGAAACTACTTGAAGGTACACAACAACAGCAACAATAGCAACAACAACTATTTTTTTCCAGGGATCCATGGTGGCTTACAAAAAGCGTGATGATAAAAAAACTTAAAACACAGTTAAGCAAATTAATATATTAAAAGATCATTGATTTATTAAATACAATTTTTTTAAAACCTTAGCAATAAAGATCTAACAACCCCACAATCAATAAAAAGGCCCTTCTTCACAAACAATCCAAGCTACCCATAAAAGGGAATTCAGTAGCCTGGAAGCAGCCACCCAGAAGGCCTCCTCCCATGTCCTGCCAGATGGATCTGTGATGGTGGTGAGACAGAGAAAAAGTTCTCCTTGAGAGAAAAACTCAGATTCATTTTTCTAGGCTCAAAGTGATATAGAGCATTTTAGTAACACTCTGTTTTTTGCTAAAAACCAATGTCTTGCCCTTGCATATGCACAGATTCTGCAGGAGCTGATGAAAGAATAAATAGCCTCTGTATCTACACATCACCATACATTGAACTTAGTACTGGTGCTTCTTAAAGCTAATTCTAAATTACTGTCCACAAATATCCTTGCTTTCTCAGTTTCTAAAAGGAAAGTACTGGAATTATCCCCCAACCCCCAGCCATTGAATGATAGCCACTGAATGATACAACTCAATATATATCCTCACTATGCAGCATGGTATCCCATCACAGCTGCTCATATCAGAGCCATGTGGGATCTGCTGTTTCTTCACCACAGCAGTCCCACCAGTTAGTGACGACTGGAGTAGCCTGAAACCCTCTGGCTTTTCCATGCCCTTTCCCTGCTCTCCTTCAAAGGAAGAAGAGCTCTGAGCAAATCAAAAGGGCAGAGAGTAGCTTTGAGGAAGGTGGTCATGGTGCTGCAAGGCTAAGATTTGGGTTTATCTGTTTAACCGTATGTATATTATGGAAAGCAATTAATCCTACCTCCAACAACAATGTAAGACTTAACAAACAAGCAAAACTTGATTAGCAGCAAGGTCCTTCCTTCGGACAAGGAGCTTCTTTCCTTGATTTCCTTGAGTCTCTTTTGTATGAGACTGAGAACCCTCCAAATTATGTTCCCATAAGGCTAAACCCAACAGGTTTCTCTAATCTGATGCCCTTTCCCCCATCTATTGAACTTCAGATTCCATAATCCTCTGGCAGTGGTTTAAGAAAAATGGTTTCATTGACAAGGAGAAGAGGCTGAAATGGTACAGCGCTTATTAGGAGTGAACAGTGAAGTTGACTTGGGCTGCTGAATTCACTGGCAGCTATGTGGCAAAACTAATACGTGTGCCATTATGTCTTGGGGGAACATTGAGAAAGAAATATGATGAAGTGTACAATAACATGTTGATGTTACATAAAACAGAACGGATCTATAAATATGAGGATGAAATTGTGCATATGTATCTTTCTTTTAAGTTTTCAGTCTTATGTCATTGGATTTGTTGTGCCAAACCATAAAGAACTTAAAGAGTTAGCACGAAAGAAAGGATTTAAAGGAAACATGGAAGAGATATGTAACAGTGCAGAAATGGAGAAAGAAGTACAAAAGCTTTTGGCTGAAGCTGCTATCACAGGTAAACAAAGATGATTGCTCCTGTCTCTCCCCCCCCCCCCACCCTACATATGGCATTGATTTCAAGAAAATGAATGTTAAAATATGCAGAATAACTGTGGATTAAGAGTTGCAACAAACTGAAACTTAAGATGCTGGTTTTGTTTTTGTTATCACAAGGGGGTAGGAATCTTCTGAAACAAATCCAAATAACATGAGAGGTACATGCTTTGTCAGACCAAAGGTTCATCTAGGCTAGTATCCTTTTTCCCATTTTAGCCAACCAGATGCTTCCAGGAAGTACAGAAAACAAGGCATGGAGGTGACAGCTCTCCCCTGCTGTTGTTTCCCAGGCATTTGGTATTCAAAGGCATGTTCCCTTTCAACTCAGGTTTCATAAAGTCATCATGACTTCTACCCACAGATATGATCACCTGCCATGAATACCCTCTTAAAGGAATTTAAGCTAATCACCATTACAGTGTCCTGTTGCAGTTTCCAGGAACGTGGTCCAAAACATGATTTTTACAAGCTCTGGGTTTCATGCATTAATAGGGTATTGTGTGGGCAAAGTTCTGCCTTTACTTGTCTTGAATTTACTGCCAATCACTTTCCTAGAACCAGAAGTTTAGTATTGCTTAAGAGAGAGGGAAAATTGTCTCCATCTCCTCATCCCATGCATGACTTTTAAAATCTTGACAATGGCTCAAAACAGATGGGCAAAAAGCGCTACCTTTGGGCTGATCCGGGGGTGTGGGGTGCAGATGACGCATGGTCCCACATGTGGAAGCTGCTCCAAGGCCAGGTAATGCGGCCCAAAGTTGGCTGCAAAAGGATTGAGGGAAAACCACTCTGCTGGTGGTCCATTCTGGACCGTGGCAGTGGCCAGCCTCAGGATTGTGGTGTCTGGTCACCACAGTCCCATGTCGATTGGGGGATCAGTTGGGGCTGGAGCAGCCTCTGGCAGCTCCAAGCTGTCAAGTCTGTTTGACCCCAATATCTACGGTCTTTTCTCCCCTGCTGAATTTAATAGCCCCAAACACTTTTTCATATGTTTTTAGGGGAAGATGTCCTGCAGTTTTCCACTTGTATGAAATCTGTTTGATTTAGAACTTATAACCTGAATTTTCATTTTCTGTTGTCGCAGCTAATCTTGAGAAATTTGAAGTCCCACTCAAAATTCGTTTGAGCCCTGAACCTTGGACCCCAGAGATGGGCTTGGTGACAGATGCCTTCAAATTAAAACGTAAAGAGCTGACTGCACACTACCAGGAAGATATTAATCGAATGTATGGAACAAAAGTAAAATAAACCCTCATCTGCCCTTTTTTTTCTTTCCTCCCTTTTTCTTTGACACCACTTTGATACAGTGAGCTCAGATCAAATAGGAAATACTTGAATCACATGTCTCATCACTTGGGACCAACATGAAAACACCTTTACACATTTTCAGATTATGCTGTTACTTCTGATAATAATATCTTTAACTGGCAGGATAAGTAAAATATTAGGACAGCAAACTTGTGTCTGTCTTCTTTCCCCCCTCAGTTTCCTCTGCTGTTTTGACAGTGTGTGGATTTTCCTAATGTTCTTTTGGGCAAAGATGATTTTAAAGCCTCAAGTTTTTAAACATGATTTATAAATCCTGTATAATGTTCTGTTTGTAACTTTTTGAAGTTTGGCTACATAGAGGGAAAACTTGGCTATAAAAGAAATGATTAGTCAGGGGGCTTTTTTTACATACGTATTTAAATATTAAAAAAGTATCAGTGTGAAACTATGTACAATGAAATGACTTACAGGTGAAAATCATTGTTGGCCAGAAGACCAGATTATTTGTTGCTGTGCAATTGTTTTGTATAAAATTGCAAGAGAAATAGTCTGACATTCTGACTTATAAAATAACAGCTGAAGTATGTGCCTGACAATTTCCTCCTTCATATATATTTTATTTTTATCTGAAATAAGGAAAAATGGTCACGGCAAGGCACTTGTATATATGGGAGCATACCTGCAGAACAAGCTGTAATTCACTTTTCAAAATGTATTGTGGCCATTTTTTTTTAAAGAAACTGAATTGCTGAAACTAGTGAGAACTCAGTTTTAAATGAATTACTTTCTGATTGGCAATGTTCTTTTCTAAAATGGGACTTTTACTTGTGTTGATTTTATCTGCTTTACCATTCAGGTTTCCTTTCTTTATGTAGGTGTGTGTGTGTGTGTGTGTGAGAGAGAGAGAATGTCAATCAGCAATTACAATCCAGTTCAAGTCTAGCTAAAACCCAAACATTTTAAGAACACAGTCCATGTGTTGTTTACTTGCACAAGCCCTGCCAAAATGACTCTGTGCATTCTTGTGTGCCTGTCTTTTGGAGTGGGGCATGGTCTTGTACAACATAAATTTATGGTTGTTTATTTGAAGAACAATAATAGTTGTACTGATGGCAATTTGTATACTCGTTATCTTCCTCACTGTTGTGAATGCTGATAGAAATTTTTAATTTTAATTACCACTTGTTGGAACCTAGTTCATAAGGAGAGTTAGAGAGAATACACCTCAGTGATTTTTATCAAATACTATTCCTGCACTTGAGGTCCTGACCTGAGTTGCTTGGTTTGTTTGCTTCGTCATTGTTGTCTCAAAAGTCTTGAATTTGAAAATGAGAATTGTTATGTAGGCTATTCAAAATGCTACTGCAAAGCTTTCGGTTCTAGCTGTTTTGTTCTGGTAAAGAGTTTAGAAAGAACATACTGTTTTTGAACTCCAGCTCACAGAATCAACAGCCAGCATGGGTAGAAGCCATGCTGGCAGTGTGATTCTGGGAGATGTAGTCCAAAAAAGTAACTTTTCCAGACTTTCCTGGTGCACACAGCGATCTATCTGGAAGTTACAACAGGAGGACTGGAAAACTAGAGAAAGCAGTGCATACTCCATGGATGAGGAATATGCACAGTTTTTCCTGATCTTCAAGGGTTGTGCAATCCTAGTTCTCTTTCATCTTTTGAGAGCTTTATAATGATGTGCAGAAAGTTTTGGGTAAGGTCTAACCTTGGGGAGGGGGGGTTACTATTTGCAGTTTATTTCAGTATAATAAAATATATATTGCCATGGGCAGCTTGAGAAAACAAAATGTGTACTTTGGTAAACATTTAAAGGCTTTCTACTGAATGAATTACCTGTAAATGTAATTTTGGTAAAGGCATCTGAAAGCCTTTACTTCCTTGTCTATAAAATTACAGAAATGGTGGTCTTTAGCTGTATGTCTTGGTAATGGCCATTGAAAAGGCATTGAACACTAACCAGCCAACCGTAAGCATTTGAATCCTAGTAATTTCCAATGCCTGTGTCATTGAAAATAGTTGAACTTCAAAATTCTTAATTTCTGTCTGTCTCATTAAAAACATTGGGAAAACACAAATGCTTAACTGTTGCGGCATTGTGCACATTCTGTACTTGAAATAATAACTTTAATTTGGGAAACAACGTAATAATTGCATCAAAATTAGAAAAAAAACATTGAAATGTGCATAAATGGATGCAACACATGGAGAAATGTTAAGTAGTTTATTAATTAATGGTTAAAATAACTTGACACACCAAATGAAGATATTGCTGTATTCCCATAATGTTAATCTTTGCTTTGGGTTTTACCTCTTGAGAAGGTTATGCTTGCATAGCAGAATTAATCTGATCACTTGAAATATCTAAATTTTAAGGGGAACAAGATTCATCCAGTAAAATCAATAACTGAAAGTTTTGTGGATTTCCCCCTAAAACGGCTTTGAATATAATTAAAAATTGCCATTTATGCTTCTTTAGACGTGAGAATTCATTTGAAAAACAATTTGTTTCTTGAATGCCTCGATTTCATGTGTATCTTGTTCCTCTATTGCAGGGGTAGGCAACCTTTCCCTTTAAGGGCCGAGGGACTTCAGCTCCCAGAAGCCTCAGCCATGTTGGCCAGTAGCTTCTGGGATTCTGGGAGCTGAAATCCCTCGGCCCTTAAAGGGGAAAGGTTGCCTACCCCTGCTCTATTGTGTTAAATTATTGTGCAATTTGGTTTTTCTAGTTGTGGGAGTGGAATTTGTGACATGGTCCATGTTGTTTTGGATTTCCGGGTTCAGTTCTTGTCACTAATGATGCTGGAGTTTTTCAACTATTACTAGAACTGAAAGTTTGAACATTCTCACAACAAGTTAGTCTTCTAAGGAGCATGGAGCACTTCATTGGAGGAAACAATGGGCTATTGCAGACCGGCCCAAAGGGCTGGCCTGGGGATAGAGTTGGGGCAGAGTAGCCACATGCCAGCTGCCCCAACCCAACCCGTGCCACAGCACGGCCATACGCATGGCGTGCCGCATCAGGACACCCTTCTGGGGCAGCATTTATACACGCTGCGCCATAAGGGCGCTGAAGAGCTGCAGTGCCGGCTCCTAAGGCGGCCTTTTGCCACCCCTAAAAGGAGTGGCATTTTGTCACTCTTTTCAGGGTGGCAAAAAGGAGGATCGAGGCCGTGGCGTGGGGTTGCTGCGGCCCTGATCCACCGCTTCCCAGGATGGCTCTGTGCCGCCCCAAATGGCTGGCCTGCATCCATCCCATATATGACATGTTTTTGTGCACAGTGAAGGAACCAAATGGCCTAACTTGCGGTTACATGGATTATCTCTTTCTGGTTTTCTTGCATGGTTTTCATGCTTGTGGGTTCTTCGTGCTTTTTTAGGTTCAGGTACTAAGTAAGGCAGAGAACCAAAGTGAAAGGACTCTGGGCCATTAGCAGGTTTTGATCACCAAAATCTAAGTACAGGGTTTTCTTTCAGTTTTCCTTCTTTTTGTTTGTACTATGCACATTCTCTGACCCCTGTGGCTGTATGCTATGCTGGCTGCTCTGCAGGAAACCAGAAAGTAGAAGAGATCATAAGCAGACTCTTTTTTAGCAACTAGATCTGGAAACAATTTTGTAGCTTCTAAACTTTAAAGGCTTTCTACTGAATGAACTGCCTGTAAATGTAATTTTAACAAAAATTAGAATAAAAGTAGGCATTATATGGCACATGTATGTAACAGCCTCTTAAATGAAAGACAGCTTTGGGAGGCTTCACTCATGAGCAATTGGCAAAGAGAAGAGCCAGATTAACCCTTCTAGCACCTCTTAATTTCTGCTCAATGCCCTCCCCAGCGACATTTCTGCCATGGGTAAAAAGAGTTCTTTTTAAAAGCAACAGGACATTGTTTTCAGTTAGAAAATTGCTGTAGGAGAAAGCATTTAGCAGTTTTCCCTGCTGCTGTTCTTCTGCTTAAGAACACTGTATTCTGTAGTTTCAAATTTCAAAAGGGTACATAATCATACATACCTATCTACTCATTGAGCCTTAGACCAGGCGTTCTCAACCTTGCGTTTTCCAGATGTTTTGAATTTCATCTCCCAAAAGCTGGTATAGCTTGTGTCTGGGATTCTGGAAGTTGGAAGTTCAAAACCTCTAGACCAAGAGCTGAGAACCACTGCCTTAGACCACTTGGGATCATTTATTTGTTGTCCCAGGGTAAAGTTTTGAAAGATTGATTTTGTCATTAAATGTATTTATGACCCCATCTGGACCCACTGGTTGCCATGGTGGGTTCATCCACCATGGTGCATTTCCATATTGTTATGATATGTAGTGAGTGAATAATACATGAGTGTATGTGAGGGCTATCATATAAATTTTTCTTGTTCAGATGCACACACTGTAGGCAGGAAGTGTAGCAACACAACTGCTCACCACAAGAATGTGATTCCTGTGATGACAGTGGATATGTGAAGGGGATTATAGTCCTCTCCATTAGAAACGATTGGGAGTTAAACCCTTAAGAGCACCAAAGTCTGAAGGTCTGTCTCGTTTTTCACATTGTGGAACATTTCTGGATTTAAACCTAAGCATATTTGGCCCAAGATATTGTATGTATCCTGCAGGAAGGAGAAATAACGTGTGTGTGTGTGTGTGCGCGTGTGCATGTGCGTGTGCGTGTTTCTCTCTCTGTGTAAATGGCTTTGAAAGAGATTGTCATTTCTGTCCAACTTTCTTTCATCAAGACGTGTGAGGGAGCCCCATGCAAATTCCATCAGAAAGCATACAGCAGCAGTGATTGTACCTATTATATCAGGAAATATGTTGAATACTGTTCCTGATGCTGCTGCTATTGCAGTTTACAGATAATGCATATATTTACCTCAAGGGGAAGCTGTCTTTTTAGCAGTAAAATATTTTGCTGAAGTTAAAAGCTAAAAGCAGTGTGCAATTACAGCTCAAAATGAAGCCTATAAATGTACTGTAGGCTTTCAGTTTTTTAATAAAGATACAAAAATACCCAGAGTTGAAATACAAAGGTTCTATCCTATTGAAGCTTAAGAACTTATGCAGCAAGTTCATCAGAATAGAAATTCTTAGAAAATAACTGTTTGCTGCAAAATGCACAAGCTTGTTTTTTTTTCTTCCTGCTTTAGACTTCCACTTCACCCATTTGACTTAAAAAAACAAACAAACTTAATTTTTAATTATATGTAATGTGTATATTCCTCTGGGCTTGTAAGAAAATTGTTTGCATCTGTTGTCTTCTAAACTGGCAAAAGGAGGGAACTTTTTAAAAGGTTGTAAACATATTAGACCATGCTGAAAATGTAACTGGATAACCAGTTGTTTGTTATAGTAATTGGTTATTTAATGTAAATTCATTGATTTTGGTCGTTATTCTGAACTGCCTGAAAATGTGTCTATCATAATTGAGTTATATTGTATGAATTATTTATTTGTAATTGGGCATTTACACTTCAAAAAATTAAAATTGAGTTTCACAAGTTAATTTGTTTCCTTTGTATATATATGTGAATTTCTGGATTTCACTCTTTAAGATTCTTAACTCCAGTCTTCTCCTCATTGAAAATTAATTATTATTCACACAATATAGTCTTATATCCATGTTTACACTATCACACTTATTCATAAAGATTGCAGCCAAGCTGACAGAATAAAGAATAATCTACTTTGAGATGACAGCGTGGTACTACTGTTTCTTTACCTTAGAGGGCTGAGATGCAGGTTCCAAGCAGCCTGTTTTGCACTCCCTAAATAGGCCTGCAGCTTTCAGGTGCAGAAAATACTGAAATCTGGTCAGCTTCTATAGGTGTTATGGGAGCTTGATTGTAGAAGAGGCTTTGGCTCAAGCCAAAAACAGCCCTCTCCCCAGCCTTTAGTACAATGGTGACCTGGCAATCAGCATATTGACTCATGTCTTCTATTCCCATGGCCCAGCCTGCTTGTGAGAATAGTGACATCAATTGCCAGTAGGGGGGGAGGTTGAGAAAGGAGCATTTGTCTGGTACTTTGAAAATTTTTGTAAAATTGCAGGGTCTGAATATGAGCCTACCCCATCAGTATATTATGAGATTATACCTGGAAGAGAGACTTAAGGAAGTACCAGTTTCTATATGCTACATTCAGAAGAAGGCCAGTGACAAATCCCCTCTAAATAAATCTTGCCAAGAAAACTCCATGATAGGGTCACTGCATACCAGAGTCTACTTGAAGGCATATAACAAAGAACAGAAACCTGGCGTATGTAGTTTTAAATGCACTAAAACGACTAAGGTCTAGGTGTCTAGATAATGTAGCTAAATAGACATATAAATAATACTCTATACAACTAAATATAGGTATATTTTTTACCAACACAACCATATATCACAACAGTATGTAAACATTGTTATTGGCAGATGAAAATATTCCTTCCTTTCCAGACAAACTTCAATAATCTCACTGGCTGGATCTCCCGCGTTGACAAGGACAGATATGTAGCTTTAACTCAGTTGGTCAAATCTTTGGGTTCATTCACCCAAACAACAGGTGGAGTGGTCAGACCTCTTAGGCTGTATCATGTTAGACCCGCCATGGAATTTCATGATGGGAGTTTAGTTATTAATCTGGATACTTAACATCCCCAGTACAATTGTCAGACCAACTACAGAATTCAAAGCTTGTTATTCTGCACTCAAATCCAAACAGCTTGCATAACTTCTTCCCCCTTATGGCCTCTCAAAACAGGTGGGCAAAAACCAAAAGGGTGTACTATTTGACATAGAATCAATCAGGAGACTTTTGTTCTCTAAATGCCAAAACTGATGCAAGCCAGATGATTCAACAACACTGCTCTCATTTAACAGGTTCCCTTTCATTATGAGGGTCTCTGTTTTCTTTATCCCATCATTCCTCATCCTGAAGTCCTTGAGATATGTTGGACAATAATTCCCCCAATCCCTGACCGGCATGATGGGTATTGTGCTCCAAATACACCTGAAGGGCATTGTTTAAAACTGAGCATCTACTCCAGATAGAAGCTTGGGTGCTGCCATTGTGCCAGATTTTCATCTCTCTTTAAAAGCCCTAAGGAACACAAAAGGCTAACTCATTCAACCTCATCTGGACTAGGTAACTGCCTTCTTTCAAAGCATAATATGTTTGAGGTGATATAATAATTGGTTTGCACAAGTTGTCATTTACTGTGACAGTTCCCAAATGATATGCATGTGTGTCCCACATCTACAGCATCTCCCTTAAGAGTGTTGGTGGGAGAGAATAACAGCAAATGAATATTGCCTGCTTTGGAGCTCTGAAGGAACAAAACTATTTTTTCTTTAGAATAGTTGATAACAGAACTTTAATCAAACAATATAACTCAGGGGTAGGCAACCTTTTTGAGCTGGGGGCCGGGTTGCTGTCCCTCAGACAATTGACGGGCCGAAGCACCAAAAATAAATAAATAAACAAATAAATAAATAAATAAATAAAAATAAAAATTAAAAAAGAATTAAAAATTTTTTAAAAAATGCATGCACACTCTCTCAGCCACAGAAAAGCCATGGCAAAACCCCTGTGAAGATTTTGCCAAGAAAACCCCAAGAACAAGTAATAACAACAATAATCAATATCATCATGGGGGGCGGCGGTGGTGGGGGGGCGGCGGCGGTGGGGGGGCGGCGGCGGCAGGACTGGTTTGGGGCCGGTCCAAAGGCCTTGCTGGGCCGCATCCGGCCCCCGGGCCTTAGGTTGCCTACCCCTGATATAACTGATGACCCCAGTGACTAGGAACTCACATATTGTGCCTTTTTAACAGAGCTCTTCCTCCTGCCATTCCCTCTGAAATGTTGGCATGTGCAGAAAATTCCTCAAATGACCCTGACCTAACCTGACACAGTTACTCCCACGCTGTCAATAGTTTACAGATTTAATTGTTTTCATTTGTTGGCTTTTCCCCTCTTTCCTATAAAAAGTTATTTTCAAATAGTTCAGCAAGAGCAAGCTTTGCCTTCTTAATGTTCTGTGAAAGCAAGCACATAAAGTTTGTCATGGGCAGTTGAACTGGAGTTGCTGTGCCAAGTGTAACTCTTTGATAGCAAAGGTCTTGATGCTATAACTTTGGAAATGTCTGGCACTCTGGAGCACCAAGGAAGATATGCCTAGCACGTTTTCCTCATTTATCACTGGAGAATACAGGGCTGCTTAGATGAGCCATGGAGTAAGCCTAAATGGAAATTATGCTGCTCCGTTATTATGTGATGTTTATTTCTGCAATGAGTTTTATTTTTGTTGCCATTTATCATCCATTTATTTTCAGAATACTAACCATTCTCATTATAGTGTTGTTCTATAATAGGCACCCCCTTCTACTCTACTCTCCCTTGCAGGCCCACCAAAGCCAAAAGGTGAAACTAAGAAATATTCTAAAAATATGATTGCTAGGAAATTTATCCAGTCTTGCCTTGGTTGATGTTGATTATTTGAATGAAATACAATTTGAATGAGCAAAAGCTTGGTATTACATGTCTTACGAAATTAATTGTGAAATGGACCCAAACAAGCTACTGGTTCTTCTTTTTAAAGCCTACATTTGCTGATTGATACCAAACTTAAAAACAAATATTTGAAATATCAACCTCAGTCTAAATACCACATTTGGTCAAAATCATTTCATAAATGAGTACCTCTAGAGGAATTTTTTTACAGAATTCTGAAGTGATTGTTAGGAGATATGCACAGTAGTTGAGGGATCAAGTCCGAAGCATTCCCATGGAATTAAAAAGGGCTTACTTCAGGCTCATGATTTTCTTCACTCCCATTGTCCTGCTCCACTGTTGCTCCCTTATCTTGTTCTTCCTTCTGTGATGTGTTGAAAGATGAGTGATTAAGACTTTATTAATCACAGCACCACAGTATGCAATGTGCTCCTATTCCCATGTGTATGTACTGTATTTAAGTTTTTTTTATCTTCTGCTTTACATGTATGGACTACTACATGAGAAAAGAATGACAAAATGGATCAGAAGAGTAGTGACTTTCTCCATGCTGCTCCACATGACATTGTAGCATTTCAATTCTCCCAAGGAAAGACAGTAATCAAATCTCAAGTGCTATAACAGGGGTAGGCAACCTAAGGCCCGGGGGCCGGATGCGGCCCAGCAAGGCCTTTGGACCGGCCCCAAACTGGTCCTGCCTCCACGCCCCCCCCCGCCGCCTCCCCCCCATGATGATATTGATTATTGTTGTTATTACTTGTTCTTGGGGTTTTCTTGGCAAATTTTTCACAGGGGTTTTGCCATGGCTTTGCTGGGTCTGAGAGAGTATGCATGCATTTTTTAAAAATTTTTTAATTTTTTTATTTTAATATTTATTTATTTATTTATTTATTTATTTATTTATTTATTTTTGGTGCTTCGGCCCGTCAATTGTCTGAGGGACAGCAACCCGGCCCCCAGCTCAAAAAGGTTGCCTACCCCTGTGCTATAATGTCATCCAGAGCAGCATGGAGAAAACCACGACTTTTTTTTTTTAATCTTTATTTTTGTGTGTGGTAAAGTCCTAGAACCAATCACTGCACTAGCATATATAGTCTCATGCATCTGTGTTGTCCAGGGCAAATAATATATCAGAAAAAGGGGGAATGAACATGTCATTAAATTTTTGGACTGATCCACAGTGGAGGGCTGCACAATAATTCCTGCTGCAGTTAGATTTTTCCCTCTGTCACAACTAAAGAGATCCAGATGAATAGGTCATCTGAAGAATGATGTCTTTTGGACTGGGTATTTAGATATTTCCAGAACTGGGCAATTAGCAAGAAATAATCCTTGCTATGTTGCTTTGGAGAGGTGAAAGACTAGGGAAAAAGCCATGACAGATATTTGTGTGAATTGATCAAAAGCCCATTGGAAGCACTATTTGTAGGTTCAGAACTTCAACATTTCTGCATTTTGTAGTGAAAGGACATCAGTGTTTTTTAGTCTTGGGAGCATTTTTTTCTTGATATGAATTTAGAAACTTTCAAGATTCTAAAAACTCCAAAGACATTATTACTGTGTGTCTTTCTCAGAAGTTATCAAATCAATGCTGGCTGCCTATTTCTGCGCTTATGAAATTTAGAGTAGTTCTGTTTCTAAGGTACTCTGTTTTATAGCATTTATCTTTTGATAAGTTACAATATTTACTGCAAGACACTAGAACTCCCGATGCTCAAGGATATTACCAGAAGCCCTAGTATACACTTGAAAACAAGATATGAAGCATATAAACTAAAATAAATGTGGGAAGCTGTCTTTAAGTCAGAAAATCAGTTGATCTGGCTCACTGTTTTCTGTATAGATGAGTAGTAGCTCTCCAGAGTTTGAATCAAGAATCTTTCCCAGCCCTGCTTGCAAAGACCAGGTCATCTAAAGCAGGGTATGAAGACTTTAAGGCTTCTTGGGTTTTGTTTTGTTTTGTTTTAGTTAGAACATCAAGATCCACTAACCAGACTTGGAGTTAGGAATATGTGCTTAGAATTAAAAAATCCAGAGCCCAGGAGTTTGTTCTGTGTACAAGAACTGTACAGAGTGAATACCTTTGCATCAAAATCTATTGCTGGTTATCCCAAGGTTTTTTCCCCCCTATTTCAGCAATATAACTTAAGATGTGCAAGAGTTAATTTATTTTTGCAATTATTAAACAATAAACACAATAGTTGCTGTGATCCAGATTTACCTTCCGCCCAATCCTGGGTTGATGAATCAATGCGATTGTTTTTGAAATGTTGTTGGTCATAATTCTACACATGCTACTGAGTTATATAACTACCATAGTTGTGTGGCTAGGGAATGTCTCCCAGCCCAGTCCTCCCAACTTTACTGGGCATCAGCTGCCTTGAGGGAAGGTGATCTATTCTGCTGGTGATTGGGGCAGATGATGTTTCCACCCTTCTCCTGCTAGCCAGTCAGGCAGCAATAAGAAAATGAGGAGAAACCTAAGGAGCTGGGTATGTTTAGCCTGGAGAAGAGAAGGTTAAGAGGTGATATGAGAGCCTTGTTTAAATATCTGAAGGGATGTCATTGAGAATGGAGCAAACTTGTGTTCTGCTGCTCCAGAGAATAGGACCTGGGTCAATGGATGGACACTACAGGAAAAGAGATTCGACCTCAGCATTAGGAGAAACTTGACAGTGAGAGCTGTTCGACAGTGGAAGACACTTCCTCAGAGTGTGGTGGAGCTTCCTTCTTTGGAGGTCTTTAAACAGAGACTGGACGGCCATCTGGTGGGGAATGCTTTAATTGAGAGTTCATGCATGGCAAGGGGTTGGACTAGATGGCCCTTGTGGTCTCTTCCAACTCTATGACTCTATGATTAAATGCAGAAGGACTTCTGACTGTTGCATCTGTGCTTCTGGGAGGAGGGAGGTGGAATCATCATCTACCCATGCCCAATAGCCAGCAGAATTGACCCCTTCTCTCTATGTGGCTGATGCCCAGTAAAGTAGGTTGAGGAGCAGTTATGACTTTGGCCATAATTCCACATTTGTGACTACATATGGACCATAAATACAGATCTGCTATGGATGTATAAATTCAGGATGCATATCTGTCTGATCCTGAATTCTGGCCATCACCATCACACCCCACCATTTCTGACAAACCTTTTCCAGTTAGAGACTCAAGGCAGCTTACAACACTTTAAAACATACCAAAAACGTTTACCTCATACCAAAGTTTAAAATGTAATTCATAAAATTAATGCCAGTTTAAAAAATCCATTGGAAAGAAAACAAAAATACAGATGTTCCTTGTCAAATATGATACTCAAGTAATCCTAAAGTCTTTCTTTGCAGGTATATATGCCGTGCAGTCCAACATTTCTTTATACATATATTTTGTAGCACCTTTGAGACTTAACTGAAAAAAAGTTTGTAGCACTAGCTTTCATAGACTTTAGTCTACTTCTTCAGATGCTTATGGTGGAGTGGAAGCCAGGGACAGACAGGAGTTTAACTGAAGAAAACTGAAAAGGAATGTTGGCTACTGCAAAATCAGTCAGCATGAGTAGAACCCATGAGCTCTATATGTATGTAGTTTTGCAAAGGGCTCCCCACACGTTGGTCCCCAGGAGCAACATCCCGTTGCTTGCACTTGTTGTAAAAGAAGATATCTGTTTCTATCTGAGCTTCTTGCAGAGGTTGATGGATTTTCCATTTCATTCAGCTAAATCTGGTGCTTTCCATAGCGGTAGAATTTAAAGATATATATTGCAAAACTACATATCATGTAGAGTTCATGGGTTCTACTCATGCTGACTGATTTTTCAGTAGCCAACATTCCTTTTCAGTTTTCTTCAGTTAAACTCCTGCACTCCTGTCTGTCCCTGGCTTCCACTCCACCATAAGCATCTGAAGAAGAAGACTAAAGTGTATGAAAGTTAATGCTACAAACTTCAAAAGGTGCTACAAAATCTCTCTATGAATTCTACAGGCTAACTTGCCTATATCTTTTAATTTCTTTATATAGTTGGTCCTCTGTACCCACGGAGTTTTTATCCACAAATTCAAACATCCATGGCTTGAATTTTTTTTTTAAAAAAATATAAATTCTAAAAAGCAAACCTTGATTTTGCTATTCTATATAAGTGACACCATTTTACTATGCCATAATATTTAGTTGGACCTGAGCATCCACAGATTCTGGTATCCACAGAAGGTCTTATAACCAGACCCCAGAGAAGAGAGCCCACTATATTTATTATTTTTTTTTATTTTTGCTACAAATTCAAAAAGAAGAGGCAGGCTAAGCTCTACTTGTGAATGATAGAAATTAGAGCACTGTGGTGTAGCAAGTAACATGGACCAAGAAGAGGAAAGAGTCTTTTTCTAGATCTCTGTGTAGATTGCTATGCTTTGGGTTTAAACTTGCCTCTCTACGTTTGGGGCTTTGACTTTTGTGGATTTGATTATTCGTGGATTTTATTAATATGTTCTCTCTAGGAATATCTAGGTCCTCCAGTGCAACTCTGTGGTCAACTTTTACCAAAAGCTGCACTGAAGGACCTAGAGATTCCTAGAGAGAACACTCCACTAGGCATTTGTAGCTCCTCCAGCACAACTGTATGGTCAATGTCTGGCATGGTCAATGTCCTTCTTTTTCCCACCTACAGAATGGCTGACAACACACAATGGCTGCCTGATCAGACTTATGCACATGGAAAGTCAGCTTCAAGTTCTTCTACAACTAAATCTAGGGCTTAAAAAAGATCTTTGTCCAATTTCTTGAAACAATGTTTCTTTTCTTTTTAACTTATAAGAATTCTAGAGTATTTACTCCAGCTTTTCAGCTGCAACCTCAAGCACTAGGCTGCTGTACTCAGCTCATATAAATAACAATTATACAATAAAAAGTCTCATATTTCCATGCATGTTTGAGCCTTTTGAAATTTGCAGTATAGACTGGAGGGAAAAAGAGAGTGAAACCAAAGATGTTTCAAAGTGTCCTTTATACTACATGACATCTCACCAAGTCATATGCTTTCCAGATAAATTATATGAAAAATCCCTACATTTTATCTTCTGGTTGGACCTTCTCAAGCTGTTCTCTCCAACGTAGTAAGCTTGCCAAAATTGTTTTCCATGATGATATCAGATGTCATTGCTGGAACTAAAAGACTCTCTTGTTCTGAGCATCAATACCAGCTGTTGCTCCAAAACAAAGACCAGCTGCCTCAGAAAAGAAAGACCCTTCTCAATAGCTAGTTGGAGCTGGATATATCAGAGAACAAAATTGTTGCTGTATCTAAAGCAAAATCAGATTTCCCAGAGAGAGCTAATGGGAGGGAGAGAGAAGTAGTGTTTTATTAGAGGAAGTGATCAATAAAGAAATCATCATGAGGTTAGAATGTTGATAAAAAAAATTCCCAGAGTAATAAACACAATATTTCAATGGCTTAAACACATCATTTTGGCTGATTTCCTGTAATGCCTCCTCATGACCCTTTCAAACAAAATATAATATTACTTCAATAATGCAGTTAATATGTACAGGATTAATATGGCTGCTTCCAGGGGGAGCTTTTAATGAATAAATATCCTACTCCATGCACATAATATAGGAGGCACGTGCTTTCCAACCACATCTTTTCTTTCCACAAAATATCCATGTCTTTTCATTTCTAAAAAAACCCTGAGTCTCAGACCCAGAGCAGTGTATACATACGATATAGATATGAGGCATAATATTCTGAATTATTTGTTATCTAGTTGAAAAACTGATTTCTTAATAGTCAGAAAACTTCATTGATACAAATAAATAAATAAAACAATGAAATTTTCATGCACTTTTATCCAAGTAGTTGAACATCCTAAAGTATTACGGAAGATGTTTTCTGTACAGAAAAAACAAAACAAAACAAGAGTTTGCAGTAAAAACCAAGTACAGTATCATTTTGACTAGAGAAATTCTCAACAATACTTTGGTGCATTTGAATATGGGGAAAATACTACACAAAAATATTTCTTTTTCCCCACAGTGGAGCAAAAACTATAGTAATTATTTTACCTTGCTTGAAAGGATGAAACAGTATAGGATTTACATGTGTAATACTGGCTGGCAATTAAACAGTAAAAGTGGGAAACCAAATGGAATAAAATCTTTTAAACAAGCTGGTTAAAACCAGAATGAGAAATATCTGACCCAAGCAACTGATACTCACCCCAAATTTAGTTTAACCCCTGCCTCAAAGATTTCCAGAAAGATCCTCCTCACCTCTAAGGAAATACAAGGTATGAGCACCATGCAGAAGCAGCACCCAACACTCTTACACACTTTAATTTCTTAAGATAACTTCCCCCAAGTAGAGCAACTAGTTAGACACTAAGCACCTTCCAGAAGCAGATTTCAACTCTCTATGGTGCATCTTTTCTGCTCTAATGGAATATTGCTAGGAGGAGCAGATGTGTGTTCTCGCTCACCTTCTGGAAGTATGAGACTAGCTGTGTGAAAGAGATCTGGCCACCATTCATATGGTCATCCACCTACCCTGGCCTTAGGCAACATATTTCCTCCTGCCTTTGTCCCTCAACAGCCACAGTTAAACCTGCACTTGCCACCTCATCACTATACCCATACATTTTGCATTTCTCTGGCTATTCGTATAGTACTGAATATTGGCAAATTGGCCAATCTTTTTCTTCAACAAATGAATTGCCACAGAGAGACTTAACTGGAGTCAGAAAATACAAAAGTGACTGGATCTGTAAATTCTCTCTGCATACTTTTGCACACTGCAAAATTATTGCACTATTATTCTAGTTTAAATGCCATGACAATACCCTATGGAACCCTGAGATTTGCAGTTTAGGGAGGATGATTTAGAATTCTCAACCAAAGAATGGCAGCATCCCTAAACAATGTCTCTCCATCTTCTAGTAAAGGAGCATGCACAACCTCCCCAAATGGCAGTCTACTGTTGACCAGCTTTACCATTAGAACCTTATCCAAATGTTTAACTAAAGTTGGCTTCCATTCCATTTCACCTCTTAAGTTATAGACTTGCTCTCTGGAGCAACACAGAACCTGTCTGCTTCTTCCTCTGCATGTCCTCTTCAGGTATTTGGAGACACAAGAATTATATAGTATAAGTTAAATGTAATTAAGTTAATATAACTTAATTCCAACCCTAAATGTTTCTGCTTTATTCTGGCACAACAGGATACCATCGTAGTTAGTGACATGATAAATGTAAAGCAGCTGCACATCAAATCATAAGTATTTCATTGCTGGCACAGCATGTCTTGAGACCGGGCTGGAAGATAATTAGACAGAACCAGCAGAGCTGCTACTGTGATACTTAGTGCATTTATTCAAGATTTACGTAGTTGAAAGTGATATCTGCATAAGAAAAAAGGCTTGTGCATAACACATCACTCATCACATGGAGGGGAAGGGAAGAAAAGAAAAATACCAAAGGAGGGATTGGCTGTTTCTTAAAAAGAGAGAAAGTGTGAGGAAGAAGGAGGCATGGTGGAAGCTCTCCTTGAAATGCAAATAGGAGTTTCAAAATGGCACATATTGTTGTAACTTCCTAATATGGAAGGAGAAGTGCTGTCTTTCCCATTTGTCAGGGGCCCATTCACACTACACAGTTATAGCACCATGAGTCTACTTTAACTGCCATGGCAATGTGCTGTGGAATCCTGGGAAATACATCTGGAGACGCACATGATACCCATCCATGCTTAGCCCTTGGCTTGATCAACAGCTCTTGATAGAATCATTTTTTAGTCAGTTGCTAACTGGGGTCCTTTCATGGTGCACAGTTATAGATTGTTGTAATTCCACTTTAGGTATCTTGGTTCCATTGTATGGAATTGCAGGATTGGGAGTTTATGGACAAGCATTCAGTAGTGTGCTTGCACCAGTTGGAGGAGAAGGATGCAGCAAAATTTTTAGTTTTCTAGCCCCATAAGTAGTGCTTCAGTGAATCTGTCACATTTTAATAACTGATTTAGGCAAACTGGTTGAATGATACCCACTGCACATATATAAAATGACACCACTGGGAATATTTAAATTTTAAAATGATACCACTGGGAGTATTTAAAAGTAAAAACCTTTAGAAATATAGTGCCTTAACTATAAACCCTGGGATTCCATATAATGCAGCCATGGTGGTCCAAGAAGAGTCATAGTGCTATAATTTGCAATGGGAAATGGTTCTATGTTGGCCTCATCCTCACTACAATTTACAGAAAATTGTGAATTGCTGTATATGTGCCTCATTCCCACTGTGAGTGGTTTCAGAAGCGAATGAAGTCACTATGAATCATTACAAATCCAGAAAACTTGCATTTTTTGAGGAGTCATTTTCTGGCAGTTTTTGTGTGTGGAAAAAATCGATTCAGAACTGTGTTCATCAAGTGTGAACGACGGACCTGAATCACATTATAACGGACTGTAACACTGTAATATTACAGAGGCAGAGAGGTTTCCTCCCAGGGACTCTCTGCTCATGCTCAGGATCCTCAAGGGCTGGAGGAAAAGGAGGGGGTACAGGGCGAAGGCTGGATGCAGTGGCCTCAACACAGAGCCCACGGCAGAGCAGGAGGTTGCATCCCTTGCTGGGGGAGGCAAGAAATGCAGGTTTCCTTCCCTTTCCCTCCCTGGGGACTCCAGAACTCACTTCTCGCATTCCTCAGCATCCCTCAGCCAGTGAGGTGCTACTGCATTGAGGATGGAGGGAAGGAGTCCCTTCATAAGTGGGAACTACATGGAATAATGGCATGATTCACTTCCATAGTGAGAACTAAGCATTGCTCTTGATCGAATCAGTCACCCAGTGTCAACAAGATTCATTAACCGGTGTAAATGTAAGTGGAAATGACCCTATTGATTTTGCAGTAGCACAGACCATCTCAAAGGATGCCCTTTTGAGTCAGGCGTTTTGGTCCAGACATTTCTGAAGAGCAATTTCATTCAATGAGATCCACTTGTTATGGAGTGTGCAATGTGTGATTCATGGAATTGTGTCTCATCCTGTGTGAAGAGAGGGCCTACCCTGGACTATGGCACTCCCACTGTTTATAGGCTGCTAAAGCTTTCTTACAACTTCTGTTAGCTCAGCAAAATGATATTGTTATTTCATATTCATAATTAAAATAGCATTATACATAGTTTATTAGGATGAAGTCTTTAGCAGTCATGCCTGGGTAGAAAAATCATCACAAAAATCACGAAGGAGATTTGTCAACAGCTCCCCAACGAATGTAAAGTGTGACACATAGGATGGGTGAAATGGTGTTTAAAATCATTTTGGCACTTAGAAATGAGTCCTTGCTCACAGGTCTCTGAAGTAAATATAAATCCCTTTATTTTAGATTTCCTCAGGCTAGAGGAAGACAATGGTCTTTTAGACAGTTGAAAGTGGTTTGAAAGAAGCATCCGTTTCTGTCGTATACAGGACACAGGCATTTCTTTTGTCCCACGATCAGCTCTGGTCAAAGTTATTGTCCCCAAGTGGAAACTAGAGTTTAGATGTCATGACCAGTGGTTTTACTCTTTCAAACAGCCTTAAAGTCTGAGAAAAAACAATTCTTCTGCCTTGACCCAAGTCATAAAAACTCCCCCCCCCTTTTCTGCTTAATGTGAGTAATGTGTGCCAAAGGGTCAATAAATGCACAGTGGACTAAGAAGTAATATGAATTCCCAATCTGTTGGATGGGGATTCAGGGAATGATATGTCCAAAAAGAAAGTTGCCCAAGCTCTGCCCAGATCCTTACACAGCCAGGGAGCTTGGGAAGTCCTTAATTCCTAAGTTATAACATACATAGCAAACAATGATGTTCTTGGATGTTGGGTAGGCGTAACATGTGGAAGGAAAGAAAAAAAAGCCTATAATTCAGAGAGAGGCTATCTCTCACATTCCTGAACATGATAGCTTCCCATAATATGGATTAGGCAGGAGGTAGCCATCTGCAGCATTTCAGGAGGGGAAGATCACATGTTCCCCTTCCCTGAAGTACCAACACATGAAAAACAGCAGGCTTTTGATGCAAACTTGTTTTTACAAATTGTGCAGGAATTGTGATAACAAAGATAGATACACAGAAAATTTACACATATATAGATTTTTATAAGATTGCCACTGTTTCTCAGCACTCCAAGCAAATTCCCTAAGCCAGTGATGGTGAACCTTTTAGAGACTGAGTACCCAAACTCAGTGGTGTTCCCGCACTGAGTGTCACCCGAAGCTGGGGGTGCGGGACTTTGAGAGGGGGCAGACTTCCAGGGGTGAGACTGTGGGGGAGATTTCTGGGGGGAAACTAAGGCACACTCTCTCAGCATCAGGCTAGCAATAGCAACCCTCTCCTTCTGACAAAACTTGCCAAGAGAGTTTCACCTTAGGGTCACCATAAGTCGGAAAAGACTTGAAGGAACCACACACACAACTCACACTCTCTCAGCCTCAGAGGATGGCAAAGAAAATCCACCTCTTGCCAAGAAAACCCCATGATAATTTCAATTTAGGATTGCCAGGAACCACTTGAAGGCACACTGATGTGCACACATACACACCCAAGGCACACCTTGTCAGCCTTAGGCTAGCAATAGCAACCCCCCCCCGATGAAACACCATGCCACCTCATCTTCCTCATCTTCCTCCTGCCTCTTTCTCCTCTTCCCCTCCCTCCCTCCCTCCTCTCACGAGTGGTGGGCAGATCACTGGAGATATCCGGCCAATGCCACTGCTTTCTCTTCCTCCTCCTCTTCCTCTCTCCATCCCCCCTGGCACTAACTGGCAGTGGGCAGGCAGGCAGCTTGTGTGCCCACAGAGAAGGCTCCATGTGCCAGCTCTGGCATGTGTGCTATGGGTTCACCATGGCTTCCCTAAGCCATGAAAAACTGATGGAGGTAGAAATTCAACCAGAGCTACTTTCCTTCTTGCTGCTTCCTACATCAGCAAAACCTCTGCCTATTTAATGTCTGACTTCCATGTAGCTGTTAAAGGCACTGGATGCCCTAACATTTGGGACATTTTAGGCCAGGGGTGGAGATTTTTTGGCCCTCCAGATGTTATTGGACTACAGCTCTCAGCATTCATTACCATTGGCTAAGGTTGCTGGGAGTTTCAATCCAACAACAAGTGGAGGGCCTCATGATTCCCACTTTTACTTTAGGGAATAGTGTGCTACTTGAAGGTTTCACATTGCAGTTTGCACAGGAAAGAAAAGTTAGATGGAACTAGGGTTCTCCTTCTGCAAAAACAAATCATAACTATACCATCAACTTGATGGAATTTGTAAATTTGCCAAGCCTGTTGTATGTAACTCAACGACTGTTTCATTTCACAGACCTGTCAGCTGCATTATACTTCAAGCAATGATGTTCAGGCCATGCTCTGGTAATCATTTCTCAACTAGCCAAGTTCTTTTAGAGCCTGTTTTCCTGGAAGAAGCAATTTGCTGCCTCTTTGATTGGTATTTTCCCCTCTCCTAGAACCTGAAGAGAAATGAAATGTACCCAAGAAAAACATGCAATCTTATTAGTGCCAAGGCTGATGGGTGGTGATGGAAACTAGTACAAATTAGTGGGGTCCAGCAGTGTGGAAAGAGACCCGGGACCCGAGTATGGTACATATGTTTTTGTCTTGCTCAGTAGTATCATTATTTTAAACAACCATTGTAAAAATTGTGAATTTGAAAGAAAATAATAGTGTTACACATAATTCAGCATTACAAAATACCAAAGGTTTAGCTGGTTTGCCCTTGTTGCAAGAGAGAGCAGGACTGGGGCCCTAGCAATGGGAAGGAAGCTAAAGGGCACCCAGAGAGACATGTAGTGCCAGTGAGTGGGAAGAAGGGAATAAGAGAGGTTGAAGGACAAGCTATAGCAGAAGAAGTCACAGAGAAGACAAGAACTCTAATAACAGTGGCAACATTGGGAACATCAAGAAACAGAGATCTGGAGGGGATTAACCCACTGAGGCCTCAACTGTCCAGAAATGGAGGAGGGAGGGGTGATTTCCACCTCCATGGCCTGGGTACACAATCCATAGAGGGTATCAATTTCATATTCCCTCACATTTTACAGATGAAAATCAGGGCAGATGCAGTGTCATCACTAGGGGATGTGTAGAGGGGGTGCGGACTACACCAGGTGATGCCCTAAGGGTGTATATGACACCACTAGTCCTCAAACACTTATCTTTTGGCAGAAACAGGCAGTGGCATTCCTCTGCTTCCCTTTAAAATGCTTTAAGAGATGGTGGGAATGGGGTGAAGCTTAGTGGGAGGAGAAAGGAGAGATCTTAGAATTGCTTAAAATTAAAATTTCAAATTTCAAAATTTTAAATTAATTTTTTTAAATGATTTTTTTTAAAAAATATTATTTTTAAATTTTCTTTAAAAACATAACATTTTAACCAAATCTTCACTATATATATGTAAATACAGTTAGGTTGTGCATATGATATTGTAATTTGAAGGCATAATTTTAATTTTGCTAGTTGTTTATGTCACAATTATTAACATGACATGGTAGATGGGCATTACAATTTACAAGTAACATTAGTGCAAAAAAAAAAAAAAAGCATTACTAAGGATTCTGTATTGTGTGAAATGGGAGGAGGTCAAGAGGGTGACACCATGATTTACAGAACCAGGTGACACCAACCCTAGAGATGCCACTGCAACATCACAGTGACCAAGCAACATCACAGTGTGGTCAAGATGGCAAAATATATTAATGAGGTAGAACACACAAGTTGATAGGGACTGCAGCAGTTTGCTTTTGCCTAAGCCTACTAGGAAGGGCAAGATTCTGCCTCCCCGTCTCCCTGAAGTTTAGTTAATTGAGTGCAAACAATTTCTGCCCTTTGAATGCACGATAAAGGTCAGACAAAAGTTGGTCTGGGGTGTTTGGTGGCATTGAGGACACAAAAACATCCCTGAGGGGGCACATGCAGTCCCAGGAACATATTTTTCCCACCCTAGATATATAAATAAACATGATACACTGAGCATAGGCACAATTGGGTAATTTGGTTCAAGCAGGATACTCAGTTTTGTTAACTGAACACTATAAGCCTCTGTTTTATAAGAAAAAGAAATGCAGATAACAGCTGCCACAGAAACTTTGTCTCAGTGCTTAGATGAAAGAGGGAGCACATAACAAAACAAAACAAAACAAAAATACACTGCAGCGTTGTGTCCCCACAATGAGAAAATGAACCAAATGCAAACAAGACTTGCAAGTTTTGCTGCTAGGTCAAAGCAAGGCCTTTTCACAAGACTTGGCTTCTTTGCAAACCTAAAGAAGTTATTTTTCCCCACTGAGTTGGTTTTCTTATAAGATTGCAGCACTTTTGATGACAATCTGGGCACATACCTTCAATGCTTTATTTCATCCCAAGTGTATGTGATCACGAATAAGTGAGGACTTGATGCTCTACAGGAGGAATATTATTATGGCTCATATGGATGTTCAAAAATTGGCAGACACAGACCCTCTTGAGAAAATTAAAGGCATATGAAAAGGCTGTTTAGCTTGGAAACTGCTATGGAAATCTAACAGTTATATTACTGTTGCCTCTGGTCCAGACATAACAGCCATCTTTATTTTTTCCAACTTGATATGTGCAAGAGAGCAAATCTCCTTCATTAAGAAAGTACTATATTTAAGGTCTTCAGATGTGGTGGGCAACGTTTGGTCCTCCAGATGTTTTTAGACAGCAATTCCCATCATCCCTGGCAATTGGCTATGCAGATCAACATCTTCATTTGCCCTTTCATCTTAGGTCCCCATTCAGATCAGTATGCCTGTATCTATATGTTCTCATTTGCAATTTCTTGTAGAGCTCAAGTACACCAAAGAGGAATAAAGAACATATTTGCTTTCATATAACAATCTCCAGAACAAGTAGATAAAGTACAACGAAATACATTTGGGCAGGTTATTACAAGGGATGTCCTCTGTTTGAGGGTTGGAAAGCTTTTATTTTATATAGATTGAACAAGATGCAAAATAGTAAGTAAATAAGTAAATTAATTAATTAAAATAAGAATTTAAAAATCCTGTATTTTTCAATGTTGGACCTTCAAAAAATGTGTGCATCATGTAATTTATGAATGTGTTCAATATGCTAATTTTATAAACACATAGCTCAGTTAACTGAAATCAACACTTTCATTTGGTATTTCAGTAGAACGTACCCTTGTTAATAACCACTTCCTGACTGCCAACTCTACATGACATCAAATTCGACTGTGCCCTGTTGATATTTTGAAAATCTGGCAACAGTAGAAGGGGGGGGGGGAGAGAATATCTAATTTCCCTCTTCCCTTAGAAGTGACTTCCACAGCCTGGGAGCAGCCATCAAGAAGGCCTCCTCTGAAACTCTCAGTAAATGTGCCTCTGAGAGAAGCAGAACCAAGAGAATGCTCTCCACCATGGATCTCAAAGCCAGGCACAAAATTTTATGTGAGACAGAGGGGATATGGTCTTTCAATTACCCAGGACGCAAGCCATGCAGGTCTTTATAGATCATCACCAGCTCTTTGAACTGTGCCTTGAAGCACACTGGTCACCAGTGAAACTGTTATGACAAGGGACAGCTTAATATTATTAGGGGTGTGTGTGTTTAGCAAGAAAGGAAGAAATCTTTGTTGGCTCGTGGGTCCATCTCGCTTTAGGGTTATTAATGACCGATAGTGTCTTTCCAGGATTTTAGACCAGAGATTCCAAAACATACCTGAATCTAGCCTGAAATCTTGGACAGTGAACCCATTGTCTTTGCATAAAAGGACTGAATCAGTGGTCTTTGCATGCAGCCTTGTGCTCTGCCATTATGCTATGATCCTGCCCAATTCTTATAATATGAGTTCTAGGCTTCTCACATTTGCCTTGAAGTGATTGGTTTAAGGAAAAGCATTATCTAAACACTCACTGTATTCTCCTTCCTTAAATTTCTCTATGTATGTCAAAAACTGACCCATGTTCAGCAAAAGGACCACACACATTTCTGCACACCAGCTGTTCATTTGCTTACACTGAATATCTAACTGCCATTGCTAGATGACTACTAGTTACAATTTAAAACTCCATAAGAGAACTCACAACATTCCTTTGGATTAACGATAATCTTTCTCTTATTCTTTAAATATACAAATTGTAATCTCCCAATTGTTTAGTTGAATGTCTGAGAATGTCAAAAATAAAATCAAATAAAATCTCAGGAACATCTTCATTTTCTTTCTAATCCCAAAATATTTTTGCTACTCACAGATCTTTGAATATCCAGACTTCTGAATATGATTTTACTTATATATTTACTCTAATAATTTGCACCCATCTTTTCTATATTAAAATCTATCCAAACTGATTTGACATCACAAAACAAATAAGTAATCAAATATTAAATGCACAATTGGGTGTATGTATGTGGCTTCAAGGCACCTGTCAAGTTATAGTGACCCCATGAATGGCACAGGGTTTTCTTAGAAAAGGAATACTCAGAGGTGGTTTGCCTTCCTCTGAAATTTAGCCTACAGCAACTGATATTCCTTGGCAATTTCCCATCTAATTGCTAACCAGGGCTGATCCTGCTTAGCTTCCAAGATCAGATGGGATTTAGTGCTTTCATTACATATCGTAAAACAGCACAGTAAGAAAGTGCACAAAAATACAGTCTCAAATAGCACAATAAGTAGGGGTATATTATTTGCTTATTATGGGATTTCCCCAGTTTTGGCCTATCTTGTAAAAGGGAGAAAGAAGAAGTCACTCTGCTGTATTTCAAAAAATGTTTAAAATGTGGCAGGGAGATTTGAACCTTTGTGTCTGTCTCTCCCCCCCCCCCCCAAAAAAATAGTAACTGTATAGTCATGACAAAAGTGGTTACTGTGTGCCTTCAAGTCATTTCTGAGTTATGGCAACCTTAACATGAAACCACTAAAGGGGTTTTGTTGGCAAGATTAGTTAGAGTGGCTTGCCTTTGCTACCTTCTGAAGCTAAGAGAGTATGACTTGCCCAAGGTCACCCAGTGGGTTTCCATGGCCAAACAGGGATTTGAACCCCAATCTTCAGAGTTGTAGTCCAACACTCAAACTACTACACCATGCTGGCTCTATAACAGTATGTTACCCATTTCTGCACTTCCAAGTTCCAACAGCCTGAACCTCCACATTGGCAGGCACTCTGAGACTCAGAGTGGTAACATTAACAGCTATAACTCCGCTACCTTTACTGTTGCATAATGACTATTAAATATTTTAAATGAAAGAGGATAAAAAGAGATCATTTTCTGGTTCAGACACTGAGAATGCATCCAAATAAGGATATAATTACTTCTTATCCAGTGGTTTCACCTTCAGATGTGCATTTCAATGCACACTCTCATCTTTGTTATAAAGATTTGGAATGACTATGGACAAAACTTAAGGAAGAAAGTGCAAAAGCAGGATTACATGACAGATGGTTTGCATAACTTTAAAGCTGGTTATGAAGATACTGAAATAGATAATGATTTTCTACATTTTCACTCAGTCACTAATCACAGTGGAGACTGTAATCAAGAAATCATCATCATAATAATAATAATACTAAAACACAGCTATGAAGGAACTAGACAGTGTCCTCAAATGTAAAGATACATCATTAGATTCCAATGTCAGTATTTCCAATTTGTTTGTATACGTGTGAACAGTGAAGAAAGTTTAAAGAAAGAGAATCAACACATTTGAAATGTGGTGCTGGCAGAGAATGCTATAGATATTGTGGACTGCTAAAAAGATGAATAGAGCAAATCGGGTCTGAACTCTTACTAGAAGGCAAAATTACTAAACTGAGCCTGTTGATTTTTAGACCTATCAGGAAATGATATGATTCTCTGGAAAAGCTGATAATGCTTGCCAAAGTGGAAGGCAATAGGAAAAGAAGGACAGCACACTACAGGTGGATTGATTCAATCAAGAAGACCAGGACCCTGCGTTTGCAAAACCAGAGCAGGGCTGGTGATAAGTTAAAATTGACTTTATGGCAAATAATAATAATAATAATTACTTGCATATATCTATAATGCAGTGAAATTTGGATCAGGGTGATTATTTCAGTGTCATTTCTTGCTTTATGACTTATTAATCAGTTAATATAACTGTGTTAATTAAGTAAGATTTATCTCAGTCATAAGATATTGGGGTATATTTTGAATTTTATAAACTATATTCTGATTCACTGGATCAACAAGTTTGTTCTGTTTGATATACACTGTCCTACCCCACCCCACCCCAAGTGGGTGTATCTACTGTTGTATAGCAGTTTCATAACACTTTAATAGCCATGACTCCATTGTATGAATCCTAAAATTTGTTGTTTGGTGAGGGATCAGAACTTTCTGTTGGAGAGCTGTGGTCTACTCCCATGAAGGAGAGAATTTTAAGCACCTCAGAAAAGTAGAAATATCAAGCTTCTATTGGGTGCAACCCCGGCAATTAAAATGGAATGGAACATAAATATGTAATATAGCCACAATCTGTAACCAAAACATATTGGACTTTCAGAGTAAAAGTATTTGTTTTTGGAACACCTTTAATAAACCCATTTCAATGCTACTCATAAATTAATATCTCCGTCCTTCTGTGGCCCTGTTCTTGTGCTATTTGAATTGTGAACAGGGACAGAGGGAATTCTAACAGGAGACTGAGAAAAGGCAGAACTACTCAACATCTTCTTTGCTTCAGTCGTTTCACAAAAGGAAAAGGGTGTTCAACCTGAGGAAAATGGAGAAGAGAATACAATAGGGGAAATGCAGCACAGAATAAGTAAAGAGGAAATACAGGAATACCTGGTTAACCTAAATGAATTTAAGGGCTGATGCAGATGGCAACCTCACACCATGGCCCCAATCCTTCCTTTTGCAAAATGCCGCTCCTTTTAGGGGTGGCAAAAGGCCACCCTAAGAGCTGGCATGTGGCTCGTCTGCGCCCTTTCAGTGCAGCGTGTCTGCACGCTGCACCAGAAGGATGTCCTGATGCTGTGCACCATCCGTAATGGTGCACGGTGTCAGGACGGTGTAGGGGTGGGATTGGGGCGGCCAGCGTGCGGTTGCCCTGCCCCAACTCTACCCCCAGGCTGGCCCTTTGGTCTGGTCTGCAATGGCCCTAAGTCTCCAGAACCAGATGAACTACATCCAAAGATATTAAAAGAACTGGCA
>JAIPUX010001880.1:81770358-81781308 GCA_020142125.1 Phrynosoma platyrhinos
TCTTTCCATTCTTATACTGAGTTAAAATAAACCAAACTGGAAGTTGGTATAAAAAAGTATTTGATTGTAATAGGAGCTGGTAGAAACTGTGTATGGATCTCCAAAATAAAATTGGAAAGAACAGGAACAAAATCTGGATATGCCAATTGGATACTAGAAGTAGGAGCACTAATAGAAACATAGAATCATAACATTGAAGAGTTGGAAGGAAGGGATCCCTAAAGCATCCCTATAACATCCTAGAATGATTTACATTAAGATGCTTATATAATACAAAATAAAAAAACAATGTAAAACTATTTTAAAATAATAAGCCCTTTAAAATAAGAGCAAGAGCTTCCTTTTGGTGCCAACTAAAGCATGATAGTAAAGCCTTTGGAGTCCAATAATTTTATCCGATTTGAATCTATACATTAGGGGTTGGCAGAATGCAGCCCACAAGTCTCAGACAGCCCCTACAGGGCCTTTTTGGGTGGCCCCCAGGGCCCTTGAAGGCTCATTTTTTTTTAAAAAAAAATGCCCCTGAGTGTCACCAAATGCTTTCTTGAGAGGTTGAGGGACTTTTATTTTAACAAATAAAAACTAATTGAATAGTCAAGAACAGTAATGTCTTTAAGCTCTGCATATATCATCCAGAACAATTGCAAAGTCACTTTCAGGACTCTGAACTCTCAACAGCCTCAGAAAGAAAACACCACTTGCACATAGCCATAAAGGGGTTTTCCACATATCATTTTTACCCTTTTCTATCCTGTCTGGCAAAGTTTCTTTAGTTTTTTGTGGGTTTTTCGGGCTGTGTGGCCATGTTCTAGAAGAGTTTCTTTCTGACGTTTTGCCAGCATCTGTGGCTGGCATCTTCAGAGAATACTGGAGTGGAAGAGAGTGGGTCTATATATACTGTGAGACCCTGGGTAGGGAGGAGTGATTCCCATGTAAACTGTGTATTGTTCTGTGTTGAATAGGTATTGTTCTGTTGTTAATGGCATGGCCTCAGGGTGGGAGGGTATGCAATCAAGGATATTGTCGCTGAAGCCATGCCATTAACAACAGAATAATACCTATTCAACACAGAACAATACACAGTTTACATGGGAATAGCAGACAATATCCTTGATTGCATACCCTCCCACTTACACTACATATAGATCCACTCTCTTCCATTCCAGTATTCTCTGAAGATGCCAGCCACAGATGCTGGCAAAATGTCAGAAAGAAACTCTTTTAGAACATGGCCACACAGCCCAAAAAACCCACAAAAAACTATGGATGCAGGCCATGAAAGCCTATGACTTCACAAAGTTTCTTTAGCTATTGGCAGGACTGCTACACACACAAACACACAGATGCACCACCAAAAAAGCATTCAGTGCAAGTCATAATTTATCATTGGAGTGTGAGTGCTTGAGTAGTGCTTATGTCCAAACACTCAAGCAGTGGTCTTTGCGTTTGGGAAAGAGTTAGTCAATTCATCCAGCCTTTTAATTTTTTTTTTCATTATGTTACAATTGTGTCAGGAATTCAACCAGTTAAACTGCAGGCCTTGGAGTTCATGCACTGACTCCAGCATGAAACTATTGTAAACTCTTAAGTCACGTGATGAATGAAACATTTCTACAGCTGCTATTAATTCTGGCAGGAGCCCGGGAAACATTCAGAACTCAGGAACTGGGTAGATAAGCTGTCTCTTCAGAGCGTTAGGAAGTACAGAATTATTTGCACGCTCACGTAAGTTGTTCAATGTCTTTTCCTTCTTTCTGTGCTTCACTGCTCTGTATGTAATAATACTTTCATAACAATGTTTTCTACTGAAGAGCATTGATAAGCTATACAAAAATCACAAAGCCTTGATTCAATGATTGTGTCTGGTAGTAAGCTTTGCGACCTTCTCCCTCTGACATTTATATATTTCTTGCATATTAGAATTGCTTGTGTGTATGTGTGTGTGTATGTGTTTTCAAGTTATCTGTCAATTTATGGCAATTCCATGAATTTCATCAAGTTTTCTTAGGCTAGGAATACTTAGGGGTGATTTTGCCAGTTTCTTCCTCTAAGATATAGCCTACAACACCTGCCATTTATCAGCATCTCCCATCCAAATACTAACCAGGACTGCCCTGCTTAGCTTTTAAGATCAGACAGGATCTGGTGCCTTTAGGGTATTTCGACAGTAGGCAAAAATACTTGTTAATTTGTGATTATGAGCTTTCTCAGTAGTAATGCCTGATTTTTAGAAAAAACCCTCGAAGCATTGGTCAGAAGGAAAGTCTAGAAAGCTTATAACATTCTCTGTAAGAAAATGGACATTTTGTAGAGTAATTGAATCATCATAATCATAATCATTATCATCATCATCATCTTAACCATTTAGATAGTATATCGTGTCTTATTTTAGCTGTTTATAGCCTTCATCTTAGTAATGTGTGCAAGTACCTAGGAAGGGATAACAGGTACTATCATTTCCATATTACCAAAGAGCAACTGGGTCTTGGAGATATTGGTTTACCTTGGATTAGGATTACAGGAATATAGGGCATTGCCTTATACTGAATCAAATTAATAAACCTAGCCCCATGCTCTCTGCAATGATTGATAGCATCTCTTGTGGGTTACACATAGGAACCATTCCCAGTCCTACCTTGAGATGCTAGGGATTAAATTTAGACCACTACCATATGAAAGGTTCACTCTGATATCTCCAGCTAGAAAGATTCAGGTAGCAGGTTATGGGGAGGATCATGGCTTGAGAGCCTGGGGAGCCACTGATGGTCAGAGCAGAAAGTAATGGATGAATGATCCTTCTTTGGAGATTTTAAAACAGATGGACAGCCATCTCCTGGAAGTACTGTAATTATGTATTCCTGCATGGCACACAGTTGAATTCAATGCTCTTTGCATTCCCTTCCAACTCTATGAGTCTATGATTCTTGGAAACAGTCTGACCTAGTATAGAGATACATCCTTTGTTATCTCCATTAAACCTTCTTCCTTAAATACTGCTACCACAGTAAGATGGCTTATTCTAGCCAGAAAAATCAGAGAGTCTCAAATGAAGATTGCTTGTTCACAACTCTCTTAGGATCAATCCTTAGTTTTCCACAATTGGAAGCCTGGTTTTCACATCTATCCCTATTTCCTCCTCCAGGTTCTGACTTTTCCCAGGAAGCTTTGATGTTCATGATGGAACATCCAAATATGACCCTGCCTGTGGCTGCTGCTGCTCCTGCAATCTCTGGTCCTGCTGCTCCTACTCTTGAGAAGGGAGGAGGGAATGGAAATGAATATTTTTATGTCCTGATAGTCATGTCCTTCTATGGAATCTTTCTAATGGGAATTATGCTGGGCTACATGAAGACCAAGAGGAAGGAGAAAAAATCCAACTTGCTGTTGCTCTATAAAGATGAGGAGAGGGAGTGGGGACAAGCTGCTAAGCCTTTGCCGACTGTCTCGGGACTAAGATCTGTCCAGATTCCCATGATGTTAAGCATGCTGCAAGAGAGCATGGCACCAGCTCTCTCCTGTACTCTCTGCTCCATGGAAGGCAGCAGTGTGAGTGAGTCTTCCTTGCCAGATGTTCACCTCACTATTGAAGAAGAAGTGCCTGATGCTGAACTGGGAGAAACGTCTGAAGTGGCTCTCCTCAATGACAGCAGTGAAGGCTCTTCAGATAGCATCCATCAAAATTCCTAGCATTGCCAGACATCTATCCTCAAATTAAAGACTAACAAGTTCCAGTTGTGCATCCTGCCTTGAAACATCTACTTTCCAATATGGAAAGAGTGGCCATTATTTGTGGGAAGCATAAGAACTTGAAATAGCAGTGACTAATGCATAATAGAATGCTCTGTTGTTCAAGTCAGAAGGAAAAATTGTTTCCTGGTAAATCTGTGCATAGTCTCTGTTTCCTTCACAATTTAGGAAACACTTGGGAAGTAGACTGCTTTGTGAATGACATATGTTTTGACAGCTAGCCTCATGGATTTGTACTGATGAATTTTTTTACACCATAATAATTTAAACCAGTTTTCAGTAGAAATGCTAATGACAGAAATACTAAGGATAGGAATAATGCAATGCAAAAGTAAGTTCTTTGCTTCACTTCTGAGATCTGTAGATCTGTGTGAGAATCAGTACTGTCACATGGGTATATCTGAGCAAAGGTGGCCTTTGGGATCAGTTTTATGTGAATGCCAATGAAATAAATAAATTATGCCAATGGAGATTTACAAGATCATCAATAAGTCAATAGGAACTGCGATCACAGTTTGCAGCCCTACTTATCTCCCTTTATTTTAATGGCAATGAAAGAAGAAAGCAACTCAGTACAGTAGAATGAGGGTGAGGTTACCTTGTAGCTTCTAATTCTTGGAGACACAAATGATTTGCATCATTAAGTTTGCTTGTGATGAATCCATTTCTGTACAGATATTTGTTGTAAAATTTCCCTTAATGTAAGGATGAATGCTCCTTTAAGATATTATACCAACCCATGAATTATACCAACTAAAACCATCACTTAAGTTCCTAAACAGATGGAGGCAAATCATGCTTTATTGCTGCTTTTATGTTGTTTGTTTTGAATCTACTCAGTAATTCTATGGTTCAGGGACCTCTGGATGTGGAGCATGGAGTATAGCTGCCAAATTCAGATGTCACACTAAATTACAGATGGATAACCTGTTTGCCTCCAGATGTTGTTAAACTCCATCTCCCACCCAGTATAACCATTGGAGGAAGATGCTATTATCTCTGAACCTGCACTAAATCATGATTAGCAAAAAGCAGAGTTTCCAACACACTTCAAACCATTATTTTTTTAAAATTCTGGTTTTCTGGCTGATTGCAAACTATTGTTTTGTGAGTTTAGACCTTATGCCAACAAGCCATAGTTATATTTTTTGGACCATAATTTGTCAAAATATCTCAACTGAACCATTATGTGTTGTTTGTGTTACAAAACCTAATGCAGTTCTAGGTAAATTGTTGCATCATTTTTCTAAAAGTTATAATGCTGAGCTTCTAGTACTATGATTACTTTCATCATGCATCACATCTGACAATAACATCAATATTTGGACTGGTTTTGACAACAAAAATGTCTCTAAAATGTTTCAGAGTTTTCTGAGTTAAACAGCTCAGAAACACATTCATTGTCATGGGATACAGTATGGGAAAACAGCATGAAAAAAAAAAGGGACAAAGTCAGGACAAAGTCCTACTTTCTACTTCCATGTTAAGGCCTTAGCTCCAAATTCAGTATGACAGGGTTAGTCTAATGCCATGGATCAAAGAGAATTGTCATTTCATCTTTCTGATGTCATAGGAGATAGATTTGTTTTGTTTATAGGGAGGCTTTGTTGCTCATTGACAAGTAGCTACAAATCTCATTAAAAGCAATGGGAATATTTCTATAGATTCTGCTGAACACCCCACAAGAAAAAACTCTGAGTTACTTTATTCCAAGAGGGGCTGTTTTCAAAGAAGCCAAATTAACTTTTGGCATTTTGCCTGGAATCACTTGAATACTGAAACTTTCCAACTCAAAATGACATTTGAGCTGACACATTTTCCCCTTGCTTTATCCTCATTTCTTTTATTTTCACACAAATCTATCGGTGACTTTCTTTATCTCTCTCATTTATTCTTTGTTACATTGAAAGATAATTGTGTATATACTTTGATACCAAATTGTATATATTTGTCTTATGTATTTATGTTTACTTGTAATTGATTATTTCTGGTAACACTTATTTTTTATTTAAATAAAGGCATCACTTTGTGAGAATTTTGCGTGAAGTTAATTTATTACTCTAAATAAGTCTCTGTGATTCTCAGAGTCAGATCTCACCTTTGGCATGTTTTACCTTTTTCTTGAAAATTTCTTTCAACTGTAATCCCTCTCCTGCAGCCCTGGGGGGATAAGATTGTTTAAAGAACACCAGTGAATGCAACTCAAAAGCTCAGTAGTGTAGTTCTTAGACTCAACTAAAAAGACCCATTGAACCGACAGAACTTTTATTAGTAGTGAATTACTAATTTCCCATTGATGCAGAGATGGGGAAAGTGAAGCCTGTAAGTCACAAATGCCCCCAAACTGCAATTCTGTAGCTTCCAAAACCTCTGTTGGTCTCCTGGAGCGCCCACTTAAAACAAATGTATTTTTTTTCAGCAATTTCCCACTGAAAATCCCACTTAAAAAAAAACAAAACACGCCCACTGCCAAACAACCTCCTTTATCCTCAGAACCTCCCCCCAACTCTTTTTTTCCAACCATATAGTGACTACAATGGCTACATTGTGTCACTTCTGGTTGCCATTTTTTGCCCAGAAAAGAGGAAATTGAAGATGCAGATGGGTGGGTATGCCTGGGGGGCATTTGGGAGAGATAGCCCCCACTGCTACATAGTTGCCCACCCTGATTTAATAGGTCTATTTCAGGCAGAGGTAACAACTGGAATTAGGCTAATACAAAGTAGTTGGCATTTTAGATTCCAATAAAATCTTTCAGCAAGTGAACCACTTGTTGCTTTAGATGGTTTGTTGTTGTTGCTGTGCCTTCAAGTCATTTCCAACTTAAGACAACCCTATCACAGGGGTTTCTTGGCAAGTTTCTTCAGAGGGGGTTTGCCATTGCCTTCCTTTGAGTCTGAAAGAATGTAACTTGCCCAAGATCACCCAGTGGGGTTTCATGGCTGGGTGGAGATTTGAACCCTGGTCTTTAGACTCACACTTCAATGTTTAAACCACTACACTACATTGGTCCTCATGGTTACAAAAGCCCAATAACACAATATGAGGGAAGAGATGCATATGAGTTCATTTGAACTCCACAGATTCTGTCTATGCTGTCACGACCTTGGAAAGAGCAAGGATTTGCCCTGGTACATTGATCTCATGCTCATTCATTATAATTGCGTTCCTATGGCTGTGTTGTCTCCAAAAGCTTAGCTGGTAGTTTTGTTTATTCAATACTCACACCCTCACTTCCCCATTAAAGCAATATCCAGAGATGATTACATTAGAAGTAGCAGAATTTAATAACACACAACAATAACATTGTATATTTATCAAAACAATGATTAAAAATAACACAGGGAAGCAATACCAACACATTAGTAAGGGTATTATGGAACACAGTCAGAAAACCACTGGCTAAAATGTAGCTGAATTTTATTTATTTATTTTTATAAAGCCTTTACCATGAAAGACAGCAAGGAACTCTGGAGAAGCCCCAGTAGAAAGAGTTCACCATGACTAGCAGGTAGCAGGGGCTGTGATAGCAGGATAAAACACTTCCCCACTCCCACTCAGATCATCAACCCAGAGATCCCAGGGGCCATCCAGTCCAGCCCCCCCTACCATGCAGGAACTCACAATCAAAGCATCTCTGGCAGAAGGTCATCCAACCCAAACAAGTCAGGACATCTAAAGCTGGCTGTATAGCCAGGACAGGCTCCTATGGGAACTTGCAATTTGTTGAGGTGCTTAGAATTATCTGCTAGAGAACTGTAGTCCATGTCTCTGAACTATATCACAAGAGTTCTTTAGCAGAGGATTTTAAGTGCTTCACCAAACTGTAAATTCCAAGATTCCATGGCATGAAGCCAAGTCAGTTCAAATAGAGTGAAGGTGCTATAAATGTGAAATGCAGCTGCAACCTGGTCTCACAATGTTCATTGTGATTGGCAGGCAATGTAGGGCTTTTGGAAAATCCAAAAGAAAAAAAAAACCTTCCTTTTACCCCCCCCCCCCATTTGCCTGGAAAATCCAGATTGGCAGTGAGGACACAGCTGTGTGGATGAAAATATTATGCATCATAGGAAATGTGGTCATTATAGGATCACCCTTTTCTTTCAGGTTGCTCTGATCTCACCACAGTGAGTGTGGAGTTATTGGACCAGGAATCTGCACTGTGGGTACAGGGTGAGTATGAGGTTTCCCACCAGTGTAGACAACTCTTCAGTCAAAAAAAGGATTGCCTCCTAAGGTCATTCAACAGAGGGCTGTTCTCTTTAAAATTAGATATGTGACTACCCTGTGCTAGATGCTTTCTGGTAAGATGGGAGAGAAGCAGCCAACAGACAGATATGCAGAGCCTCTCCAAAGGGGAGGAAAAAAAGAATGACATTTGTGGAAGTAAGCCAGTAGGGAAAGGGCTGGCAACCTTTCTACTGACCCAGGCCAGGGAGGAGTGGAATGTGGGTTGTAGGAAATTAAGTATGAGAATGCAGTTGTCTGTCACAACTTGGCAGGCAAATGAAGTACTGAAGATGGGAGACTTGCAGAAGCAACATTTTACTACGTGTTTTGATTCTTTGAAAAAGAGAAGCATGGGGAAAGAAAAGAAAAACCATTGTGGGAAGTGCTATTAGGTAATATGACCAAGATGGTGGGAAAGTAGTTTTGGGACCTCAAAATGGACTCATCCCAGATTCTGGGGAAAAAAAGAAATTTTGAACACTAATGTTGGTGGCATCTGAAACATCTGGCTATGTCTGATAGTCCTGATGAGAAATGTGTACTGAGGACAAGAGGCTATCATTAGAAAATAGTTCAGAGAAACAGATTGGTTCTGAATTGGCAAAGGGATCAGGCAAAGATGCATTCTATCACCCTATTTGTTCGACATGCATGCAGAAAATATAATAAGAACAGCAGGTTTAGATTCAGAAGAAGGAGGAGTGAAGATAGGAGAAACATCAGTAATCTTAGATATGTGGATGACACCATATTACTAATGGAAAACATCACAGACTTGGAACAATTACTAAAGAAGGTCAAAGTTGAAAGTGCAAAGACAGTCTTAATGCTGAATATAAAAATAGCAAAAATAATGTCCACAGAAGAAATACATAAATTCTACCTAGACAATGAAGAAATTGAAATAGTTGAAGAGTTCCTGTACCTAGGATCAAACTTTAATCAGTATGATGATTGCAGCAAAGAAATAAGAAGAATAGGAATGGGAAGAGCAACTATGAAATAACTAGATAAGATCTTAAAGAGTAAAAACATACCGGTACAAAAAGTACTAAAGTCAGAAGAGGCCAAGCCACTGTATTCCCCATCACCATGTACAAATTTGAGGACTGGACAGTGAAAAAAGTGGGTAGGAAAAAGATCAATTCATTTGAGGTGCTGGAGGATACCATGCTGAGGATACCGTGGACAGCCCAAAAGACAAACAGCCCAAAAGACAAGAGCCTTCTGGCTAAGAATTCTAAATGTCCCTCCTTCAACTACAAATCCCAGGATTCCACCAAAGGCCATAGCAGTTAAAGTGGAATAATAGGACTATAGCAGGGTAGTTTGATATTGTCCATAAACTAACATGTTTTATTAAGTTAATCTTTTGCAAACTTCAGCCCATTTCCTCTGATATATGAAGCATTATCTCATTTGGCTGGTTATCATTGTAATAAAGAGAATAAAATGGAACGTAAGTGCCAAAAGTGTAAATATTGACCACTGTCATTAAAAACAAACAAACGAACAAGAGTTGGTTGGTAATACAGCTAGCCTTTCACAGAGAAGCTGAATAATGTGCTGCCCGTGACTCTAGCTTCTAGGGTTTGAATCCACTTTTATTTGGCATAACCTTTCATGGATTGCTGCTTTCTTTATTGGATGAAGTGTGCTGCAGGCAGCATGGGTGCCTTGTGGACTGAACTGTGGGGCACCTTCATCATTCCCAACTGCAAACAAAACCTTCAAACATTTTCCTTCACTTTGATTATGGGAGGTATAAAATTAAGTTGGTGGCCTTTAGCAAGACTGAAAATAATGAGAAACAACAACAAACATTGCAGTCAAGCTTAACTGGATCCAGCAGTTCCTGAAATATGATTTTAATAAGAAACATAGTCCAAACAAAACAATATATACCATATTTAGAATTAACTGATAAATCCACAATATGTTTCTCTTCAAGATGTTTTGCTCTGGCTATTCTTACTTTTGAAATGCTGCATTTTCACCACACATATCGCATGTGCTTGAGTGAGAGGACAGCTTAACACAAATGCAATGCATATTCACATCTGGCCAGTGTTTTTTTATTATTATTCACAACAAACAGCAACACACCAGTCTGTTTGGCTTGACTGAAACTACAGTAGTTTCTTCCAAAATGAAGGCTTTTGTGACATTCAAGAAGCCCAGCATAGTCTCAGTTCTCAGTTAGGTAGTTTCAGTCCTCACATAGGATTAAATTTTATCACCTCAGTGAGAACTGGAATTATCCAGGGCTTTTAAACATAACAACATAAGATCAATACAAAACCCTGTACAGTCCTGTTTTCTGCCCCCACAGTGGCTGATCAGACAACTATGGGAAGCCAACCAGAGACCTGCAAAGTTTTCATAGGTAAGAAGGTGTATGCATTTCCAGGACAAAAAAATTGTCTCTCACACACAAGTGTGTGTGTGTGTGTGAAAGCGACTATATTGGGAAAAGTTTATGCTAGGCCAGAATATTACTCCTGGTCATATCATTTTCTTCACTGAAGTTTTTTTTTTAAAAAAAGTTCCAAGTGGAGGAACATTGACCTATGTGGAATCCTCTTTCCCAACTGTGGTCTCTGATATGATACAGTTCAAAGTGGCATGCAGTCTTGCACAAGACAGAGATCTCAAAGGGAGTTACTTTGTTGCTGCTAATGGACAAGGAAATTTTATTATATTTCTTTTACTACTGTTGTCTAGTCACTTCATGACCAAGAAAGAATGAGGCTTCTGCCTGAATCAATCCTTCCTCAAGGCCACCTTCAACACCACCTTCAGCAAACATTTCAACCAATATGTGGGTTGCTGATTGTCTTTGTCTTTGTCCTTGTCCTTCTCTTTCTTTAGATCCCATCTTTCCCATAATCCAAGACTCAAGGTGGCTTACAAATGTTAAAACAGAGACAGCTAAAAATAATAATAGTCTCTCTCTCTGGCTTTTCTTCGCAA
>JAIPUX010001880.1:81781408-81798305 GCA_020142125.1 Phrynosoma platyrhinos
CTATTTTTTTTTTGTCAAAATTTGTCAAAATCTGGACAATTTTGAACTGTTCTTCAAAAATCGGCTGCCAGGAACGGCTGGGGAATGCCTTGGGGACTTCCGGCAGTATCGGTGGCATTTTCCAATCCAGTAAAATGTGGTTTTGCTCCATTCCGTTCCATTCCGTTCCATTCTCGTTCTTGTAAGTGCCATGCAATAAGCTTATAGACAGATCTCATATCTGTAGGAATGGTGCAACTGTGCACAAGTCTTAGGCAATGGCCTAAACCAGGGGTAGGCAACCTTTTTGAGCTGGGGGCTAGCTTGCTGTCCCTCAGACAATTGGGGGGCCGAAGCACTATAAATAAATAAATAAATAAAAATATTTTTTTTATTAAAAAAATAAATTAAAAAAATATGCATGCACACTCTCTCAGGCCCAGAAAAGCCATGGCAAAACCCCTGTGGAGATTTTGCCAAGAAAACCCCAAGAACAAGTAATAACAACAATAATCAATATCATCATGGTGGGGGGCAGTGGCAGGGGGTGGGGGTGGTGGCAGCGGCGGCAGCAGGACCAGCCTGGGATGGGTCCAAAGGCCCCGGGGGCTGCATCCGCCCCCTGAGCCTTAGGTTGCCTACCCCTGGCCTAAACCATTACTTTTCTTCTCCTGTATGATTTCCTGTATGATTTCTAACATCTTTACCTGATGAATAAACTAGTGAACTTCAAAAGTTGGCATAATGTCTTTTATCTCGCTCTTTCTCTCTTTTTGGCCTAATAAAGGTACCTTGTGTATTCTGGGTTTCGTTTCATTTTGCTGCATGACCGGCACAGCTACCCCTGCATATATATTGGCAGAGCAGGAAAGAATTGATGCTCCACCTCTCAGTGTTCTGTCCCTGACCAGAGATGGCAGAGGCCCAGCAGCTTTTATGCTTAAAGGAAACCCTTCCTAAGATATGTACTATACTGACATTTGCATTATAGTACATACCTTAGAAAAGATTTCCTTTAAGCATTAAAGCTGCTGTGTCTCTGCCATCTGGTCAGGAACAGAACACTGGCAGGTGGAACATTAATTCTTTCCTTCTCTGCCAATTTCCTCATCTATGGACTTTATCACATGGGGAGAATCTATAGTTTATCCTGTAGAATCCCCCCAAAATGCATAATTACGTGCAATGATTTCAATGTTGCACAAAACTCATCATTAAAGTGGTCAGAAAGTGGTGTTACTTTTAGGATTTTAGTGAAAATGCAATTGCAATATTACTGCAATTGTGCATTTACTCTAGTGTGAAAGTCAAATTCAGTTTATTCACACAATAATCCTCCTTTCACTCATTTTTCTGGTTTTCCCATGGTTCTGTGGGGCTGCTTTTACTTACTGTTTTGCTTGGCCAACAAACATGCCAGGCAGATATGAGCCTCTCCGTTTTCTCTTCCTAAAATTTCCTGTCCTGTAACATTTAATGGTGCTATGGGGTGTCTGGTATAGAAGTATCTAGGGGTTGTTATTGTTTTTGTTGTAGGTTCTTGTGACACACTAATTATGCATCCCTCTGCACATGTGCAAGTATACCATTTCTACTTCATATATGGAATTTGTTTGCTTTTGTATGAAATACAAAATGTTTTCCCCCCGCTTTTTGTGTTATTACGCGTTTATCCTAATTGTGTGTGATATTCATTTGCGCAATTAAACACTATTTTCGCTGTATTTTCAGAATGGTTTATTTACACTTTATTATCTCTTTAAAGATGGAACTGGCCCCTGTGTGATAAAGTCTTATGTTGCTCTCACAAAAATATATATGAGTTATGTCTAGGAAAGAATGCAGGCTTATCAACAGTAATGAACACTAGAGGCAGTGAGTACATCCACCTATTTTGTACTGACTGGAATGAACAGAGTGAGCTGATGATCCTTTTCTTTTAACCCAATGCTAGTCAAAGTGGTGGTCCAATACTTTGAATTTCCTGGTCTTTGCAAATCTCCCAATAGCCACATGGCCAGAAGGAGGAGGGGGCAGCCTGCAAAAGATACCCTCCCCTAAAGCATCAAGGTGCGGGCATCTGACTAACATCTCCATTTCCCCCCCTCCTGTTTGGTTTGTAGCATCTTGCCTGGTGGTGGGGAGGCCAGTGGAGCTTCGAGGGCCTGCAATAAGTGTATTGTGCATTTTGGTTGTCCAATGGAGGTATCACTCTTTGGTGGATTTCCAAGGAATATATGTTTCGGTTTCCTTAATCCAAAAGAAAGGCCTCCCCAGTTGTTCTATCCAGAAAAGAGTTGAGCTGTAATCTCTTATAAAACGATATTCATTGGAAAAAAAAAAAAAGTGGTGGTCCAATAGCCATTGGCTGCTGGTCACCGGCAAGTTTCCAGAAAAGAAAGGGACCATAGTGGCCAATGGGCACATATATTGTAGGGGTTCCTGACAGATTTGGGGAAAAATAATTACCATTTCCCCACACCAGATAGCTTGGGAAGCACAGCTCTAGCCAATCTTAATGTTTATTGAGATGGGGTCAGGTAAGAGCAAATTCTTCAGGTAGCTATACCAGCAATAACAATAGCAGCTTCATTTATTATACCTCTTCATACTGCGTTATACAGTCTCTAAGTGATTTACAACTGTAAGCTAATTGCCCCCAACAAGCTGAGAACTCATTTTAGCGACCTTGGAAGGAAGTAAGCCTGAGCTGAGCCTGAGCCCTGTATTCCTTTGGCATCTCCTACTCTTTGTGGAGGAGTGTGGGGCTATACTGCTGTACGACTTTTAATTCTCTTGCAAATACTAAAACTAGAACATTGGGGTAATACTGGAAAACTGTTCAAGAGACTAGTTGGTCAGTCACAAATGGAGTAGATTTATTGAATCAGTTTGTCAAATGGTGAGACAACACATAGCTAAATCCAATTGATTCAGTGGCTCTATACTAGCTGGGACTAACAATAGAATTTGAGCCACTGTTTGAATTGTACTCTATGTTCTAATTCAGATTATTGCTGCTGCCATGAAAGACTTGATATCCCTGCATGTAGAGAGAGGCAGACTGAGTTCAAGTAAAAAACAGGGACCAGCTGCCAAGAACTTCATCCCCCCATTACTTCATACCTGAGTTTTTTTATACTTTTCTTTGAGAACTGGGCTTCTCTCCTTCCCTCATACTATTTTCCTTTTGCCTCTGTTTTGACTCTGGGGTAATGTCAGATAGCTTCAAGAACTTATGGAGACAAATGTATAATATCTATGGAGCTTATCGCACCTCTAAAATAAAGTGTTTTACCTGTCCCGAATTCAGTCTTAATTTGGGCTGCATCCAGACATTGCAGCACTTTTTGCTACTAAACCACCACCTGCATTCAGCCCAGGGGAACTCAGCGCACCTCTTTTTGAAACTGGGGGTTTTCCAACTTAAAAAAATGGCCCCCGGAGTGCTCCTGGGACTTGGGCTGGACCTAGGTGGTGGTTTCAGCAGCAAAATTGCTGCAATAGGGCTAGGATGTAACCCGAATTAAGACTGAATTCAGGACTGGTAAAACGTTTTATTTAGTGGCATGATAAGCTCCTATGGCAAACTAAGGGGCCGTACAGGTGGGCCCTAAGGGGTGGCTCTGTGTTGCCCCTGGGAGCGCCGGATATGGGCCGGCCCTGATCCAGCTTTTTTCCACTGCAAAAAGAGCTGGCAAATGCCGCTACTTTTTGGGGTGGCAAAAAGCTGCCCTTAATGCTGTGGCTGCAGCTCTTTTGCACCCCTTTGGCACATTTTTTAAGTCAGAAAACTCCACCCCCAGGCTGGCCATTTTGGCTGGTCTGCACAGTCCCTAACTCTTCTCTGACTTTCCCTTGGGAGGAGGAGAAATGGACTGCGGACCCTGTGCTGCACAGCTGCATCTATTCAGAACCAGGAAGTCTATAGAGTGACAATGTGAGATATTAGTAAGCCTTAATTTGCTTTCGTTGTTTCTTTTCTGCATCCATGTTCTGTTACTGTGATCAATAAATTTTATGTTAGAGCCAAAATACTTTAAAGACCAACAAGTCCCATCTGATTTTGGAAGTTAAGCAGGGTCAGCCCTGGTTAGCACTTAGACAGGAGACTGCAAAGCAGCAAAGCAAAGCAGCTTCATTTATATACCGCTTCATACCATGCTATGGGATGTCTAAGCTGTTTACAACTGTAAGCTCATTGCCCCCCAACAGTTGGGTACTCATTTTAGCGACCTCGGAAGGATGCAGGCCTGAGTCTAGCCTGAGCCCTGGCTAGTATTGAACTCACAACCTTGTGGTCTATGAGTAAGTGGCTGCAGTAAAGGCATTCTCAGTACAGTACAGTACAGGTACTGTAGGGTATTTCAGAGGAAAGAACTGGCAAAATCACCTCTGAGGATTCCTAGCCTAAGGAAATCCTTTGAAATTCATGGAGGTTGCCAAGAGTTGACAGGCAGCTTGAAGGTACATGCACACAAACTTTAAGCTATTCTTTCACACAAATGGCTTTGTTTCTTCCTAATTCTCCTTAAATCTGTTTTAATGAAGCTCTGAGTGGATTTGGCCTCTTGGATTAACTCAGTTTACACAGTATGGTGTCTACAGCAGATTCTGCCATATAATGAAGTAGGAAAAGATACAAACTCCCAAAAGGAAACTCAAATTGATTGTCATTGAAAAATACAATTGAATGTCATATTCTGCTCTGAAACTTCACAAATTAAACATTGCAGAAATGTTTTGGTTTAAAACCACAACTAAGCAAATGGTTGTGATGATTAAAATCAGGCAATTTTACAATTTTTAGGAAGTGAGGGTGCTTCCATACTCACAGCTCTTAGCACCACCTCCCAAATGGCATATTGCAAGTGTCCCATCTTACGTTCTTTAATGGATTTTCTGTGGGTTTTAGAAAGGTGGAAAGACATGGTGGATACTGGAAGTAATGGAAAACATGAGAATGAATGGCTATAAGTGGAAGATTGAAGTCTTGTCTTCATGGGCCAAAAGGCCCATCCCTCCTTTCTGGTGTTGTCTTGTTTGGATGTCACACAGCCCAAACCCTGGTTCTGGTGCAGACAGTCCTGATGGCATCTGTCATGTCATGCACTGGAACTGGAGCAAAACAAGGTTAAACTACATTAAATAATCTTACCTGCTCAGGAAGATCCAGAGCTTTCCATTTCCATGGCATAGTAGCTGTCTGCATGGGTATCACTCAGCATGTGACTGTTATTGGGCTCCTCATTCTGACCTCAGAAGTGAGTGATCTGTGATGGCGGCAGATGCATGAGGCAGCCCAGTAGGATGTCTGTGCAGACAGCTGCGGTGTTACGGAAACAGAAAGCAGGTAATGGGAGGAAATGGAACAGTTGCAGGGCCACGATGGTCGGAGCTGCCCCTTAAGTATCCTGGCCAGTGCAGACAAAGGGCTGCATCTGCACTGAAGAAATAATACTGTTTGTCACCACTTTAACTGCCATGACTCAATGCTATGGAATTCTGAGAATTCTAGGAACTACACTTCCCAGAATTCCACAGCATTGAGCCATGGCAGTTAAAATGGTGACAAACCAGATTATTTCTCCAGTGCAGATGAAGTCAAGTCCAGGGCTACCTGGATCCCCTGAGGTAGAGTAAATGATTGATAAAAGCCTGGTCTGGAAGTACCGTACCCACTTTTCAATGGACCTCAGCTTATGTGTGCAAAACCTTTTTAGTGATGGTTTCTGTGGTGAAATTCTTTTTAATGGTCGTGAGGTCCTTTGGGCTAAATGTAATTTTTAGTCCCAACTAGAAAAGACCCACTGAATGAAAGGGGTTTGTTCAAGCAACAGTTAACATAATTCTCATTGCTTCAATGCTTTAATCTAATTGGGCCTAGCAATTAGATTTAGCCCTTTCATTTTGGTTCAGAGTAATGAACATTTATATGTAAAAATGTACATTCTTCTTACTGTACTCTTATCTGGGTGATTATGGACAACCATTTATCAAGTGTTCACATACCACATGTGCTTATAACTTGTTTTTAACCTCCTCATTTTTATTTTCATCCTGTCAAATAATCATGCCAAACCACTTCTGCAGCTGAACAAAAATCCAGAGAAGTCTTTAAGTGGTTAAGAGTAACCTTAGTGTTTGAAAAGACAATGGAAATAATTAGTTTAACCAATGTTTACATCCCATATAAAGTAAGTGGTAGGTCAATGTTTGTTCATAGTCAGCAAAGCAAAATGTTGGATAAGATTCTATAGGTTTAAGCATTAACTACAATCTCTGTTCTCAAGATGCTTGTGCTTGGCCTACCACTGCAGTAATTTGATAACTCTCGTGTAGCAAGTGGCATCATGAATATACCGGTAGTTCCTGAATATTTAATCCAGCCAATTTGAATTCCTTTGATACTCAAACACAACCATATCAGGGGCATGTTCTCAATGATAAAACAGATACAATAGGTGCCCAAAAACAGACGTACTCCAGGGTACGTTCTCAATTGTAACATGGGTGCAGTGTTTGCACTGTGGTTTCTACGAACTCAAAACTATTAAGCATAGAAACAAAGGAGCAAATGTAAACCAAGATTGCAAAGATTAGTCATATATTTTAACCACATACCCTGGAATAACTAACTGCTGTTGTCTGCCAGCATCATAGCCACCTTATTGGATACTTAAATCTGCTATAGACACTTCTTTCCCCTCTATACAAATGTCATATTACTGCTGTGAGACTACTGAAGCAGGTTGACAAGGATGAGGAAAGATTTGCCAATGGTTCTCTCTCCTACTCGAGATGCTAATAGCAACAGACTTCTTGATGACTGGAAGAACTCTAAGCATTTCTTCCCAATGCCACTTTCTCACAGTAAGTTCCCCTCAGGACTTCTCTGATGCCTGAACCCCCGCCTACTCAGGCACAGAAAACTATAAACTAATTAAATTGTGTCTTTTGCAGGCTGGGAAAAAGGACACATTGTTATTGTTATTGCTTTTAAATGCTGGGTTAGTACACAGATGATTTGGTGAATACATGTAGGAAGACAAACAGGGAATGTTAGGCTATGATAAGATTGGCATGGCTCAAATCCCTTTGTTAGATGCCTCTGTGGTATTTGCATCAGGAACCCAAATCTGAAGACAACCAATTAGCGTGCCATAATGTCATTCTAGGCATATTAATGAAATTATTATCTTTCTTTAAGCTCAGGATCTTCATCTGCTAAAGTAGCCAGATCAGCAAAGTTTCAAGCTATCACTTTTCACTTGTTAATACTGTTGCAAAAATCATATAGATACTGTACAACAGCTGCTGCAAAGGTGGACAAAATATAACTCTCCAGGTGTCATTAGGATGCAACTCCCAGAATCCCTGGTGGTGCAGTGCCCTGGTGGTGAAGTGGTTAAATGCCAGCACTGCAGCCACTCGCTCACAAACCACAAGGTTGTGAGTTCAATCCCAGCCAGGTGCTCAAGGTCAACTCAGCCTTGCATCCTTCCGAAGTTGCTAAAATGCATATGTAGCTTGTTGGTGGAAATTAGCTTACAATTGTAAACTACTCTTGAGATTGCTTAGTGTGGTATGAAGTAGTATATAAATGAAGCTGTTTTGCTACTGCTATCCCTCATCATTGTCTATGCTGTGCAGGGCTAATGGGAGTTCTAGTCTGACAATAACTGGACGGCAGGACTTTGGCACTTTGGCCACCCCAATCTATTGCCTCTGCTTTCTGCTTTATATAGATTCTTGACACCCAATGGATGCAGTTTGATGCAAACTAAAGGACAAAGCTTGGCGAGAGTCCATAAATTTTTTTTTCAAGAGGCAGCAGTTTTGCATATGCCTGGTTCTTCTTTGCAGTTATCAATGAACATTTAGACATGAGAACTTTATTGACCTGGTTGTTCCTGAGAACTTTATTGACCTGGTTGTTCCTGATGCGTGACCTAATATTGATATTTGATGTTTTCACTTGTTTTTATGATGTTTTAATTTGTTGTTTTACTTTTAGATTGTACGCCACAGGCAGGCTTTTTATATATTCTGGATTTTATTTGGTTTTGTACAGCGCTGTGTACATCTACGGCACTTAATAAATAAAGCTAATAATAATAATAATAATATTTTTGTCTCAAACAAGTCTTGGCTAACATCCTGATGAGTATAGAATTCAAAGACATAGCCATCTAGATCAGTTTGCAAATGGCTTTTGTAGCACCATTGAAACTAAGCATGAGAAAGAATGGTCAACTTCTACCAGCTTCTAGTCTCAAAGTTGCTACAAGATCCCTTTGCATCCTTTTAGCAGGTTCAATTGCATAAGCTAGATGTATGCATTCGTAACTGTTCAGTATTCATGTTTACAAATGTGGCACTATTGCCACCATTGCAAATGCCCCCCCAAACTTTCCTTAGCAATTAGCAGCCATATCAAGCAATGAATGTCAGTTTTTCTGGCAACTGTAGCACTGTAGGACGAAGTTTCCATCCCCCTCCCACCAGAGAGCAGTGGTGTGACAATCAGAAGCAGGTCCCTCTCACAATTCCTCATTGTACTACAGCTCTCTGGTGGGAGGGGGATGAAAGCACCATCCTGCTGTGCCTTCATCATCATAGAAAAATCTATGTTACTCAGAGCAGCTGCTGGCTGTTAAGGTAGGTTTGGGGAGTCGGATCATGAGAAGGTAAATAGTTCGACACTCATAACTACAGCTGCTGTCAAACTGCAGAATTAATGCAGTTTCACACTGTTTTATCTGTCATGTCTCCATCCTATGGAATCCTGAGTTTGTTGTGGCACCAGAGCTCTCTGACAGAGAAGGCTAAACCTCTTACAGAAGTACAAATCTCAGAATTCCATAGCATTGAGCCATGGCTGTTAAAGTGGTGTCAAACCGCATTAATTATACATTGTAGATACAGCCTATATCTGTGATCTAGGATCTTGACTCTTGTCTTTAAATGCTGACTGTGGTCCAAAACACACACTGCAGAAATAATTCAGTTTGAGACTGCTTTAACTGCCCTGGCTCAATGCTAGGGAATTCTGGGAACTGTAGTTTTGTGAGACATTTAGCCTTTTCTGTCAGAGAGCTCTGGTACCACAATAAACTACAATTCCCCAGATTCCCTAGCACTGAGCCAGGGCAGTTAAAGCGGCCTCAAACTGGAATATTTCTGCAGTTTGTTTTGGACCTTAGTCACCACAGAACTCAAATGCATAAAACTCTGTGGAAATAGGATTGGGTCCCAAGTATCATAATTACTGAGGCAATTATATTTTCATGTGTAATTTAATAGACTATTTCAGGGCTCCAAGCACTAAGAATACCCTCCCTTTATTTTTTGGGCTATGGAAAGTTACACATTATTTCCTTGAGCACTATCAGGGAGATTAATGGTTTGTAAAAGAACATTTGGGATTTAGATTGTCATCAAGAGACTCATAAAGCAAACATGTTAAAAGTGTTCTGGAAACAGCCCAGTCCCTTGGTGTTTTAAAGTATGAATGCCAAGTTCCATATAATGTTGGAATAAAGAGCCCCTATCTTTTCCCCATTAAAACAGGGATGGTGGAGCCTACAGGAGAATGTTAGAAATCATTATAGACACAATGGAAACAGATTAGATCCCCTGTGATGCAAATTCCTTTGTTTGCTGACCCTCTGAATTCTTTTCCATGTGAGCCACTGCATGAGCTTCATACGTCACTAGAAAGATACAGGCAGTGACTGAGAACATTTAAAAAATCACAGAAGATCTATTCCCTTAGATCAAATGTGAAATTCTGCCTGGAAGATAATTAATTTGCATGGACAGTACATAATAAAGGTCATGATTACACAAATCTGCTCTGTCTGTCCATGCAAGCTTCTCTCTAGACAACCCCTTGGGCTTCCCTCCAGGGGAACAGGAATCCTGCACATCATCTGCACTTCAAGAAGGTGTGTGTAGAGAAGCCGAAATCAGCCATTTAAGAGAAATGGATGCTAAGGCAATGAAGATTTGTTTTACATTGTTGGTCATTACCTTTAAAGTCCTAAATGGCTTGGGTCCAAGCTATCTCAGGGATTGCCTCCTTCCATACAATCCTCCCTGCACTCTCCGGTCCTCTGGGAGGAATTTGCTGCAGCCTCAAAAATCTAGGCTTGCAGCGACCTCCCAGAGGGCTTTTTCTGTTGTCACCCCCAAACTCTGGAATGGCCTGCCGGACGAGATCTGTCACTTGACATCACTGGACAGCTTTAAAAAAGCTGTCAAGACGGATCTCTTTCGGCAGGTCTTCCCAGACTAATCACCCTGTCCTTGGGTTCCTTGACTCCTGCGTTCCTTTCGTGGCCCCATCAGTTGTTGATGGATGAGGAACGCAGTCGAGGTTGATTAGGGGATGTTTTTGTTGTTTTTTTCCCTCCCTTTTTTGGGGATATGTTACACGGGTTTTATTGTAAGCCGCTTGGATTATCTGGCAATAAGCGGGATACAAATAAATATTATTATTATTATTATTATTATTATTATTATTATTATTATTATTACATTTTCTCTAGAACACTTGAGGGCTGGAGTGGAGAAGTATATCTTTAGCTCAACTGTGTGAGAGAAAAGGAGGACCTACACAAACTCTCATCCTTTTAGAACACACTTGCACAAAGGAAGAGTTGGGGATATTAACATTTCTCAAGCTCTGTTTTAAACCCACCTTTGTTCTTTTAATCCTATTTGCATTTTCTTTCTGTCTTTGTCTGATATTGGATTGTAGGACTGTTGTTTCTTGTAGCATGGACATTTGTGATCATTTTGAGAAGTTTTTTTTAAAAAAAACTAAGGCATATATTTGTTTACATGTTTTTCTTAATATATGCATTTTAAAACACATTTCTCCATTGATTAAAGTGTTTTTGTGCACATCTTTTTGAAGATATGCAGTTCTAGTTATGCACACTTATTTGGGTTTACTCAAAAAATGAAAAAAAAAAGGAGAAAGAATGGAAAAGCTGTACTTTTCTCCTGATGACAGGACCTGTAAGATATATGCACACTTGCATAAACAGTCTCGTGGATCATGAATTGGATATATCTATAGCAAATCAGTTAATGCAAATAAATGAATAAATAAATATGTTTTCCATTCCTAATTTCAATGTGTTTTGCCAGACTGTATGTGAACATTGCAATAAATTCTTCTCTGGAAACCATTGCAGTGAACATGAAGTAATCTAGTGCTGAAAATATTTGTGTTGCTTTTGACAGATGGTAAACAACGGGTAAGAGCAGTAAAAAGGATAAAGGCTCAGCTCCACATTACCTCATATCTCCCCATATGGGCCTGCCTGGCCCCTGGATCCTCAGGAAAGGACCTTCTTTCAATTCCACCACCTTCAGAGGCATGGCTAGTGGGGACATGAGACAGAACTTTCTAGGTGGCTGCCTCCAGGAACTAAAACTTCCTTCTTAGGGAGGCTAGAATGGATCCTTTCTTGCTGTCCTTCCATCAGCAGGCAAAGACATTTTTATTCTAAGCTGGGCCTCTCAGAGAAATGTTGTAAGGTGACATATGACTGCTTTTGGGTCCTTTAATTGATTTCTAATTTCTTTATAAGATTTTAGCTACACTTTGTTTTAATTTGTTGTTAGCCACCTTCGGAGAAAGATAGGTGATTAATTAATTAATTGTATAAGATGATAGATGTCAAGCCGCTTATATGGCAGCATTTCAAGGATAGGAAAATCCCATGCTTGAATAGCCATGGGACAAGCACAGGTTACATACGGGTTGCATACAGGCTGCATACGCCCAGCCACAGGAGAATGGTGTAAGATCCTTCATTGACAGTTAAACACATGTCTATCATGTCGGGGATAAGATGGGATAAGTTGTGTGTGATAGATAATCTCTATAGTCTAAAAGGTCACCCCTATCAAACTCTATCCAGTTCAGGATTCACTAGGCTACTATGAATCTCAGGTCAAAAGTGGTTGCTGCTATTGCTGAAGCATATGATGGAGCAACCAAGTCTTAATCAAGGACTCACCACTTCCCAAGGAAACTACCTCTTCCTAAGGAAAGAACTATTTTCTAAGGTGATATATTTGTGACTCAAGTTGCTGTCTATCACAAAACATCTGTTGAGTGCCAGTACTGATACTGAATTTTAAATGAAAAAGGGATAGGTATGATAGGTTGCTGCTAAATGCTTCATGTGCTCAGCCTCCTTTCTCCTCCAGGCCTTCTCTGCTCCTTCATTCAAAGTACCATTTCCCCCAGACATGTCTTGGGACCATACAATTGCAGTAATACTACAATTGTTTTGAACACAATGTCCAGCATCATATTAGTGACATACACAATAAGTCTACCGTATGCTTGCATATGTATTTATATGGTCATTGCACAGGTAGGCATTCCCCTCCTTGTACCACAACATGTTCCTCTTTCTGGAATCATTGTGTTGCTGCTATCTGTTGTTGTTGTTAACTACTCTCGAGTCAACATTGGCTCATGGCAACCCTATGGATGAGATTCCTATCCTCCACTGCTCTACTCTGCTCAAGTCCTGTAGACTCATGCCATATCCTCCTCAATTGAGTCCAACCATCTGGTGTATGGTCTTCCTCTCTTTCTGTTGCCTTCCACTTTCCCTAATATTATTGTCTTTTGTAATGAGTCATGCCTTCTCATGATGTGGCCAAAGTCTGACAGCCTGAATTTAAGCATCTTGGCTACTAAGGGTATTTCTGGCCTTGTCTGCTGAAGGACCCATTTGTTTGTCTTTTTGGCTGTCCATGGTATGCTCAGCACTCTTCTCCAGCACCACATCTCAAATGAGTTAATTTTCTTTTTATACATTTTTTCCACTATGCAGCTCTCATATCCATACATAATGATTGGGAATACCATGGCTTGGAAGATTCTAACTTTAGTGCTCATTTGTATATCTTTACTCTTTAGGATCTTCTCTAGCTCTTTCATGGCTGTCCTTCCCATTCTTAGTCTTCTTCTTCTCTGGATTGCAGTCTCCATCTGAATGATGTTTGCTCCAGGTACCAGAAATTTTTAATTAATTCAATTTCCCCATTGTCTAATTTGAATTTATGTAGGTCCTCCCTTATCATTATCTTTGTTTTCTTTATGTTCAGCAGCAAGCCTGTTGCACTTTTTTTTCCTTGACCTTCCTTAGTAATTGTTCCATGTCCAAGATGTTTTCCACTAGTAATATAGTGTCATCCACACATCTTAGATTGTTGATGTTCCTTCCTTCTGTTTTTACTCCTCCTTCTTCTAAGTCTAACCCTGCTGTTCGTATGATGTTTTCTGCATATAAGTTGAATATGTATGGTGATGATATGCAGCCTTGCCTGACTCCTTTGCCAATTGAGAACCATTCTGTTTCTCCGTATACTCCTATAGTTGTCCACCATGGCCATTCCATTGCTCACAGAGCAGAGGATATTGGAGAAGCATCTGGCTATGTTCCCAACAGCAGTCACAGACTGATGACATCATCTGCTGAGACCTCCAGAGGACCATGGTGGATCTCAATGGAAGATGTCCTTAATTTGCATCTCACTCTGGGGATGTAGCCCAACACTTCTTTGAATCCCACCACTCTTCCATAGCCATGACATAATCATAGGTGGCAGCAACATGTGGATCTCTTGTGCTACATGCAATTGGTAGGATCTCAGCCCTTGATGACTAATGCAGGATTTAACGCTGGGGGATTGTTTACATGAATAAACTTTCTTCTTCTAAAGGTTGGTGGGGCAATTTGGTTTGAGAAGAATGATGATCCATACTGTGTTGCTGTGAAAACAAAGAGCTTTAATTCCACAAGACTGCTCTGCTTTGCTAATAATGACACTGTAATTTTGAATTTTTCCCACAAGATGGTGCACCAGTGCTTATGTTCATTTTCTCACCCATTCTATATGTAAGACAGGAAGAATCTATTTGGAGAGTGACACCTTTACAATCATCTCCCCACTGAGCGGAATATTTTGCTTTGAAAATTTACAGTGATCCCATCATCCATTTCTGAATGGTACCCTTTATTTGGATTTAAGGTATCTAATTACCCTTGACTATAGGAAGCTCCCCCCCACTCAATTCTGACTAAAAACTGGATGAACTCTGTTCAGTCAATTACCCATAGGAGTCACAGCATCATCAGTAGGGCAGACAATTCATTTCTTAATATTTCATGTTCTGATCAGTCTTTGTTCACATTGAAACAAGAAGTTTCAGTTATTTGCTCTAACAGTACTCCTTTTTTTTTATTAAGAGTTTACATGATATAACAGTAACTTATCCCCTCCAATACTCCCCCACAACATTCCATGCTTCAAAGTATAATCAGACAATACTATCAAGGACACTGTCCAAAAAGTGCTCATCATGGTAGATTCCAGAATATCATGTGGTTCAACAGGGGCCATGTCTGGAATTTATTTGTTGTTGATGTTGTTCTTGTTCTTGTTGTGTGCCTTCAAGCAACCCTATTGGTGACCCTATGATAGGGTTTTCTTGGCAAGTTTCTTCAGAGGAGGCCTGGTATTTATGCATGTCATATATATTATAAATAGCTGCCATGTAGTCTCGAATGTGTCTTCCACTATGTCACCTTTGGTAAAATTGAATTTATATGCCAGTTTCTCTACTAATAGTCTCTCTATCTAACAATTAATAGATGAGCTTTGTAAATTCGTCCATGTTCTTGCTATCTCCATCCTTGTTGCATACCACAAGGGTATTTTCATTTTCTTTATTATAAATTGATCAGTAATGTACTTTGGGAATGTATATTTTGATTACCGTAGTTATTTTGTTAAGCTAATCCAGAACTTCCAGCTAGAACGGAATTATTTGAGGACAGTCAATCCACATTAACCAGCATTCTTACAGCCTCTCCAGCATCCATCTGACAAATTGATATTGATCCTATGAAGCCTTAAGGGGCACAGATACAAATGATGTATCACTTTAATAGTAACCTCTTTTACAGCTGGAGACAGCATCTTCTTATGGACACATTTCCAATTTTTATCCCATTTATTTTTGGTGATCTGTACTCTAAGCTCAGCTTCCCATGCACCTTTAGACCCTTAATGGGACCCATACACAATCTCATTGATTGTTTATTCCTCAAAGGTTTTAAGGGAGTGGAGCACACCTATTTCCCTATACTGTGGGCCCTCAGTATCCTCTGGGTTTTGATTCCCCATGGATACCAAAATGCATGGATGCTCAAGTCCCATTATATACAATGGGGTAGTAAAATAGTGTCCCTTATATAAAATGGCAAAATCAATGTTTTTTTTTTTTTTTTTTGGAATTTATACATTTAAAAATATTTTCAAGCTGTGGATGATGGAATCTGTGGATAAAGAATCTATGGCTATGAGATCCAACTGTATAACCTAAATCCAAACATGAGGATTTGAAATTTGTTCAGCCAACTAAGGATATATTCTTCAAAATTTTCTGCTAGTTGTCTTGATACTAATCAACCACTTATCAACAGATCTCTAAACCTATATATCCCTTTTTCTTTTCAAATGATGAACTGGTTAATTTGCCACCTTGCTGAATGTTAAGGTATACTAAGAAGGGGAATAGAGAAAACTGAGGATGGAACAAATATTTTAACATAAGTAAACTATATTCTAACATCTCAAATAGAAAGAGATTTTCAACCTGCTTCAATTTTTTCCTGAAAACTGGTAGACAAATAAAAGCATCAGTGAATCTATAATGTTATACCTTTCTGTTTGAACCCATGCAACTGTTTCATTAGCTTTAATAAATTTAGTAAGTTTTACCAACTGAAATGCCAAAGAATATTTCTTCAAATTAAAAATTGTTAAGGGTTCCCATTTTAACTTGTGTTTCAACCCATTACCAAATCTAAATTTCCCCCAGCACAATAAACATTTGAATATTTATTTTGCCAATTTTTCAGATGTTTTGTCTGAAAAATAGTTGTAAGGTAATGTTTGAAAAAGAAACAGAAATTTAGGTATTGTAACATATATGCTTTTATAATGCTATTTTACCTAAGACTGACAGCTTTAAATGCTCTAACATTGTTAACAAACACTTTTAGTATGAAGATGTCTGTGTATATTTTGTTTGGCCATGCAAGCTGGGGGGGATCTGGGGAACTCTAGTTCCAAAATGCAACTTTCCTATACTCTGCTCATTACTGATACACATTGAATTATTATTATTATTATTATTATTATTATTATTATTATTATTACCTACTGGTACTTCACATGCTGCTGTCTTAAGCAGCTTAAAACCTCCACAAAATGTGATGGTTTTGCTCTCACCACTATCCTACCCCTCCTCCAAAAGCAACAAAACCAGGTGAAAATAAAATCAGAAGCGATATTATGCAATTTCTGGCTTTGGCACATCAGTTCAGTGAAGCCCACTAGGGATGCAGGGGAGGAAAAGTAGACCCTGCCCTTGGCAGAGTTTGCCCTCCCAGAAGGTAGGCAGTACTATGATATGTAGGTTGGCTTGGTACACACTTGCCTTAATGCCATCAAAATCAATAGTACAGTTGGCCTTCTGTTTTCACGGGGGATCCATTTTGGACCCCCCTGAAAACGGAGACTCATCTATATTCAAGTCCCATAGGCTTGAATGGGGTGCACCCCTGTGGATGTTTACAGGTGCATGCCCATGGGAGTACACGTCATTGATTTTAACTGAGGTCACCCCCCGTGAATATTCAATACTGTGGACCTCAAGTCTGCAAGAATGCAGGGATGACTGTACTTGCCTTCAAGGGAAATATACTTACGATGGGAGTGTTAATGTAAAATATATAATCCATGCCATAGTATTTTCAATGGAAGGATGGAAAATAATAATAATAATAATAATAATAATAATAATAATAAT
>JAIPUX010001880.1:81819714-81837968 GCA_020142125.1 Phrynosoma platyrhinos
GACTATGCCTAGCTTCTCCTTTCCACTATATAAGAAACTCCACGAGAATATGATCACTCCCACCTAAGGATCCAACCTCTTGCACCCCACTAATTAAGTCATCCCTGTTGGTTAGGATCAGATCTAAAATAGCTGATCCCCTTGTTGCCTCTTCCACCTTTTGGACAATGAAATTGTCTTCGAGGCAAGTGAAGAATTTGCTAAACCTTGAAGTATTGTCTGAGTTTGACTTCCAGCAAATGCCAGGATAGTTGAAGTCACCCATCACTACTATATTTCTCCTTTCTGAGTGTGTGGTCATCTGTTCTAGAAAGGCATCATCCAATTTCTCGGTCTGATTTGGGGGTGTGTAGTAGACTCCCACAATAACATCCTTGTTGTTTCCTTCCCCTTTAATTTTTATCCAGATGCTCTCCACCTGATTTCCAGGATTTAAATCCTGGATCTCTTTACAGGTGTAAACATCCCTGACATATAATGCTATCCCTCCTCCTTTCCAATTGGCCTATTTCTCTTTAAAAGTTTATACCCCTCTATTCCTACATTCCAATCATGAGACTCATCCCACCAGGTTTCAGTGATGCCTATTATATCATTTTTGCTTTGTTGTGCTAGGAGTTCAAGTTCATCTTGTTTATTTCCCATGCTCTGGGCATTAGTGTAGAGACATCTAAGAGCATGTGTCCTCTCCACTTGCTCCCTGTGTGAGTTTTTTCCCCCTCCCACTGTTGGGCCCTTGCATAATTTGCTTTGTTCCCTCTATAACACTTTGACTTTTACCTCCAGACCATGATGTACTCCTGCCTTCCAAGATACCATCTCCCTCCCCCACATGACTCAGTTTAAAGCCCTTGTGATCAAATGTTTGAAACTATTGGAAAAAAGGTTCTGCCAACTGGTGTGAGATGCAGCCCATCTCTTACTAGAAGTCTACCCTCATGGAACCGCAGCCCATTATCCAAGAATCCAAATCATTCTTGGTTCTGCTATCTTCCTCTCCCTTCCTGGACCATGCCCTTCAACTAGGAGAAGAGATGAGATGACAACCTGTGCATCCAGCTTTTTCAGCTTCCTACCCAAAGCCCCATAATTTGTTCTGATATTCTGAATACTATGCCTTGCAGTATCATTGGTTCCCATATGGACCAAGAAGGAGGAGTAATCATTAGTAGACTTGACAAGTCTTGTCAGCCTCGCTGTCACATCATGGATTTTTGCCCCAGGGAGACAACATACCTCCTGGGACATCTTGCCAGGCCCACAAACTGCTGCTTCTGTACCCCTCAACAAGGAGTCCCCAACCACCACCACATACCTCCTCCAAAGCTTAGCAGTGGCTGTTTCCTGCGGTGGTACTCTTAGGGACCCCTGCACTGTCCCTGAGGACTGTCCCTGCTGTTCTTCCTCTTCATACTTGATAAGGGTGAGAGCTTCAAATCAATTCTGTAGCTGTAAGCCCCCAGAACAATCCTTGGTTTCCCCTACTTTGTGTATGACATTCCTCCAGTGTGCATGAAATGACCTCCTCCCCAACAACTTCCTCTGTGTGGTCCCTGTCCAAGACCGTTCGTTCTGCTCTGTCCAGGAAAACCTCTTGTTCCTTGATATGTTGTAGTGTAGTTACCCAAGCCTCCAGCTGCTTGACTTTCTCTTCCAGGAGACTATGACATGACTATGTCCACATGTAGGAAAATAAATGTTTCCATCCTGTTCCCACACTAATCTGTTTAGATGATGCATGGGCCAAAATGGGCAAAACATAAGTCCAATATGTGTTCCAAGGCAATTCATTAGAGTTCAAAGAGTTCCCATTTGCTCCTAGTCAGGCTGGGAACTCCAGAAAATCCCCTGAATGTGTGGACTACACACTGGTGTGGGGATGGGAAGAGGAGCATCAGCAGGTAGCTAGAAGAGGTCAAGAGGAGGTGCCCTGAGGCAGGTGAGCCACTGACCTCTTCCAACCCAGAAATTCCAACTCTCACCACAGTATTGTTTGTGTAGTTTCTCTGGTGCATACTTTATTTTAATGGAATGGGTCTATTAATGGGACAGTGTGCAGACAGTGCTGCTGTTGTAGGTGCTGGTTATGTGGACAACTTGTCCTTCCCATACATCCAGAAGGTTTGACAGTAAGCTGGGTTTTCTCATCAGTGCAGACACAGCCCTGGACTTTGGAAAAAACAAGTGGGGACTTTGGAAGAAACAGATGGGAAGCACATCAATGGCCATGGGCTCCAGTACCATTGTGTCACATGAATACTCACTCATCCTCATATGATGGCAAGATTGCAAAAGTAAAGGATTATTACAGCAAAGTAGCTTCATTTATATACCGCTACATATCACGCTATGGGATGTCTAAACGGTTTACAACTGTAAGCTCATTGCCCCCCAACAGTTGGGTACTCATTTTAGTGACCTTGGAAGGATGCAGGCCTGAGTTGAGCCTCAGCCCTGGCTGGTATTGAACTTGCAACTTTGTGGTCTATGAGTGAGTGGCTGCAGTACAGGCATTTAACCACTACGCCACCAGGGCTCTTTTTTTTGCAACATCTATGGTGCTTTTGGAAGAAAGTATCAATCTAGGGATGTAGTTTTTCCTCAAATAAATAACATTACTAACCGGCATCTCATAATGATTCCAGAATTGGAACACCTCAATTTTTTTCCAAAGAAATAATGTGGAAGGTGTAAAAATCAACAACACAACTACCCTTAAATCGGCTATTTATTAGTTGCTACCTGGTTAGTTATTGCTTGATTCTGGAGGGATTTAAAGGATTTATCTATGATGGCTTGGTGTGATAAGTTACAGCACTAAATATTTTTGCAATGATTTGGAATTATGTTACAGAATGGCTATGCATTTTCATAATAAATGTTACTTTATGTATCTATGTATCTTTTGTGGGGCGTGTGATTACTATATATGATGTTATCACATGAAATTTAATAAAAATCTATATTCAACAAGAAGAAAAAGAAGAAAAAGCTGGATATCTACTGTGGGCAAGTAGTACAGTATTTACTCTAACACTTTTGGAGGCAACAGAGAGATATGTGCAAGTGCTTCCACTGCAGAAGTAGTGAATAAACACACACAAAAATGCACAGTCAAGTGATTTCCAATAATATCTCCCAAGTAGTATGTTTTTCAGAGAAAACCAACCGAACTGCATACCTCTTTCAAAATGGTTTTCATTTTGGATTGCAACTCTCAGAATCCCCAAGCTAGTTTAATTTAGGAAATACTGGAAGCTGCAATCCTAACAACAACAACAACAACAACAACAACAACAACAACAACAACAACAACAATGTATTTAGTTCCCACTTCTCTCTCCTCAAGGCTCCAGATGGGATACAACATTTTAAAATACAAACACAATTAAAACCAGACAAAGCCCAAATTAAAATCCAATACTATAAAACCATTAAAATATACCCATAAGAGCTCATATGCATATTAAAAAATCATGATTTAAAACTGACTGGTTAGGCCTGCTGGAAGAGATATGTCTTTAATGCTTTTTAAAGTAATGTCAACATCTCCAGCTGTCGTATCTCTTCTGGCAGGTTATTCCACAGTCTGGGGGCAGTAGACGAAAAAGTCCTCCGGGAAACCATTGCCAGTCTAGTCCTGGCCAGTTAGAGCAAACATTTCACAGAGGACCTGAGTATAGAAGGCAGACTGTATGGGAGCAGTAAAATTTCCATGGTTTGTATTACATGCAAATGCAAATGAAAAGATTCCCCTTAAAAATAGGACTTGCAGCTCATTTTTCTCTCATAGTTCCAGCCCATCTTCTTCCATTTCTCCAGCCTATTTGAAGGGCATACTACTGCTAAATCAAATACCAATTGGGTCTTCTGTACTCGCCCCTGCTTTTTAAAAAAATCAGCAATATTTGGTGGTTATGTGAAACAGAGGTTTGTTTTTTGTTTTTTTAAAAAGTTCTAGTTAAAATACTCCAGGAAGGAAAGGAAGAGGAAGTGACCCAGTGACATCACCAGGGTCAGACAATTAATGTTGTCCATGGTTGTCTTCTACAGACACAGGAAAAGTTGGTTTGCCCTCAGGTCAATCATGAAGAGAAAGCTGTGCATATGTAAAACCTGTGGTGAATGTGCATTCCCAGCAGGCTCGCTTCTCACATTAGGTCTATTGTATGCAGCCTAAATGATATGTCATGTCTTATAAAGAGTAATGCTATTCCCACCATGTCCAATATCATAGAGGTTGGAAAGCTGACCTTCAAGCAGGAATAGTTTCCTTGAAATCATCAGCTCCTGTACATGTTTAGAATCAAAACCATCTGTGTCAACAGCCAGTGACAAGCTAAAGTTTCTGAGAGAACCTACTTATAGATCAATAAATTACTGAATCCCCCCCCCCCTTTTGAAGCCTTTCAGTACACTCCAACTTTTAATGAATGAGTCATGTAATTGCTGACTTCTGAAAAGTTAGCTTAATCCAGAAAGGTCATTAAGTATTGACTGGATCTCTTAAGCTGGTAAACAATTTAGTCTGCATTCATTCTGTGCATTTTAGACCTGAGAGGATGCACCCCTCAGGAGTCAGCTTTACTGTCTCTTTCCAACAACAGCAAATTTCTGACTGTATCTAGATATTATTAACTGTAGTGCCCCATGACAAAAGTTTAAAATGACACTGGTTATGTACCTTCAAATCATTTCTAACTTATGGTGACCCTAAGGCAAAACATATCATGGGGTTTTTTTGGGGGGTGGGCAAGAGTTGATCAGAGGGAGTTTGGCTTAGCCTTCCTCTGAGGCTGAGAGACTGTAACTTGTCCAAGATAATCCAGATTTCCATAGCCAAGTGAGGATTCAAACCCTGTTCTCCAGAGTTGTAAAAACTATTTTAAGATCATCTGGATGGCCTTTCTTGGAAATAGGACAATGAACTAAATCCTGCCCAAGACTATAACTGGAGACAAAGGGCCCTTTCACACTGCACAGTTCTCATGCTATGATTCCACTTTAACTGCCACAAGTGTACCTCCTTTTTTTAGGACTATGTAGTCCTTGTAGTTTGCTGTAGCACTAGAGCTCTCAAGCTGAAAAGACCCATCCAAAACTGAAAATCCAAGGATTTCATAGGATGGTGGCATTGAAGTTAAAGTGGAATCATAGTGCTAAAGCTATGCCCACCCCTCAAAAAATAGGTGAGAAAAAGCAGGGAAATGTTTCTTTTTTTGAACTGCAGCTTTCACAAATCCCTAGCTAGCATAGTCACCGATTTATTTGTAAATGTGAATGAAGTCTATATAGGCAGGCTTGAAAAACAGTGCTGCTGCCTATATAGGCTTCATTCACACTTACAAATAAATCGATTTGCGATTCGAATCGATGAATTGGTTCGACAGCGGTTCATATTACATTTGCCCCAATCACATTTTCTTGGTGTAAAATAACCCACTTGCCTCACATTTTTAGGGGGGGTGGGCTATTGGGGGATGGGATTGTTTGTTTTTATCATGTAAGCCACCTTGGTTGTATTTTATAGAGAGGCAGGATATAAATAAATTTATTATTATTATGATTATTATTATTATTATTATTATTATTATTATTATTATTATTATTATTACATTGACTAATGAATCAATTCAGAATGGACCCTCTTCAGCTAGCCAGCAAATTTAAAGGGTGTTAAACCCAAAAATTTATATGGGATGAGAAAAAGTCCCCCCAAAGTTTTTAAAACGTGCAGCTGTGAGTTGCAGAAAAAGAGTTGCAGTGGTCAATGTAGTGTGGTTAGCAAAAAATGGTGCTTAGCCAAGAGAGAGGGAGAGGGTCAAAGGGTGGGTGGACACAGATAAAGTTTTAAAATTTCTGCTTGCCCGCCCTGAGGACACTCCACACTTAATTATTGCTGATCACATCGTAGAAAATCGATTCCGATCCGAATCCCTTTCACACTTGCACTGAATCGATTTATTGCAAAAGATGTGGAAAAAATGAGTGTCAAAAAGATGTGTGTTAAATAGATCTAGCACAGGGACACCCTCACCAAACTGCTTCAGCGATTTTGCTCAAGTATGAACAAAGGTCATTTAAACCACTTCAAACCGATTAGCAAACCAATTTATAATGTAGTGGGAATGAGGTATAGAATGATGTATATGTGATGAAGTTGTTGCAGTAACCTGCAACATCTAAGCCATGCTTCTTTTCTTGCCAGAGTAAACAAATACAAATTAGTTGCTCTGTTGGAAGAGAAGGTGCAGCAGCTTGAGATCCATCTACACTTCAATTTATCAGGGTAGATGAAGCTTTTTTATAAAAAGATCAGAGCAATAAGATCAACAGAAGCTCCCAGATGTCTGTGTGGTCACCTAGGGACTTCTCCCTCTCTTTCCTTCCTTTTTTCTTCCTTTCTCTCTTCCTGGCTTTAAACATGGTGAGTCAAAGCTACTCTGAGTTCTTTCTTTACCTAAAACTTTCTTTTAGTTAGGCAGGAGTTAGACAATCAATGCATATGCATTCAGAATCCTGCCTTGGTATTACCTTTCCAAGATGGCGGGGTTGTGGGCTCCTGTAAGGCAAGAGGCTATGATGATCATAGCACTGCTGCTGGCAGGGTCTACCTAAGTCAGACAAGCTTGTAATGAAAAGTTGGACAAGGGGTGCATCTACACTATAGAAATAATGAAGTCTGACACCACTTTAAGTGCTGCAGTTCCATCCTATGACATACTAAGGTTTGTAGTTTTACAACGTCTTTAACCTTCTTTGCCAAAAAGTGCTGGTGCCTCACAAAACTTCAAATCCTGGGATTCTGAAGGATGAAACTATGGAAGTTAAAGTGGTGTCAACTGCTTTATTTCTACCATGTAGATGCACCCTCTAACTCATTCTTTATTCTTTTATTCCTCCAAGAAGGCAGTATGTGTCACACCATTCCAGTCTATTGCCATTCCTCACCAAAAGGTTTTGTGACTGGATCAAGTTTTGGGCATATTCTCAGGGTTCTTCCAGTAGGGAAATCTGTACATATTTTAGCACACACATTTTCTTGCCTGCTCATTTATTTTTTACATTTTTAATGCATGCACTTTAATATCATTATGTTGTGCTGAATTAAGGTGAGTTGAATCTACAAATTTATTTGTGGATAGGGTGAAATGGAAAAAAGAAGCTGGTGCTCAATATTTCTTCCTGATGACAGGAGAAAGAAAAAAAATATGCACACAATTTTGTTAATGGTTTTGCAGATAATAAATTGGATGCATTAATGCAAAATTCAGTTAATGTGAATTTATTTTCCATCTCAGACTCAGAGTAAGGAATTTAATCTGCAAGGCAGTGGGTCATCCTCTTTTCTTGTCTCTGTGTTACAATTCCTTACAAAATATCTCTATTCAAGTACACATTAACTCAGATTTTAATGAAATAAAAACAATTTTAAAACCCACTGCATTTCAGAAAAATGAGAGTTATATCCTGCAGGTTTTCCATTGTTTTGAAAGTATCCTTAGTTACAAAAATGAGTTCACAAAAGGCCTTAGAGCTTCCACTTCAAAAGAGACAGAAGGGAGTTGAGGGGAAGTAATGTACTCCCACATTCACCATGAGGATTTTAATGTACGTAAGTTACAAATAACAAAACTGGTTAGTCTGATCTCAGATTATTTTCCTATTGAAAATAGTTGAATATGGAAGATGAAAACCTCACTAAATGTAAAGTTAGTGTAGATGTTAAGTAGTAACCGAGAGTGTGATAACATTTAAAAAATTATATGTGGTATTAAAAGATTAAATATGTTTTGATCAGACATCATTTCATTATTAATACTAAACTATAACAAGCAGGGATGATATTTATAACAATTAGGTTTGGGGTTGTTATGTGAAGAAATGGTAACTTTGGCTGAAATTAGTCCATATCATATTTAGTAGTGAGTAAGACCCATTGAATACAGTGGGATTTAAGGTTTAGAAAATACATACAGGCTTGCACCATCAGATCTATTGCACTTTATTTTGCTGATTCTTCAGATAGTTGTGCAATGTGCAAACAATCACTTCTGATGGAACATGGGATACACAACATCCAGAGCTGCATACTGATTTTGATCTGGTTACTATGGTGCCTGCTAAAGCTCATCTCGACTTGAGTAACATGCATTAGGAGCAGAGTGATTTTATGTTCTTCCTATACTGATGGCCCTAACGTTGGCTTAATATTTACATAATATGTTTCTTCAGAATATTTTGAACTCTCAGCAGCTAAACTGAAAGCAAACAACAGAATTTTAAATGAAGGGTAACATGTTAATGCTAATACTGTAAACACTGCCAACAGTGATGTGCTCACAATTCCCCTATTCTAGCTGGCAATGCATGGAAGGCTAGTCTCAAAGATGCTACAAGCTCCCCTTGCAGACTAATATAGTTATGTCTTTGAATTCTAGCAGGAAATTGTTAGCATGGTGCAGATAACAGCAGTCCTGTGACCAACACACTTCAGACATCACAGTAGATGGACATCTGAATTTCCTTATATCATGTAGGTATAAAAAGCAGAATTTTAACAGGATAAAAGTGTCTTTGGGCAGTTTGTTGTTGTTGTTATGTGCCTTCAAGTCATTTTCAACTTAGGGAGAGTTGGCCTATCATGGGGTTTTCTTGGCAGGTTTCTTCAGAGTGGGTTTGCTATTGCCATCCTCTGAGGCTCAGAGAGTGTGACTTGCCCAAGGTCACCCAGTGGGTTTACATGGCCAAGCCAGGATTCAAACCCTGGTCTTTGGCTGGTACTGATCAGATAACATTGCATCCATTCTGCTGCCACCCTTTACTATAGTGCACCTTTTCATTGACAGGCAAAACCCATCAATGGCTCTAAAAACTGCTATTATAGTAGAACTGCACAGGTGTGAAAAGTCTCTTCACTTGAACTCCAGCATTACCACAAGCTTATGAAAGGATAGGGCCTGATTCTTCTCCTTTCTCCCACTCATCATATTCAGAAGCAAGCTAACTCTGTGCCTGTCAATTTTGTTTTATTTTTATATTTGCTGTGTTTGTATACTTAATGCAAATGATAAAATAAAAATAATACTATTTGTTTTTCTGTAATGACTTAAACAGACAGCAAAATTAAAAATAAATAAACCAACAGGCACACAGCCATCCTTGGAATTACAAGTGGGAGGAGGAGAATTAGTCCCCTCATGGTACTGACTGCTGTAATGCCAGAACTACAACAGACACTGGAAAATGGGATTCAAAGCAGTGCAGTTGCATGAAAGAAGAGAGCTGTGATAAGAAATGTATTCCAAAGTGGTGTGTTCCTGTTTTCTTTCATAATGTGGTGGCTACAAGACATGAAGCTGATGTGTCCATAGACTTCAGACAAGTAAATACGTTCCTCCCTAACACTTAGCAGAAGGTAGCTATAAGCAATGAGGAACACACACTTATGGCAATTAAAATGCTGCTGGGGATTCAAGGTTTCACAGCATTACATGAGGGAAAGGGCAAGATTTTGGGTTTTTTGGGATGTGTGGAAGACATCTGTTGAGCACAAGGGACTATGGAAGGCACAACGACATGTTTTTGAGAAACAATCTTTATTGGTTTTGTCGTATTTCTTAGATATTTAGAGTCTGATATTTCAGGAGTTGTAATTTTATGTGGGGTTTATGGAGGTTGTTAGTCATTCTGGTCTTCTGTCATAAATCAAATCTGTCAGTCAACTTCAGATATCATCTGCCTAATAGCTGGGAAGGAGTACTGATATAGGAAACCAGAGACATAAAGTCCACTTGCAACTGGAAAACAGTGAAATGACCATATGTCAAAACTTTCCTTTAGGATTAATAGCTAGCAGCAATCAAGACAAAGAAAAAAAAAATGAAAATAAACACAAACATGAATACTTACATCAGATGTGTCCAGGGTGAAAGTTGTACCATAGTTATCATACCCGCCAACATTTCACAGATAACTGGGGCACATGTAGCAACATCAGAGTGGTCAAGATGACAAAAGTTACATATTAATGAGGAATAACAGATAGGCTAGGATAGGCTGCAGTTCTTTGCTTTTGCCTGAGTCTACAGGGAAGGGCAAGATTCTTCCCCCTTTTCTTCTCTTCTCCCTACCAAGTTTATTGAGCGGCTGAAAAAGTGGGATGACAGGATCAAATAGGATTGTCCCTGCCATATTGGGACAGTTGGAGATTATGTACATCTGTTGATATTATGCTAGGGTGCCTATTTGATCCATTACATAAGAAGTGAATGACCATTACCTGCTTCATTCTTTTAAGGAATGAAAATAGATTAAAGATTTTAACATTTAGATCTAGTATGAATTTATCTCACAATTACATTTCCCTTAACCAGTTCAAACTTGTTTTGTTGGCTTGATAGCTCATACAGCTACTTTAATCACTATGACAACCTATAGCTAAAAATAATGGTTGAGACCTCTTCTTTTTCAATCAGTTGATGGTCATTCTTCCATCAGGCACACAGAAGTCATTCCTTTCATATGAATGAGTCACTTTTTTTTGCATCATCTGAAGTATTTGAAAAGGTACATGCAGTATCAAATTGTTCTAAACTTCCAGTTGTTTGCTATAAATGTGATGATGTCTTAAACTGCTTTTCCTTTCTGTGAACTTAAAAAAAATTGTAATGGCAAACTTATATTTTAAATGACATTCCAGCTTTTCTTTACCATCCACTTTGTAATTCTGATCTGTATTTTCAATAGCAAAAGCAATTAAAATGGGGCCTAACTATGCAGAAGATGGCTAGAGGAAGGGAAATAGAGGGGGGAACAGTCATATTTCAGAGGGTTATTTGTAAACAGGACATAGTTTTTCCTTCTTGACCATTTATTTTATTATTTATGTATTTAATGTATATCAGTGTATATCAGCAGTCAGAAAAATATGGCCCTCCAGACATTGCTGGCCTGTATCTCCCAGCATCCCTAGTCAGCATAGCCAATGGTGAAGAATGCTGGGACCCAACTTCCAGCATTATCTGAAGAGATCCACTTTGCCCATCCCCTGCTGCAAATGTTAAAACAGGTTCAATGTAAATAGAAACACTGAAAATGAGAGCAGTAGAACTCATCTAAGGTTCCATCATCTGTTAGATTGTTCATTTCCACCAGACAGAACTACATCCTGTCTCCTTCTCTTTGCAAAAATGTAATCTTCCTCCTGCATCCCTCATGAACATTTAGTATCTGGGAAGTATAGGGGACAGTGTCACAGCATCCAGCTATGTCCCTATAGCTGGATGTACAACAATGATGTGATCCTCCATAAACTCTGGGGGATCCTTGGAAGGTGGCTGAAACTTAACATATCATGCTTAATAACATCACCAGATCCTATTTATTTTTTAAATTTTATGTTTATACTTTTTTAATGCTTTTGCATTGACTTTAAATTGTACTGTACTAAATTTGCTGTTGGCCACCTTGAGTCTATATATTGGGAGAAAGGTTGGCTATAAGATAATAATAATAATAATAATAATAATAATAATAATAATAATAATAATAATGACAAGCCTAAATTAATAGGAGAACAGTGCATGTTTGCAATTTATAAGGAATATGGGGTATCAATATCCCTGATGCTCTGCATGTGAATTGTTTTCACTGCTGTGCAATTTAATGTACAAATAAAATTATCTGTGATTTGAGAAGAGGAGGAGGAGGAGGAAGAGTTGCAGAGGATAATGCCATTATGCATCCAGCAACAGGGATATAATTGGATACTGTCAAGCTGTCCAGCACACTCTTGTGATCATTTAATGGCCATGTAGCCCTCTACATGGAGACAGGTGAGTTGAGTGGTCAGGGAGTCAATATATTAGGAATGTTGTGAATATCTCCCCCAAAACAGCCATAAAAAGGCATATGCAGAGGATAAGTCTAACATACCTGTATATGTCACCAACTAGAGTGCCAGCCTATATATCCATGTTTAAGAGTGGGGTCTTTGGAATGTAAGTCTCATGTCTACTATAGACCTTTAGGTCTAGAATAGATGGTAAAGGAGAAGAATGCGCTGTTAAGCTGTCAGTTAAACTCCTAAATCTGCCCAATCTTGATTTCTTTCCAGTAGATGGAAAAGTACTGCATTTTGAAAGCCAAACATATGGTTTAAAAAGTCTCTAGTACCTTTGGTCTCAACTAGTAAAATTGAATTTGCATATAGTCTGCTTTTTATGGCAATGATGAGATGCATCATTATAATCATAGACCAACTAACAAGAAACTATGAATACTTTCCAGATTTTACAATGATAATTAAAGCAGCATCTTGCTGGACTGTATGTACTGTTAAAGAATGAGGAAAGAGAGAATTATAGAGTTTAATTATTTCTCTCTTAATCAGAAGTAGGACTTAAAGCCAAAGTTCAGATCTGAGCATCTCTAGCAGTAATTGCCTTTTGATTCATGTCCTTCTCAGACACATAGGTCCTTTCCTCTGTGTTATTCTCCTCTATTTAAGAGGCTTTAAATAGACTGTGATATTAAGTCTAAAGATGGGTTCCTTTGTGCTTTTGCACACATGGGGGGGAAAAGCCATGGAGGTAGCACATAGTTTCCTTTCTTACCACTTGGCAAGAGTTTCTTTGTTGTACTACAACTTTCATATGTTGTGATCAGCAATGCTTCGAAAAGTGTTTAAAACAGAGCTAGCAAAAGTAAGTTTTTTCCTTCCTGTTTAATGCAAAACTTGTAAAACTTAGTTTTAAAAAAGAAAAAATATTTTTTCTCATTTTTTAGATTTTTTAAAAAATTGAATGACATGCTCTGAGTTACTGGGTGTCGCCTCTGATGTCACCAGGATCCATCTATAGGGCTCATGTTTTGGCCCTGAAACAAGAAGTGATATTGGGCTCCTTTTTGTAGCCATTTGTGGCATGTTTTCACAGGACTAGGGCTATGCGTGTGGTTTGGGGAGAATTCCTTGCTATTTGTCACTCCTGGACACCTCCAAAAGTGGCTTTTTGCTATGGTGTTTTTGATTTCTCTCCAGTTTGGGAGGGGAACCAGTCAGCTGGAAAAAAAATGCAACCCATAGGTTGCAGCTTCCTACCACTGAGATGAGGGTGATGGAACTGCTATTTTTTAGGAGTGCCTCCCTTTTCTTTTCCTTTGCATCTTGAGTAAACACTCGACCCTCAACATTCACTGGTGTTAGGGGCACAGAACCCCTGTGAATGTGGAAAAACAACAAATAGTAAAAACACCATGTTTTTACCTGAGAGAACATCTCTCTAGGAATCTCTAGGTCCTCCAGTGCAACTCTGTGGTCAACATCTGCCAGATATTGACCACAGAATTGCACTGGAGGAACTACAAATGCCTAGTGGAGTGTTCTCTCTAGGAATCTCTTGGTCCTTCAGTGCAACCTTTGGTAAAAGTTGACCATAAAGTTGCACTGGAGGACCTAGAGATTCCTAGAGAGAACATATTAATAAAATCCATGAATAATAAAATCTGCAAAATTCAAATCCACAAAAGTGGAGGGATGAATATATATCTATAAGTTAAAGAAAATATTACATCATAAATCCACCAGTATTTCCTCATCTTCTGAGGAAGAAGAAATCCAAAACATGAGTGATTCTGCTTCTGGACCTTCTCACTTGGAGAAATCTAGAGTGCATAGCAATACATATGTCTTTTCAATAGTGCCCTGGGTCTCCAATTGGGGATACAAATCTTAGGACAAAGGACTCTGGAAGAAGATGAAGTTTGATTTTGGTGGGTGAGGTGCCTTTAAACCTGGACAGCCATGTCCACGCAGTGTCAGGGCTCACTGGTTCAGTTTCAAGGCATTTGTATGCATCAGCATACCAAAAATGCTAGGGCAGGAGTGAGAGGAACTGGATGAGAGCCAGTGGGTGGATGCACTCTTGGGCCATTTACAACAAGATAATGAGAGTCAGCGTGTAGATTTGAGTGTTGGATGATGACTCTGTAGACCAGAGTTTGAATCTTCATTTGAGCATAAACTTGGGCAAGTCACACTCTCTCAGCTTCAGAAGATGGCAATGGCAAATTGTCTGAAGAAAACTTGCCAAGAAAACCCTATGATGCATTTGCCTTAGGGTCACCATAATTTTTTCATATTTGATCTATGCTATTGGTAAAGCAGCTAATGGGTGCATTTTTCCACCAGCACAGCTCTCTCAAACATGTCCCCATGGCCTAGATTGCCATATTTTGCAGTTAACAGGATCCTTCTTGTCCTGTTACTGCAAGCAGATAGCCAAGAGACAGTACTGTTTGCACACCCAATTGTTGCATGCTGTTACTTCTGTGATATTGCAAGGACAGGCCACTGTCACTTCACAAGGACTTGCTACTGATCTCAACAGTTGACTATGAAATCTCAGGGAATGGAATGCTGATGACGTTCCTCAGAAGATCTTGGCTAGACAATGATGAACTAAAAAGCCAATTATGAATTTCTTCCCCTGCAGACAGTAACAACAATAGCACAGAAATGTGACTGGAAAGTCTTTATTAATCTGTGTGGTGATTCTTTACATCATGATGACATCTTAAACAAATATGCAGCTTATTGTTTGAAAAGTGTCTTATGAGACTAGGCTTGACGCAATGAAACGAGCCAGTTAACAAAGGTCATTTGGTTTGTCTTCAAAATGCTTCGGTGTAATCCTCTGAATCAGGAAAGAAAGATGACTTTACATGCTCATTTTTAGCAGTGTAGCCATGTGTCATACACTCATGCTTCTGCTAAGTTGGTTGGGACCCCTTGAGGGCATGTACATGAGCTTCCACCACCCACTGATTTAATCCTCCTTTTCCTAGCAACTCAGTGTGAAGTTAGTGGAAGAACTTAACTTGTACATTCCATCTCTAGCTCTGCAAGAGTTTCCTCTCAGCGCCTTGTTGGGGATAAGACAGAGCAGACATGTGAAAGAGTGGAAGACTGTAAAGAAATCATAGGAGCTTATTGCATTAACTATTAAACTGGCTTACCTGAGCCAGCTTAAAATTTAAAACAGGTGGCATCTTGATTTTATCAGAAGGATTTAGCCACTGAATCCACCACACAGGCCCAGCCTGGGTCCATCCCTACTCACAGGGACACTCCAGCAGCCATTTCCTTAAGCCGGAAAATTCCCGTCTTCAAAAAGAGGCGTGCTGAGTTCCCCTGCAAGTGGGGATGGATATGGGAGGTAATTTCAGGATCAGGATGCCATCTATTTTAAATTTTAAGTTGGCTCAGGTAAGCCGGTTTATAGTTAATGCGATAAACTTGCTAGTCTAAACAGTAATCTACATTGCAAAAAGGATCTTCTAGCACCTTTGAGACTGTGTGAAAGAAATTGTAGACTTCTTCTTCTCAGATGTGAAAAAGGGTATCTCTTACATGAAAGACATTCCCCTGTAGGTATATGTAGAAAAAGTTACAAAATTACAGTTACATATTCAACCAAGATGAAAAAATAAACATAAGCCCTGATACATCTGTTTAAATACATGCCCATATTCTTCTCATGATCATATATCCTTTGGAACTTGGATGTCCCTGGGACAGTCTAGACCAGGGGTCGGCAACATTTGTTGCCAGGGGGTCGGGAGGGGGCGAAATGGCATGGGGCGGGTGGGCACATGCGCACTTGCGTGTGTGCGCACTTGCCCCCGTGCTCGTGTATGCACACGGTGCCCCCCGTTGTGTGCATGCATGTGTGCACGGGGCGCCATTTTGGAAGGCCCAATGGTGCCATGTGCATGCGCACGCCGCTGTTGGGCCTTCCAAAATGGCACCTGCGCTTGTGCATGCATGCGCATGAGCATGGTTGCCATATTGGAAGGGTGCAGTGCACGTGCGCCAGGCAAATTTGCCCAGAGCAAGTGTGCTGGGGCCTTGCCAGGACCCAGGGAAGGCCGCAGCACACCTGCTCTGGGTGAATTCGCCTGGAGCACGTGCCTTGTAGCCATGCCAGGGCCCAGGGAAGGCCACAGCGCTCCTGCTTCAGGTGAATTTGCCCAGCACATGCATGCTGCGGCCTTACCTGGACTCTGGCAAGGCCCCAGTGTGCCTGCTCCAGGCAAATTCACCTGGCACACATGCGCTGCGGCTTTCCAAAATGGCGCCCACACTCACATGCATGCATGCGCAAGTGCGGGTGCCATTTTGGATGCCAGAATGGTGCCTGCGCTTCCGCGCGGCGTACAAGATGATGGAAATATGTGGGGGGTGGAGGCGGCAGCTACGGGCTGGTCCCAAGGCCTACGCGGGCCGCACCTGGCCTGCGGGCCATAGGTTGCCGACCCCTGGTTTAGACTATATGGTCCAGCCTTGGACAAATGCCCATAGATGTGGCACCCCCCCACCAGTCTCAAGTTGCTTTGTTCTTCTCTCTTGTCCTATGGTCACCTGGTATCTTCTTCTGAGAATGACCTTAAGATTCATGCCTCTGACCACTGGCCCTCCACACTGGGTGACTGACTTTCATCATCTCTGTGATATTGACCCAATACATGCAACTTAGCAATGTCATATCACTAATCCTTTATTTACCTGGAAGGGAGATATCCCTGAGCTGTGTTGCTCAGATAATGGAAGGCTCCTTATCACACCATGTTTGTCCACAGTGATGAGCCAAAGTTAGGCTTTTAATTCACAAGCAAACTCTTAATACTATGCCTCAATATTAGCTGTTTACCCTCTAACAAGCCAAGATTTGAAACTAGTTTGTAAATAGCTTGTAAGATGTTAGCGGACATCCTCCATTTTTCTTATATATTTTAGCTACGTGGAGTTCCCTATGACTCCAGTCTGACCCTTGGGAGATAGCAGCCATAATCCCCTAAATGTAAGGTCAGGTAAGCAAGCTGAAATTGCTCAAGACCACTAGAGATTTCCTGGAAAGGCAGGTTTTGGGAGTTGCCCTTCAGAATATCCCATTATATTGGAAAAGATACATAATGGAGTTTGTTTGTCTTAGCCTCACACTTAATGGGACAGTGATCAGATCTTATTGCACCCCTTTCTCTAGCTTCCTTTCCTTGATAGTTTTGAAACCAAATGCATTGTTTAGACTATGCCCAGACTTAGGTAAACAATGATAAACCCATCAAGCCTTTGTCCACCTATTGTTTGACTCATGGCCAGGAGGCAGAAATTCCCTATAAGAACCCCTGGATTTTAGCAGACCTTGTGCTACCTTGGAAGTGCATGCTGAATCTCCATCGGTCTGCACTCTGAGATAGTTCCCATGACCCCCCTCTCTTGCTGGTCATGCCCCTTCCACAGAATCCCTCCTCATTCGTTGCCAGAAGTCTTGAGGAGTCTCTCGGGAGTAAGTATATCCCTCTCTGTCCTGGTTTCCCTCTTTGCCTCCCCTGTTCTCGCTCTTTCCCGCTTGTCTTCTAGTGTGTGCGTGTGCGTGTGCCACATTTGGATGTTTGCTTACTGTGTTAATAAATATTTTCAGACTTTAATTGGAGTTTGGTCTGTTTCAGTGTCACTCCTTGCCAGAACTCTTATACCTCTGGTATACATTTTGACAAGATCTCCGAAGCAAAGTCGGGCGCTTCGCTCTCACATTTGAGCTAATTATAAATTCCCCCAAATTAGGCTTGTTTCCCAACAAAGAGCAACAGCAAACTATATTTTAAGTTCAGATGTTACATCAAGCTTTTCTGCCCTGAGAAGACCCTGGTTATTTTTGCCACACTCACTGCTGGAAAGAGACAAATGGTAGTGTTTATGCATGTTATGTTATGTTATGTTATGTTATGTTATGTTATGTTATGTATTTCATTTGAATGCTACCTTTCTCCTGAAGTGAGACCTAAGGCAGCTCCCAGAAAGAGTCACTAAAAAACCAAAACCAAACAGAATAATAAATAAAAACACACACAAAACCATCACACAAAAATGTGAAATTATTTAAAGACATTCAAGTTTTAAAAGAAAGATAAAACATCCCAATATAAAGCTTCCCTTACTTATACATTAAAAGTCTGTTTAAACAAAAAGGTCTTTGCCTGCCAGTGAAAGAAAAGCACAGAGGGGACTAACCTAGTTTCCCGTGGGAGGAGGCTGCCAATGCTATGTTTGCTTGTGAATGATAACCAGGATTATGAAAAATTCCAGATAGCACATGGAGCCTAGAAATCCAAGGGTTCTTATAGGGAATTTCTGCCTTCTATAAGCCTAATGGCTGTTGGACAAAGGCGTTGATGGGTTTAGCTTTGTCAAC
>JAIPUX010001880.1:81842681-81853589 GCA_020142125.1 Phrynosoma platyrhinos
TGCAGCAAAAAGAGTTCAACCAGATTGATGAGAATACTTCTGTACTAAATGTTGCAAGACCATTGAGTGATCTATTGTAGATCTCTCAGTCCTGAATCCAGCCTGTTCGTCCCTCAAGATGTTTTCAGATTCTATCCAGTCTAATAATTTAGCCTGGACAGGCTTAGCATACATTTTTCTTATTTGCCGTAATAAATTAATTAGATGAAAATTAGTTGGATAATTTCTATTGCCCTTCTTGTATACAGGATTTATAATAGCAAGACCCCAATCTTTTGGTATTATAGCTGAATGGTCTATTACTGTAAAAAGAGAAGATAATACAGGATTCCACCAATCCAAATCATTCTTTATTACCTCACAGGGGTATATAAGGTATTCTATATTTTTCAGACAATATAAAGTAGAAAGCCAGTGTCCTGTATTAGTTTGAATGCTGGACTAGGACTCTCAGAGAGAAAATTTCAAATCCCAGCTCAGCTATGGAAACCTACTGGGCGACCTTGGGCAAGTCACGCTCTCTCATCCTCAAAAGAAGGCAATAGCAAACCTCCTCTGAAAAAATCTTGTAAAAAAACCCCCTCCCAGATAGATCCCCCTAGGGTCTCCATAAATCAAAAACAAAAACATACAATCATGACTTAGGGGCTATGCAGATGGGTGGCTCTGGTCCACAGCAACCCCACGCCATGGCCCCAATCCTTCCTTTTGCCACCTCTAAAAGATCGGCAAAATGCAGCTCCTTTTAGGGGCAGCAAAAGGCTGCCCTAAGAGACAGCACTGTGGCTCTTCCATGCCCTTTCGGTACAGCATGTCTACATTCCCTGTCATGCAGGAATACATAATCAAAGCACTCCTGACAGATGGCCATCCAGCCTCTGTTTAAAACCCTCAAAAGAAGAAGATTTCACTACACTCTGAGGCAGTGTGTTCTAGTGTCTAACAGGTCTTCCTCATGCTGGATTCCAATAAAGCATGTTCTTTGAATTGCAAATGGATATTAAATTTCCTTTACCAGTGACCACATGTCCAAAGGAGGAGGTGCTATCCTGCCTGCAAATTACCCTCCCTACCATCCAAAACTAAGACCAGAAACAACAGAATGCAGGCCTATGACTAACATCTTCAATTTTTTTCTCCTGTGCCTGATGAAGAAGCCAGTGTGGCTTCAAAAGCTTGCAACATGTAATTATGCATTTCAGTTGGCCCAATAAAGATATCATCATTTGGATGTTATTAGGTTTTCCTGATGTTTAGGTGGAATTTCTTTTCCTGTAATTTGAATCCATATCCTAGTCTCTGGAGCAGCAAAAACATGTTTGCTCCTTCTTCATTATCACATCCTTTCAAATATTTAAACACGGCTATCATATCACACCTTAATTTTCTCTTCTCCAAGCTGCATTGTCTAAACTAGATGATGTGAGGCCAGGGGGAAGCCATGCAGACAACCCCAGTGACATCATACTATACCATAATCTGATTAGTTATGTGGTGCTATTATATTATCAGTTGGTTCTTTTGAACCATGATTGCTAGGGATCCTGAAGCCAGCAAAAGAAAAAGAATGTGATTTGTAAAATGGCACCGAGTGAAGCCAAAGTCAGTTATTCTTGAGTGCCATATAAATAAGCTTTTGGGGTTTAAGTAAGCTTATTCTTCCAAATGAAATGGCAAAATGAAGGACACATGGAGCGAAGAGCCATATGAAGATGAACCCCAAATTCTAAAAACTGAGATGGAAGCTGCAATAAAAGAAATGGCAAAAAACAAGACTCCAGGAACAGATGATATACCAATAGAACTGTTGCAATCCATATTGACATAGTCAACTCTAGTGCTAACCAACATATGTCAACAGATATGGAAAACAAAATGATGGAAGTAAACAGATTGGAAGTAATCAATAATCAATATACATCCCCATCCACAAAAAAGGAGACACAAGAGACTGCAGCAACTATAGGACCATAGCAATAATCTCCCACGCAAGCAAAATTATGCTCAAAATACTGCAACATAGACTCCAACCACACACAGAGAAAGAAATCCCAGAGGTCCAAGCAGGGTTCAGGAAAGGAAGAGGCACCAGGGATCACATTGCAAATATACAATGGCTAATGGAGTGTAGCAGGGAGTTCCAAAAGAAAATCAGCATGTGCTTTATAGACAATAGCAAAGCCTTTGACTGCATAGATCATAAAAGACTATGGAACGCCCTTAAAGACATGGGAGTGCCAACACATCTGATAGTCCTAATGAGGAATCTATACTTAGGACAAGGGGCTACTGTCAGAACTGAACAGAGAGAAACAGAATGGTTCCCAATTGGCAAAGGAGTCAGGCAAGGCTGAATCCTATCACCCTACCTATTCAACTTATATACTGTAATGAAAGCAGACTTGGACATGGAAAAAGGAGGAGTGAAAATAGGAGGAAGAAATATCAACAATCTGAAATATGCTGACAACACCATAATACTAGCAGAAAACCTCACAGACCTGGAACAACTCCTAAGGGAGATCAAAGAAGAAAATGCAAAGACAGGCTTACTGTTGAACATAAAGAAAACAAAAATAATGACCACAGAGAACTTACACACATTCTAACTAGACAATGAGGAAATAGAAAGAGTTCTCATATCTGGGATCAAACATTGATTGGAACGGGGACTGCAGCCAGGAAATCAGGAGAAGATTAAGAATGGTGAGGGTGGCTATGAAAGAACTAGAAAAGATCCTAAAATGCAAAGACATACAACTCAGCACAAAAGTCAGAATCATACAAGCCATCGTATTCCCTATTACCATGGATAGATGTGAGAGCTTGATACTTAAGAAAGAAGATAGAAGGAAAGTCAACATGTTTGAGATGTGGTGCTGGAGAAGAGTGCTATGGATTCCATGGACAGCCAAAAAGACAAACAAATGGGTCCTAAAGTAGATCAAGTCAGAGATATCCCTAGAAGCCAAGATGACAAGACTTAGGGGGGATGCAGATGGGTGGCCCTAGGCTGCTCCAAGAAGTGAAGGATCGAGGCCAAAGCTGCCAGACACCGCGACCCCAATCCTCCCTTTTGCCACCTCAGAAAGGAGTGGCAAAATGGTGCTCCTTTCAGAGCCAGCAAAAAGGGCGCCTGAAGAGCTGGTGCACAGCTCTTTAGCGCCTCTTCCAGCGAAGCATGACAAAAGGCTGTGCTGGAAGGACGTCCTGACGCCACGCACCGTGAGTAACAGCGCGTGGTGTCAGGACATCTTCGGGGAGGGGTTGAGGTGGCTGGCATGTGGCTACCCCTCCCCATCTCTGCCTCCAGGACGGCCCAAAGGGCCCGTCTGTAGAGGCCCTTAGACTGTCATACTTTGGACACACCATGGGAAGGCATGCATCATTGGAAAAAACAATAATGTTAGGAAAGGTGGAGAGAAGTAGAAAGAGAGGAAGGCCACATGCTATATGGATGGACTTTATTAAAGAGACCACAAACATGAGTTTGCAAGAGCTGGACAGAGCAGTAGAGGACAGGGAAGCCTGGAGATTTCTCATCCATAGGGTCACCATGGGTCAAGACCAACACAGAGGCAGTTAACAACAACAAATGCTTCCCTACCCTTTCATTTTTGCATTAATAATGTGGCCTTTTAAAATTCTGAATACCACTATTTTTTTAAAAATCATTATTTAGTTTTCAAACATTGAACCAAAGTCTATTTTGGGAATCAAAGTCTGTTCTGTGAATGGAATGCTGAATGCACATACATTTGCTTCCAATCATCAACATTTTAACTATTTAAAATGATCTCTTGATAACAAAATATTTATGTTTGAATATGCTGGGGGGTTCAGCTAATAGGTTAAATGTAATGACAGTTTGCTATTTCTCTCCAAAGCCTGCTGACGCATAGATTGTGAAGTGTACATTTTGAAGGAAGTGTTCAAATTAGTAAATCAACCCAACTTTCCAAACATTATTACTAACTGGAAGATGAATTATGTGACTGGCCTCCAGCAGTTTCTAATAATAGAGAAGCTGCATCTACTAACATATGAATGGTAATATTTCAGGTGGGTGGCAAAGTTGACTTTGTATGCTTTTACGCAGACAGAATAGCTTGCCAGGTTTTAATTTTTCTCCACACTGAACATTTTGTCCAAAGGAAATGATCAAGGACGTAGCTTACCCCCATGTTGAGCTTTCACACCTATTAAATAGACAGCTGACGACATCCTAAAGTAGTCTCTGATGGGATATATAACTGCTTTTGTCCCCACTTTTTACATCATCAGTACCTGGTCATTTAAAAACATATTGTACTTTTATTTTTGGAAAAGCTTGTATTATATGAGTCTGGGAGGAGAGAAAAATCATATTCTGCCAGAATAGTGTATATTTGAAAGCTAGTCCATCACTTTTGCTCCGAGCTATTATCTGGCCATTTATGCAGGAGCAGTTTCACTAAAGCATCACAGGCCTATTCAGGGTCAATGCTCACGCAAAAATTAGCACTGTATTTTCTCTCTGACATCAACTACTCAGCCACACAGAAAAACATTTATGTGTAACATCTGTTTAAGCTGCTAAGAATTTATTTAACCACTCCACCACCATATAATTAGAACTGGGACTTGGTACCTTTGGCCATAAAGGAAGACAAGGCACCACAAAATATAGGACATTCAAAAAAAATATAGGATATTACAAAAAAAGCTAAAAATACTAATATAACTATAAATTCATTTACAGGTTTATTTACAGCTATATTACACATATTGTACTCTATTATGTGCTCAACTGTACTTTTCTGATGAACTTATCCTTAAAATGCATTGTTGGCTTGCAACATGCTTATAGAAATCTGAGCAAGACAAATGCTTAAAATTATACTTTACTAGCAACAAACCTTTGACTGAATCTACATTTAAATTGTTCCTTTCTTTTGTCCAATTAAGGAAATTAAGGGGAAAAACTTCTCGTTAATTAGAAAAAAAACCCTTTTAACATTTGCATTGTGTTCTCAAGCAATCCATTGTCTAACATATTTGCTGTCCTTCCTCCCTCAAAGAAACAAAAACACACCCTGAGTTCTGGGGCAACTCTTGTCTGCTGCTGCTCCTAGGAAAAAGGGAACTTCAGAAGGATCCATCCTATTCCCCTATTTGCAGCAAGGACAGGCTGCCAAGTAGATGAATTTCTTGAAGGGGAACAGGAAACATGGTGCTACTCAATGTGCTTCTTAGTCATGCTCAAAATAGAGGACATTTTGAAATTCTTCCTGGACAAAAGGTCAAAATGTAGAACGTGTCCTGGAAAAGGAGGGCATCTGACCTTTCAGCCTCACCATTAGCCCTGTTGAGTGGACCTTGGGGCCAACAAGGTGGGAAGTGGGGAAGCAAATACAAATTACCAGGGTCTGGAGGTCTGGATAGGGGCCCAGTGACTGACTATGGAGATTATTGCATACTCTTTAAAAGTGCCTTACCTCGACAGGATAAAGACACATTTAAATTTAAAACTGTTTTTTATCACATTTGCCCATGGGTGGGTGAATGCATCCCATATATGTCCCAGACACCAGCTGGGTTTATCCAGTGGCTTTTCAAAAATGGCTGGCACCCGTTCTTGAAAAGCTGCTGGATAAGCCCGGCTGGTGTCCGGAATGTATACGGGATGCATTCACCCCCCTACTGGTAAATGTGATAAAACCTGTTTTAAATTTAAATGCATCTTTATCCTGTTGGGAGTAAGCTGATTTTAAAGAGAATATGATAACCACCAATGTTACATATGTTTTTGGCTTCCATGTCACTATTTGTTTTTGTCATCCACTGTAAAATCAGTGAATTTTAAAGAAAAATAATTATGATACACAAAACCTGAAAATCTATGCATTTATGATATACAAAATTTGAAAAACCAGGGTCACCAGGGGCTGCAAACCACTGCTGAGTAGGCCAGAAAAGGAAGCTGGACTCCGTAGGGGTCACTCCCACACTTGCCAGGCAAAGCAGTCTGAGTGTGGGAGCAAAGCCCTTCTATCTCCAGTCTAACCAGACACCACATTCTGGAGATCGTCCCTACTGCAACAAATGGGTGTCTCACTCTCCTCACCCCTCATCCTCAACATTGCTGTCTGTGGGGCCAGGAATGAGGCAAAGGCACCCATTAGGATGCTCCTTGAGCAGCAGATCTTTGGCATCTTTTCTTGAAGCTCAGAAAATCAGGAAGGTAGGTAGGCAGGGAGGGGACAGGAGATGAGGCTCTTCTTCATCTTTCACTCTTTCAGGCACAACCGGGGGCCCTATCTCACTGGGCTCAAAGCCACCCCTAGTCCAGAGCAGTTCAGCTGGCCAGCTGGCTAGCTTCAGTCATCTACCAGTGGCCCCTGTCAGTCAAGCAGATCTTTTGGTGAACAACTGGTGGTTAACCTAATTTTTTTTTCATTGAAGCATTCTTGTCCAGCCCTAGTGCAGTCTGTTGGGAATTGTAACCCAGAACAACTGGAAGGTCCCTGCAGTAGGACTATACCAAGCATTAACTACTGTCCTTTCGCCTCATTGCTTCTTCATCACCAGAAGATGAACTTTCCTACTTTTGTTTGCTCCTTGTTCAGCCCATAGTCAGGGTACTAAATTGCTCAGGTGCTTCCTGAGAGAAAGAAGGCTTCTCACAGCAGAAGTTATCCCTTCAGTCAATATCTGGTAGCCAGTGTTGAAGAAGAAACCAGCTGCCTGTATGCTTCTGTAGGTGAAAGTGGGGGTGGGTTGGGGGTGACATAATTTTATTTGTGTCAGGAAGCAAAAGATTTTGGGCTAGCCCTGCCTCTTCTGAAATATAGCCTACAGCAATTAGCAATGAGGCAATTAGTAAAGAGGCAATTAGCAATGAGGCCACAGGATAGGGAAAAGGGCACATGAGTTCATCCACATTCTTGCCCATGCTATTCTGATCAGATGAAGAGGTTCAAATAAGATTTATAAGGCTCTGTTTTGGGGTGGACATACTGGGCCATGTTCAGCTTCTTCTGACTCTAAGCAGACTGCACCAGACTCTTTTCCTGAAACTGGAAACAACATTCTGGTAACTTCCAGTCAATTTGGGAGGTGATTTTTATCAGTTTGGAGGTGGGCCCCCAAATAGTGTTATATAGTACAGTTGTCCCTCCATTTTCATGGGGGATCTGTTCTGCTCCCCCCCCAATGGAAATTTGCAAATATTCAAGCCACATTGTGTGCGGTTTTTCATGTGCGCAGCAGGCGCACACATCATTTTAACCCTACCCGCTTGCCAGTCCGTGAAGAGCTGAGACCGCAGACTCAAAGTCTATGAAAAAGGAGGGACTCCTCTATATTAAAACCAGACTTGCAAAAGTAATTTTGGCTGTTTTTTTCTCAGTGACTCAGGGGTGGAGGTGGGGAGTTAGCTGTCATCAAAGAAAAAGTCACATTAGTTCTCTCCAAAGGATCGAATGAAGCCTGCAGGCCACATGATTGCCACTCCTCTTCTACATGCAGATGTTACACAGTCTTCTGTTTCTGCAAACAAACAAAAAACAAAAAAAGACTTCAAAACAAAGATATTGGCTGGGTGCAAAGAACCACCTGCTACTTCTCTTCCTATGTACACTACAATATTGCAGAATCTGTTTCAGAGCAGTTGAATTATTATAGTCTCTCTCAAAGAGTTCCAGAAAGAGAAGCCTGGTCAGGATGCTAATAGTCTTCTGTGTTGCCATCTATAGTCTTTCTCATATAACTATGATTCCAACAGTTCTCTAGGATTTGGGAACAGCCATTTTGTTTGTTGCATTTATATATCATCTTGTTTGAAAACTAGGATTCAGGAAGCTATTACACTGTGAGGCAAATAAACCTTGGGCATGCATCATCCTTGTTGCTGTTGCTCATTCTCCACTCCATGAAGAAGTGAGCGGTTCCATGGTCAGCACTAACCAGAACTGGTTTCCTGTGAAAGGATAAGTCTACTGGAGGCTTATGCATCTTATATGAGTTATTTACAAATACACAAATAGTGAGTATGCCAAGGCAAGCAGTAGTACTAGGCACATTCTTACAAGGCAGAAAAAAACACTACGCAGTCTCAGATCCCCAGAGACCGGTGTTGTGATTCCTGATAGTAAACAGCTAGAGTAGCAACAAATATCCGGTGCTGTAGGCTATATTTCAGAAGAAGGAACTGACAAAAACCCCTCTGAGTATTCCTTGCCCAAGAAAACCCTATGAAATTTATGGGGCTGCCATAAATTGACAGGCCACTTGAAGACACATACACACAGTGGACTTTATCACACAGGGAAATTCCTATACAGAAAAGGGATTTAAAAGGTGGGTGAAACCCGCAAAAGCGGGTAAATTTTCACACACATTGATGTTAAACTGTGCTTAACCCAAATGGAAACTAGTCCAAAGCCACTTTTTCTTTTACTTTCAGAAAATCCCAGAAGTAAAAAGAACTTTTGGAGGTTTCCCCCACCTTTTAAATCCCATTTCTGTATGGGATTTCCCCCATGTGATAAAGTCCATATGCTTTCAGCCATCTTTCTGTGCTGCCTTCTCTTTCCCAAACTGTAATCTCTCTCTCTCTCTTTCTCTCTCACACACAGAGAGCCTTAGCTTCTACTATTAGTTGAGGAGAAACAAGTATACAGTCTACTTGTATCACAGCCATTAGCTCACCTTGGACAAATATCAAACATCTATATAGAGCTATTGACAATCTCCTAACAGAATCATTACAAACTAGCTGTAAACATTGTGCTCACACAAAGTATTGTGTATAAGCACTGCTGGCATTCACCTTTACTGACAACCACATCATAAAATGAACTCCATCTTTTCCCATTATGGTCTGCTGTGGACTAGACAGACTGTTTTTGAATGATCTTTTCTTTTCTTTTCTTTTCTTTTCTTTTTAAACAATCAGATGTTTTTTTTGTGTGTTTGTATAAGTTGTTTATCTGAGCAGTGACAGAGAATCTGTGCCCTTTCTGATGTTGTTAGAATTCAGACTAGCCCCAGACTACATTACCAATATTCAAGAATGATGGGATCACCATCATTCTTAAAACATCTGAAGGGTAATAGGTTATAAAATTACTGGGTAGTTTTTTGGAGTCTGGAAATTATTCTCCTTCTTGAAACCTAATGGGCAGTATTCCCTGATATTTTAAGAACAGGCTTTAAGAAATTGTATTTCAATACTTTGGGTGTGTGTGTGGAATCTCTTTAAATAGCCAGTCACAACCCATGAGGGTCTTCGGGGGCACAATTGGCCATGTTTATGTTTTTTCCCCCTAGAGGCATGTGCCAATTATATTAGTATTAGTATTAGTATTAGTATTAGTATTAGTATTAGTAGGATTTATTTACTGCCATCAATATTCATGGTGCTTTACAAGTAAAACAACAACAAAATCATCCAGTCCTGCCAGAGCTATACAATCTAACAACAGTAGCAATGCAAATATAAACTATACAATACAATTGTAAAGCAAACCATGCAGGTATAACACACACACAAAAGTACAATACTGTATAAAATAAAGCAAACTGACACAAACCTATAATCAAAATATATAAGATGATAAAATAATATTAAACTTTAACCAATAATGTTTAAACAATTAAACATTAAACAATATTGAAAGCTTTAAAGACATAGTGTTGTGTGTGTTTTAAAATAGGCAACTAGAGTAAAGACGATTGGAAGATTGTTTAGCTAAATATGTAGCCCATGGATCATAGTTTGCCTGTCTCGGATTATAGAATAGATTCTCAGACTCCTCAGAATGGACATATTAAGATGGTGAATAAGCACAGCAGAAGCATGGGATTCCAAAAAAAGATGACTTTGCAGTATACCCTTACTTAGCCTCTCCAGATAAGGAGCTCAGTTGTTCAAGACAGTGTTGCAGAATAACAAAAGAACTTGCTTTGGAGCAAATCTTTTGAAGATTCCTTATCTAGTTCTTGGATCAGAACATTTAATATGCACAAGTCATAGATGGACAGTTATAATGCTAAAGGAAGATTTTCCACTGGTAGTGTGATTTTTAATTAGAACATCTTGCAACAGACAATGTAAACATAATTGCATATGCATGCTTTAACCTTCCCAGACATTACAATGTTTGTTTCAAAAGAAGCAACCATAGTAAAGCTGATTGACAGGATATTTAGCTAAATAGGAAATAAAAAAATACCTTGTGTATAGAGAAGCATAAGTTCAAAGAGCCGTGTCTTTAATAATTTCACTTCTGCTATTTCTCTTCATCTAAGAAATTAAGAACATAGAGGAATATTTGCACTGAAGAGGAGGTAGCCATAAAATAAATAATTTAAATATCAAATAACCCTTCAGGCAATACATTTTATCATTTGTTACTTTCATGTCTGATTGATCTGTCTTTCATGATGGACTTTAAGGTGTTGTACACAGAAATTCCTGTAAATTTCCGGCCACAGATCTCTTATGCAGAACTCAGGGACCACAGGGCTAGTTTCTGTTAGAGCTGGAATATATGTACCAGTAGTTGTCCATGTGGACCCAAGAACGAGGAGCTATGGGACAAAACTGATAGCCAGGACCAAAGACTGGTCAGGACCAAGGACAACCCATAAGACAACCAAGAAGAAATCCAGGAATGAATAAGAGAATCAGAAACCTATCCAGTGGTAGGTTAGTGTTATAAGCTTATCGCACCAGTACCTGTAACATTCCCATTGAGTCCCTGGAACATAACGATATGGAAACGGGTGTTACCACATTAGACTATTGATAACGGGATAGTAACGTTATGAGAACACATATTATCACACTGCGTTTACTGTTGTACTGGTACCAGAGCTAAAGTACTTCCTCAGCCATCCCTCATTGGTGCATGCTCACTGTTG
>JAIPUX010001880.1:81855107-81880399 GCA_020142125.1 Phrynosoma platyrhinos
GAAAAGAGAATCCATCTCAACATTAGGAGGCACTTCCTGACAATGAGAGCTGTCTGAGAGTGGAACACACTCCCTCGGAGTGTGGTGGAGTCTCCTTCCTTGGAGGTCTTTAAACAGAGGCTGGATGGCCATCTGTCAGGGATGCTTTGATTTTGAGTTCCTGCATGGCAGGGGGTTGAACTGGATGGCCCTTGTGGTCTCTTCTGACTCCATGATTCTATGATTCTATGATTTTTTTGGGGGGGGGCAGAGAAAACAGCATTTTCTGCACAGGAAACAGCTTTTACTGAACATAAAATTATATTTCTGCTTATAAATACTTTTTCCCTACACAGAAAAGGCTGCTTTCTGTCAAACCAACCACATGTGGATTTTGCACAGAACTAGTCCTGAATTGTGAAAAGGCTTCAGAAACCATGTGGTCTTTCTCATGACTGGAAGAAAATTGTTAAAAATTACTCTCTGCTTTCTTCAAGAGGTTTCTCTCTTACTTTCTTCAAGAAGAATTAAATACCTAACCATAGTAGATCCATTGAACCTATTGTTGAATAGTGAGTCAGCTTATAGATAAATCAGCTGATTCAGTGGAGGTACTTTAGTCAGTACATACAAAAGACTGAGTCCTATATTTCATTGCGCCAATTAATTTTGGGGGTAACTATAAAGAAATGTAAAATTTCAAGTTCAATTAAAGACAAAAGATTCCCCTAAATATTAGAAAATACATCTTTTCTGTAATAGCTTTTAGACTGTGGGAAAGACTGTCTCAGAGAGTGTGGACTCTCTTTTGGAGGTCTTTAAGCAGAGGCTAAGGTGGGCAACTTTCAGTTGTATATTCCTGCATGGAAGGGGGTTGGATTAGATGACCCTTGAGTCCTTTCCAAATTTGGTGGCTCTATGATCACCAATCTACTAAGTTAGCTCTAGTGGTTTTAGTGTTTTAAATGAAATATTTTGCTGTTTTATCACTCATTCAATGGTTTTATTACTTGGTTATATTGATTTTGTGTGTTTTAACACTGAAGTATTGCAAATTGCTTTGGAATATTTGCAGTAAGAAGCAATACAGAAACTTCTTAATAAATAATTATGTAAAAATGGCTAAATTAATAACAGTCTGAATTCCCTTCACAGACTCCATATTGCAGTCAGATTAATTAGAGAAATACTTTTAAAAATCCTTACCATCTGAATAGTGAAAATGCACCTGCCAAAAGTTTATATAGTAGAGAACAAATGGATCATACATTAACCAAATTTGCCTGGAGGAACATGTTCTGTCTGACTGTTGAGTGGAAATTCAATAGTATTGATTTTAAAATAAATTCTTAATTGAACAGCTTGAGCAATTTAATACTTGAGGAACAAGTAGCACTTCCATAAAAATTCAGCAGTTCTTACCATAGGAGAAACAGGCAGATAATTTCTGTTTTCATAAGGACTACCCCTTTCACTTCAGCAATGATGGCAGAACTGTCTCTGGATTCACATGCTGTGCTAGCAATATTTCTTGATGGGCCTTCTCTGCTGTGACACCCAATATTTGGAATGATCTCCCTAACCTAACATCAGCTGGGCTTCTACTGTGGGATGTCATCAATGACAGTATTTTAAGACGTATTTGTCTGCAGGTCATTTTTCTCCCTTATATAAATGGAAAAATCAAGATTTGATTTTTGGAATGTATATATTTTAAAAATATTTTCAAGCTGTGGATGGTTGAATTTGTGGATAAAGTCTCCATGGATACACAGGACTGACTGTAGTGCCTTTTAAGCCAGAGAGACTGTCCTTACAATGGAAAGACCTGGAAGTTTTCACACTTTAATGAATAATAATAATATAATAATAAACTTTATTTTTATACGCCATCTTTTGCCTTTGGGCAATCAAGGCAGCTCACAACAATTGCATATAAAACAAATACATAACAAACAGTAATAACATAATAAAACACTTCTCTCAAACAGGGCTTCCAGCTGGATGATGCCTGTTGTTGTTTTTTGCAATCGTCTGAGGATCCTATGTAAGCTGGCCCTAACCAAAGTGTTATCCCTTTGGTTACCTGGAGCCTTTCATAATTATTCCAGTTTAATAGCTGTGATGGCATCTAATGGAATCCTGGGATTTGCAGTTTAGGGAAAGGCATTTAGAATTCCTAGCCAGAGAGTTCTAGTGTCTGACCTAACTACATATTCCAGGATTCCACAGAATACAACCATGGTACTTCAGCTGGACATCAGCCCAAATACTTACAGCTGTGTTGCTCATGGTAACCAAGATAATGGTAGGATACCATCATCATGGCCACACTTCATCTTTCTATCCCAAGGTTACTGTTAGTGTGTAGTTGGACATAAATTGTGCCATTGGAAATAAAACTGTACAAACGGCAGGCTGATAAATAAGTAGTTAGAAAAATGGGAAGGAAGGAGAAATGTAAAATTATAGGGTGCAGAGCATGCAGAAACCCTTGGAGAGGAATGAAAGGATTCTATCAAGGATTATTGTGAACCTAGAAATGAATGCAAATAAATGAAATATAACACTTTGGGTTGCACAGGTTTGATGAGACAGCAGGAATGGATGGATAATTTAATTACTTAATCAAAGAAGATTCATGAGTGACTACACATTGCATGGAAAATAGGAACTCCAGACTCCTATTAGGAAATGGGTTGTTTTTTTTTTTTTAAATAACAACAGCAGTGTAGAAGGCTCCTATAATAAAGGTTCATAAGCAAGGAGAAATGGTTTGGGGCTTTTTTAAAAAAGCATGATATGCACAACAATCCTTGAAAGAATCCTGCAATGCCTCCTTTTTGCAGGCAGAAAATCTGATTTTAAAAACTGTTTCTCTCCACACCATGTTTCTGAGAAGACTGATTCTAACTAGAGGAGAAGCAAACATCCATATGGTTTTCTCAAAAAGCATGTGAAGGAGAAGCTGTTCTGCTATGATGCAGTACTAATATGAGGGTCAAACTAGACATTAAGTCAAATACGTATTTGCTATAATAAATCCATTTTACTTTCCACAGTGATACTGTCTCAGAGGTACAGTCCTCAGCAGTTCAACTTGCAAATTAAGCCCATATTTACTTTCCAATGACTATTCACAAAACAATGGGAACTAAATGCAAGATACTTGGGTAAAGAAAATAACATGCTGTAATAAACAGATGTCTTCACCACTGTGGGGCAGTTCTACAGAAAACGTCATATAGTCAATCCTGGATTCTGTTCTGGATCCCCCCACAGATAACAAAAAATGTAGGACCTCAAGTCCCATTGTTCCCAATGGTGGCGTGTAATGCATGCAACTGCACTGGCGCAACCATGTGCACACACCACTGTTAGGGTGAATGGGGCAGGGTCATCTGCGGATGCTCAAATCTGCAGATGGCAAGCCCAGAGATGGCAAGAACTGATTGCAACTGTTTTTTTTAATTTATTGGATTTATATCCTGCCTTTCTCCCGAAATGTGATTCTGCCAGCTTATCTAATTTGACCCTGAGAAAGGGAACTCAGGCATCACAGGATAATTTATTTCATGATCAGGGCTGGAAAATTTACTTTTTGGAACCTCAACTGCGAGAATCTCCAATGGCCATACTGGTTGGGAGAGCCTGGGAGCTGTAGTTCCTTTCCCAACAAAGATGTTCTTGATATGAGGACAAGCTGCTTTCAAGAGATGATTAGAGCACATTCCTGTATGTTTTCTACACCATTCTTCCTTTCCATTTAGTAGATGAGAGAAAAGAGGTCATTCTCTGCTGATATCAAAATTACCCCAACCAACTCTGTTGCTATAATTTGTTCAGCACCATGAAAGAAGCAACCCCAGATTCTAATTAAATCAGATTCGGTTAGAGCCATACTAAAGAAAAGTTCATCCCAATGTTTTGCTAATGATTGAAATGGAGATTCAAACATGACTAGAAGAAGATAACATTTCTAACATTGCTCTGATGAAGATCTCATTAAGGATTGTTGCTAATTGGCCTGTCATAGGATGAAGAGGCCATCTCATAAATTTAGGTGATCTGGAAACAAGTTCAGTTTCCTGAGCATCTTCTAGCTGTCACTTGCGTTTAAAACAAATGATTTTTAAAAGATAGTATAATAAATACTTGTTGGGGGGATATACTTTAAAATATATTTAAACAGTTTTGAACTCTGTGTTTTTATTGGAACTGGGGTTTAATTGCTTCTTTAAAACTTTTGTAAACAGTTCATTTTTAGTTAAACCTTTATTTTCAATTTTGTAAGCTGTCTTGAATTCTGGGGTGGTGGGGTGGTGTGGTGGAGAAAGGCAAGATATAAACTGAATAAATGAAATAAAATACAATTTTCTGGCCTGTACATGAATTTTCTGATTGGCCTACAAGGAATCCTTGGGAAAGTCCAATATTTTTTACCGGGGGATACAGCAATTGGATAGCCGTGTCAGAGGTGCTGAACTAGATGCTAATATTATCTATAACTCAATCATGAGGTAGGCCACTGTGGATCCCAGTTCTGGAGTATGCTCCAGTATTCTACATTATTTTGAATAGTCAAATGTTGCTTTATTGTTCATATATTGTTCATATACTGCCCTGAGATCTCATAGGATATAAACAGTTAAGCATTCATTAATATCAATACAATATCTATAAGTATCCCTTATGTGAAATGCTTGGGACCAGATATGTTTTGGATTTCAGATTTTTATTTATTTATTTATTTATTTATTTATTGGATTTTGGAATACCTATATTTGTATATACGCACATAATGAGATATCTTGGAGATATCCATGTCTAAACACAAAATTCATATATGTTTCAGATACACCTTATACACATAGCATGAAAGTAATATTATATAATCTTTTAAATATTTTTGTGCTGAAACAACATTTTTTTCTCATATGCTGAATGATCAGAAAGCAAAGGAATTACTATCTTAGCCACCCATGAAAAATGTTTTGGCTGTTGGAGTATTTTTGGATTTAGGAATTCTGGATAAGGGAGACTCAGCCTATATTTGTATGATTGTGAAAAGGATATCCTTTTAATTCATCACAACTAGAATCAAATTAATCATTTCCAGCTAGAGCAGACTGATGGAATCTGTTGTGTTGCAGCCAATGATGAGGGATGGTGAGCACTGCAAGTCAGCAGCATCTCATCGGCCACAGGTTGCTTACCCTGTTTCACTGTGTTGGGATCTATACGTAGAGATACCCTTCCCCAAAGAATATATTAACAGAGTATTGTTAGTCAAAGTGCATTTTTCAGAATTTTGGTCACTTGGAAAACTGGGGGGGAAACCCCATCCCAAAGCCAGACAGATGATGTGGGAGTTGCAAATAGACCACCATCACCTCCATAATCAGAAGAATGGGCAATAAGTGCCTAGATGTCTCACCTGATGGGCCAACTAATAACTTAATCCTTTCCTATTCACCTTGAATATTGTCAGATTGATTACCCCACCCATACAACCTAACACCTTTGCCCTGCAGCTAGTTTTAGTCCTTAAAACCCCCTGGATTTCCCCCCTCAGTGTCGCTAGTTTGGAGTTCATGGGGACACTATGTCACTGTGAGTGCTGGTCTAGTTACCGGCACTTCTGTTCAAACCAATGCTCTCAGAATGGTTGTGTCTCTTGTTCTTTTTTCTCATGAGGGAGATTTTCTTTTCCTATCCTGGAGTCTAACTGTCAAGTGGAGGAGCAGGGATAAGGAGCAAGACAAAATGTAAAAGATGGGTGTTATCTGTCTCATAGGCCAGAGGTTGCCTCTTAAGGAATCTCAATTGGCTAAAGAGGATAAGTGCGGCTCTGGGAATACACTCATAATTGATGGACCACTTTTCATGAGTGTGACTTTGGTTACTAGACTTCAATTGCTTATTCAGGACAGAAATATGGAAGCAGGTGAGATAAGTGCCATATTTGCTTTCCACAAGATAGCATCTAGGTCACATCAAATTGTATACTTCTGACTCTAGAAGATAGTTAACAGGAAACCTAACATTATGTTCATCCTAAAGCTTCATTTGTATGCAAGAAATGTTTAAGCATGATGCCACTATACTAGCTGTATTCTTTCTTTACAATACACCTTTAAATAAGGAATAGATTATTATTATTATTAAAGTTTATTTCTAGAGCGTTGTCAGTGTACTCAGCGCTGTACAAAAGACAATCAAGAATAAAACAAATAAAACAAATAAAACCTGCCAGAGGCGTACAATCTAAGTTAAAACAATGAGCAGAATAATAAAAGTCAATTTAAACAAAGACAATTACAACAATTACTAACAACATCCACTGTAAACCAAGTGAGAAGACAAGTAAATGTATATCAGACAATACCAGGGAATGCCTCCCTGAACAAAATAGTCTTTAACTCGGATTTTAAAGTGGATAAAGAAGTAATGGCCCGTGTTTGAGGGGGAAGAAGGTTCCAGGAGTGAGGGGCGACAAGCAAAAAGGGGCGAATCAGAGATGGAGCAGTGGAGATCCTTGGTTGGGACAGTAGGCCTTGAGTACTAGAACGAAGATATATAGATATATATCAGAGGGGGCACATCATGTGTGAAAGAACCTTTCAATAGTATAAAAGTTTTGAGGTGGGTGTAATGATGCATCATCTTAAAAGGTGACAATTTCTTGGTGGCAAAGACGTTCTAGTTGATGGCTCTGATATCAATGGGGTGATAAATCTGCATCATGTTTTAGTCTAGTGCTTAAATGAGATATCCAAAGTACTGAGTCTGTATTGGTGGTAGAACAGCACCATTAAAGTTTGGGATAAAACCCAGAATAGATGCACCATCCCATTGAAATCAGATCACCACATCGATGCAAAGGCCCCATTTTATTATTCTTATTATTTATTTATTTTTACAAAGAAAGAATATAATTGGTAAAAGACATCCTAGAGCATGTGTTATGTGTAAAGCAAGTTTTGTGCTTGACAGACTATCTGTGTCCAAAGGTGGAGAAGTGCACTGTACAGTAAAAGGACTCATTATAATAGTCCATTTAGCCATGACCCCATAAGCAACTGTGTTTATTCACATCAATAAACTATATCAACCATATCAGTATCATATCAACAATATCCAGCTTCAGGTGCTTGTTTTTAAAAAGATTAATGGGTTGTAATAGTCCATTTAAGGACTGGCCACTCCCAAATGTTTTGCATTCCAAGAGGGATAGTCACAATGCATAGGTTTTCCTTACAGCTGCTGGGGAATTTCATTTATTTATTATGTTTATATCCTGCCTTTCTCCCAAAATGGGAGCTCAGCTGACATCACATCATTGCTCCTTTTAGTTATTTTGATTTTTACTCCTTTTGATCAAAAGGTTCAAGTGCTCCAACACTGTGAGCTCTGGCTCCACTATCTCACAGTCTGGAGCTGGATCTGCCCTGCAGAAACAATCCAGTTTGACACCATTTTAACTTCCATAGCTCAGTGTGATGGAATTCCTGGGGCTCATTCCTACTATGATTTAAAGCAAATTGCTGATCGCAGTATATGTGCCTTGTTCTCATTGGAAACAGTTTCAGATGAGACTGTGAACAGAATCACTAGGAAGTGAGACAAATGCAAAAACTCCACTCTTTCCCAACACCAGTTTTTGGCAGTTCTTTTGAAAAGAAGCAATTCAGAAGCGTGTTCAACAAGTGTGAACAAGTGTGGTCTGAATTGCATCTAGCCAAAGTTACACTTACTGGGAGCTGGCTTCGGTTGCTTTGGGGAAAGTCTCATCTCCACTGTCCTCCTCCACTGCTGCCCCCCAGCGAAGCCATGCGCCCTACTGACCAAATGATCACCTGCCTGGACATGTCTACGGCCACTTCGGCCATGGGACAGAACAAACTCATTAGCTCCGCCAAGGACTTCACTGACCAGGTGGGCACTGCAGAAAGGGTGGATGAGGTGGGGAACCCTCTTTCCCTTCCTTGGAGGCTCAACCAGTTCCTGGTGGACAGCCCCAGGAGCCTCTCTGCTGACCTTGGCCTGGGCTGATGCCGCTTCCCTCCTTCCCTTCCTCCCTCCTTCCTTTCCGGCATGGCTGGTTCTGCCTCTGCCTTGAGGTGCCTCTAGGTTCCAGCTGTGCAGGATTGGGGCCCCAGAGAGTTCTGGGAGTTGCCTTCTCTCTCTTTCCTAGCCTCCCCCCATCCCCCCGAAGGCCAAGAGAGCTGGAGGAGCCTCACATGGCCTTCTAGGGCAGAAGATTTCCCCCAGAGCCAAGGGGCCCTTTTGACCATTCCTTGCTCCTCTTCCCAGGCTCTGCCCCCTGAAAACCCTCTTTGATGGGACTTAGAGTTCAACTACATCTGGAGGTGGACTGCAGGATCTACAAGCCCAGCAAACATGGTCCCCCCCAAGCTGTGGCATAAAGGAACTAGTGGGAACTACATAGTCTAACGTGAAAATTCACTTCCATAGTGGAAGTGAATTGGCCTCGATCGATTCAGCCACCCAGTGTCAACATGATTCACAAACCAGTGTAAATGTAAGTGGGAATGGCCCCTAGGAAGTGTAGTTTGTTGTGACACCAGAGCAGAACAGATGCAGCCTGAGTCTCCTGCTAGCAGGGTGAGTGATTTAGAATTGTTCTGAGCTCCCCTATGTTTTAAAGGAGAGGTCAGAAAGAATGGTATGAGTGGTATGGATCACCTCCCATCTACATCTGTGAGCTGAAGAAAAAACTGGGAACAAGGAACAGCTTCAGCCTTTCCTGCTTTTCATAGTTTGATCAAAAGTAGAGCAGATACTGCCTTAGCTTGTCTTTACATTATCACCTGAGATGAACCATGACAATCCTATATTTCTCTCTCTGGCATTAGTTCTATACTGTTCACATACTTCTTAACCAGACAGAGCTGCACTGGACTATACATGTTTAATTTTTTTGGGGGGGAGGTTGTTATTGACTTCCTACACATAAAGCTCCAATGTTCTTTGATTTTTTTTACAGAGCCCTGGAGTGTTCAGTAAAAACAACATTTGCAATCTGGGAAAGTTATTTGGATGCTGAAAATCCTAATTCAAACTTATCTAAATCCTTTAAGTATATAAAGAGTTGAAGGATTGGTGACTAGTGGACCACTGTTAAATAATACAATAGTCTCCAGAAAGGGGGAGCCCTTTAGATGTGGTGAATGCAATCATGCACTGTCATTGTCTATATTGCTGGGGACAATAGAAGTTGTAGGTCAACACCTCAAGAAGGTCTCAGGTTGTAGAAGGCTGTAATGGAAGTTAATGAATGTTCATTCACATTCAAAATACAGTTTTACCCTTCTTCCCCTACATAAAATGGGGGTTTGGGGTTGGGGTTCAGTTGCTTTTAAACTACAAAATTAGAAAAGAACATACTTTAGCTTATTAGCCTAAACTAAAGCAAGTCATTTATTTATTGAGGTCATTGTTACCAGATCCTTCACTGTTTCTATTATCAGGATGAATTACATAATCAAAATTAAAAACTACATACAGCAAAAAATGCAAATGAAAAAAGCAGCAGAGCAAGAGATGATTCAGCATCCAGTAGAGACAAAAACTGGACTAGAGGGCTTAATTTTTCAAAAGCTAGATAAATTTAAATTTTTAAAATATAGGTATACTGCAGTGAACAAAACACTGCTTTTTTAAAAGAAAAGTTGGTATGAAAAGCAAAAAAATAGCAAAAAATAGCATGGAAAGAATAAGAATTGGTCCCTGCACCACAAAAAAGAGCAATTCAATACATTTCAGCAAACCATTATCCAAAGCTTACAATATACACATGTGAAATGAAATAATCAGGCCACTTAAGCCTTGCTTAAGTAAACAAAAACATGTCTCAACCTTCTAGAAACCATTCAAAAGATTCTTCCAAAATGCATTTTGGGATTTTTTTCTTTCTTTAACCAATCTCTGGTTAAGGGGAATGTAGCAGAGAGGACTAGGGACTGTTGATGGCAAAAACATCTGCAGTTGCCCTATTGCAGAGACTTGCAATAATGGCTGCTCCCAAACTAGTATGTTTCCATTTTCTTTAACTAACATGATTATGGTGAAATGGGGCTCATATGATAATGTCCTTTGTTTCTCTAGCCCTCCTTCACCATCCTCCTAAAGCCAATACCTTTACTGCCAAAACAGAAATAATAAAAATACCTTCCAGTTAGATGGAAGACAATTAGGAAAGGAAACTGGGCAGGCAGAAAAAGACTTTGTAAAAACTGAGCGTCTTTTGTCAGAGGCTCTGTTAACTGAGATATGGCTCTTCAGAGGTCTTCCCACAGTTTTCACAACAAGATTAGAAGGCTGAGAATGCATGTTAAGTAAAGCAAAGCAAGAGAGATCAAATCAGTTATACTGTATAAGCAGGCATGGCATGGGGTTGGACTTGAGGTCTATTCCAACTCTATGATTCCAAGAATGGGCAATATTGTTTCTTTCCAGTGGCTCTGCAGTAAAACTTTTTTTTTCCAAAGGGAATTTTCTCTAGAAATTAAAAAAAGACAAAATAAATATATCCACACACACATTCATGTATAAGCATATTTCAGAGTCTTGAAACAGAACAGAACATGTGTTAATCACAAAACCACTTAAAATAGAAACAAAACGTATTCTAAAAAAACATTATGTAGTGCTTTATTTTAAACCTGTCCCTCTAGAATTCCAGTTTAATTCTTCTAGGCCAAAAGTGCAGCACAAAATAGAGCACACCACAATGAACTTTTCTTAAAACATGTTCTTTTCAAGGAGAAATTAGATCACTATTTAATAAAGCTATCACAGGAAGCTTTCCATTAAGATCTCTGCAAGGCTTCAGTGTTTTGGGGTCAAAAAAGAGGCTCTGGTTGAAAAAGAAAGTTTTTTTCTCAAAAATGAGGCACATACAGAATATATTTTCCATCAGAGTTACATAAGGTTCTGTTTCCATTTACTATGAAATCACAGATAATGTTCTTTAACTAGCAAGGCACAACAGTGCAACACTTCTCAAACTAACACAAAAAAGGCTGTTGACTAAAATAGGGAGAAATTCAAGCATTCCTAAATTTTATTGCTCTTTCTCTCTCTTTGTAGTGCTGGACTGAGCACATCTTGTGTTCAAGTGTAGCATCATGTGTTAATATCCTCACTTAGCCCAGATTTTCAAAATACAAATTTCAGCACAATCAAGGTTTAGTACTCCTCAGTCAACTTCTCAATGTACTTTAGCCCCTCCTGAGTTGTACATGTGGCATAAATACCCTAAAGGCACTGGATCTCATCAGATCTTGGAAGCTAACCAGAGTCAACTGTGGTTAGTATTTGGATGGGAGACCACCAATGAATGAGTACAGGTGCTATAAGCTATATTTCAGAGGAAGGAACTGGCAAAACTCCCTAGTATTCCATGCCTAAGAATACACTGTGAAATTCATGGTCACCGTAAGTAAACAGGAGACTTGAAGGCACACAAACACACACAAGTTGGTCATAAAAACTAGACAAAAATTATTGTTAAAGTCAAGCAAAACCTTGTAACCTTCTGGATTAAATTGTACCAATAAAGTATAATAAAGGCAAAGCAAAACAAACAAATAGCATCACAAACTCTTGTTTTAAAAAGGAAAGGTTCATAGTGCAGTGGAGGAGCCCATGCCTGCCATGCAAAATTACCAGATTCAGTTCAGGTAGGACTGGGAAATGTCTTTGTATATGTGCCTTCATGTTGTCTGTCAACATACTGGCAATCACATGTATTTCATAGGGTTTTCTTAGACAAACAATACTCAGAGGTGGTTTTGCCAGTGCCTTCCTCTGAAATGTAGCCTATAACAAGGGATATTCATGCCCATCCCTAAAACCATGGAAAGTTTGAGTGACTATAGGTGATGGGTGACTATAGGTAGACTTGATATAAGGACAGCTTCTTATATTCCTGACTGAATTTGGTGTGCTGAAATTCTGGGATGAATGTAGATTTTGATACTGGTCTCATTGTATGCCTGGTTCATCAGACATACTAACTGCACTTCAACTTATTTTTAATATTATAAAATGTTAGTTTGTCATTGCCATCCTCTGAACCTGATAATGTGTGACTTACCCAAGGTCACCCAATGTGTTTTCCTGGCAGAGCTGGTATTTGAACCCATGTCTACAGAGTCATAGACCAACACTCAAACCACTATACCACACTGGCTCGGCAAACCCTTTTAGAAGAAACTTGCCAAGAAAACCCCAGGATAGATTTGCCTTAAGGTTGCCATAAGTTGGAAATGAGTTGAAGGCACACAACAACAGCATCATCATCATCATCATCAGCAGCAGCAACAAACATGTTGGTACACTGGTTCTCTTTTCAGAAGGCAGCACATGAACTGTATCAGCCCTACCACACATGCTTTGTACCAGGGTAGTAGGTGGTGGGTGGTGGGAAAAATGAAGAAATGACAAGGCTCTTGGTGGTTATAATTCCATAAGTAAATAACTGTTTCCTAAAGTGAATACACTCATGCTTTTTTAAATAGATATTTAAATAACACTAGATATATCCTCAATTTTACTTTTGACATTTTCCCCACTTAGAAACACAACAAGCAGAGTTTTGCCTCTGGTCTTCCCTGAATCCTCAAGTGGGATTCAGTTCCCATTCTGGCCTCTTCATCTTGATGACAGCGACTGGTTTATCAGCACTCAGATGTCCTTTGAAGTTTCAGCTAATGGAGCTTGACAGTGAAAGTATTTCTTACAGACTCAGATAGCAGAGGCACAAGAAAGGGAAAATGATTTGTGCAGTTCATAGAAGAGTTACCTTACTAGTAAACTGAAAGGGAAGTGTGATCCAGAAGTATTGCAGTGACTGTTTATGTTGCAGATGATCTCACTCTTCACTGGGAGGGACAACTGCCATATCTAAAATGGCTGTGCATGTAATGGGCACGCACACCATTATTTTCAATGAGGTTCCAATATTAGCGAGCCACCATCTTTGCAGGGGGGAGTTCTGGAACAGCCCCCCCATGAATTGAGAGGGGCAACTGTATACATATACACTCTGGGGCAAGCAAGGGGGAGATTTCCCTCTGACCTCTCCATGAGACGCACCCCCTCCATATGTGTGATTCTGAGTGGTTTGGTTGTTGGTGTGTGTTTTTCTGCATTTGGGGTGGCTGTGGTGCAGTTTTGAGGGGGAAATCAATCCAACACTACAGCAAATATTTTGAACTATTTAGCAGCTTAGGGGGCTTGAGATGACTGATGAGCAGCTGTGAGGGTCACATTAGTGGCAACCTATTATAACTCACTCTGTGATATTTTTGGAATCCAATACACAACAGTCAGACCAGGAAGAGCCTACTGTTCTAGAAGACAGACCCTCTCCACCACCAAAAGGAAGGAAGGAAGGAAGGAAGGAAGGAAGAAAGAAAGAAAGAAAGAAAGAAAGAAAGAAAGAAAGAAAGAAAGAAAGAAAGAAAGAAAGAAAGAAAGAAAGAAAGAAAGAACAACCAAGAACAGACACAGACAATGTAGACTGTCTGGATGATGAGCACCTACTTCAGTCACAGCAGGTGGATGCTAAAGAGAGACCACTTTCCTCTGCAGAACACCACACCAAACAGGACCAGATGCTGAGCCAATGCCTCATACACAATCTTAAATACCAGATGCCATGCAATTGGTTACCTGGCTGCCAAGGTCAGGCAGATATAAGGGCCTTTACAGACTGCCAGGAATAATGCAGCTTGAGATTACTTTAACTGCCCTGGCTCAGTGCTAGGGAATCATGGGAACTGTAGTTTATTGTGACACCAGAGCTCTCTGACAGAGAAGGCTCAATGTCTCAGAAAAAAGCTACAGTTCCCATGATTCCCTAGCACTGAGCCAGGGCAGTTAAAGTGGACTCAAGCTGCATTATTTCTGGCAGTGAAGACAACTGATCAAACATGTTGATCAGTTTTGATGATGTTTGGCATTTTTGAACTCCTGACACATTAGACTGGCCCTGCAGTAAATGATACAATTTGTTTTTCTACTCCCTTTTTTGGTTTTGGTTTTCCAGGCTGCTTGTTTCTTGGGAGTGACTCTGGAACATCATGAGAGTTTATTACTACACCTCTCCTTCTGGCTCTCCTTCTGACTCTCCTGTGACTGCTCTGCCCTACCAGAACCTTATTTACCTGGCACTTGCTGCTTCTAAGCACGTGACACTACTCTTGATATGTACCAATCCTCTTTGGTCATTCTCCTCCCCCACCCCTTCCTATTACTACCATGCAAAGGACATTATCACACCAAACTGCTGTCCCACCACAAACCCACTAACTTAAGAATGGAAGCATTCAAGCTTGGCATTATTTCTTATCACATTCTTCCCCACAATACCACAGTTTTCCACAATGCTGAACATCACCTTCTGGGAGGAGGGGTGGTGGTGGCAAGCATTTCTGGCAGCCAACTACCACCAGAACCCAATTGCTATGTGAATGTGCACACAACATCCAGCTTCAGGAAGGTGTTGTCAACCAGGATCATTTGTCCTCCCAAATTCCTCCCAAAGCATAGAGCTGGTGTGTGAATGTGCACACAGCAGGAGGAAGCAGGGGACAAGTCTTGCTGGCTGCCAACACTTTCCTGAAGCTGGCTGCAGTGTGAATGTGCACACAGGAGCTGGCTTCAGGAAGATACTGGCAGCTGTGATCACTGAAAAGGGAAGGGGAAAGGAGGAGATGTACAGAATCGCACCCACTCACACTACACGACTGCCTGAGAAGTAGAAATGCAATGGAAGGGATCTACCACACCAAGGAAGAAATAAAATAGCAGTGAATCTGAGAGCCTATTGACAGGTTTTGCTTGTCAATGAAAAGGTGCACAACACTACTGAATGGAATGCAAGGCAGCAGCAAGATGGACACAATGTCATGCAATAAGTACTGGCCAAAACCACATTTATTCTGTTAAACTTCTGTTTTTTAATACTTGTGTGATAAAGTCCAAAGAGGAGAGTGAGGATGTATCTATTAGCCCCTACCAACTCAGACATTACTATGTGGAAAACTGTGATAGATTGGGGTGGGGTGCATTTTTCTGCCTCTGTTGCCCTGTCATGGCCACATGTGCTGCTATGAATAGCAAAGAACAGTAACAAAAAACAAGACCCAAACTGTCAGCTTCTGGTTTTGAAAAACTAGATTTTTAAAGGTTTTTTTTTTAGTTTTAAAGGGGCCTTGCAACCTTTTAAAAGGTGAATTGCCACTCCCAGAGACTTCCAGGGAGAAGCAATTACTTTTTTTTGGAAAAGGGATAAAAAAGTCAGTCAGTCCTGAGAGCTGGAGAAGTAGAGGGCTGAAAGCAGAGGTCTTGGTGAGTTTTTGCTTATTTTAGGGCTGTACAGACAGGCAAAAAGAGGTGCTTTAAGGTTGACTTGGAGGCATGGTATTTAGATGATGCATGCCTAAAAGCCAGCAGAAAAGTGCCCTCTAGATGCCGTATGCTTGAAAGAGCCGCTCCAAAAAGGAGCAGCCTTTTTCCTCTTCTTCTGGAAAGATGTGCACCTTCGCATGTGTGTATGTATACAGCGACACTGGTGTGTCAGAAAAAGGGTGTCGGCATTTTAAAATGGCCATATAAGTGCACCACCACACGTGTGATGGAAATTGAGTCAGCAAACCAGAGCATGCGCCCTATGATGCAGGCTTTAATTTAAAGTGGCCTATGCTTCCAGGTGTGGATGCACCACCGCAGGTGTGCTTTAATATTAGAACCCTAGCACTAAACCTAATTCTAGCCCTATACATGCGCCCTAGCAACTGTTCTCTATTATGATAATAAATGCATTCCGTTGTATGTACACTTGCTGTCAGCATGCACAGTAGTTTGCATGAAAGAGGCTTTTGCGACCTCTTCTGCACAGGTGTGCAGTGTGCATAAGACCTGTACACCACTTCCTGGCATGATGGGGGGCGGCTACTGGAGTAGCATTTGTCTGTGTGTCCTGTTGACCATGTCCCTTGCATGACGACCAGCTGCATGCATCCAGTCTGTCCACACAAACCTCCCTGATATGAATGGGGAATGTTTTGTGGAGGATGACAGAGTAGGTGTTTTTTCAGTTGACAAACTCATTCCTCCACCTCAAGGGTGGCACAGTCAGGCAGTGACACTTGTCTATGGCACTCACTACTTGGGGGAAGCCAAGGTCAGCAAATGCTTGCATGATCTGTGTGTGTATGACAGGTCCTGCACAAGCGCACAGGGATGCTGAACATCATTCACCTTTATACAGACAAAATGACAGACTGTATGCCACCCTATGACATGTTCTGTTCAGGTGTGCAGGGATGCTGAACTTCAGTCATCGTTGAACACAGAAAGTGACAGGTTGTAGACAAGCCTATGACATGCTCTGCACAGGAGCGCAGGTGTGCAGGGATGTGTTCCTGTGCACATGCGCATGTGTCTGAAAGAACAAAAAAAAATTAAAGCAGCCACTGCTGGCCCATGCAGTTGTTCCATCTCCCTTTACCATGTTCTTGGGGCCAGCGGTGTGGTTGGAAGGGCTTTTCTGGGACAGTGAAGGGAAATGGGGGGAAAGGATGAGACACTGACACCACATGAGTGCAAGCCTGGGACTGCCATGGGAATAACATCGCATCTGGGGACTAGTGCTGTACCAAAGCTACTGGGAGCTTATTGATGGCAAAGTGCAGACTAACCACATTTCCAGGACAAGGCAATGACAAGAGAGCAATGGCATTATGTGATAGGCATCACCAAAAGTGCTATTATTAAACCTTTATGATGGTTATAAGCCATATGTGATAGTCCTATTTCTGACGATGCAAGAGCTTGGGGTGCAGATTTTGATCATTTCTCATTAAATCAAGCCATCAAGAAGAATCATCATACCGTATATACTTGACTATAAGTTGACCTCACGTAAAAGTTGAAAGCAGATTGGGGAGCCAAAATTGTGGGGTTTGATACAACCTGGGGATAAGTTGGAGGTAAAATTTAGGGGCATGTAACAAAGGATCTAAAAAAAATGGCAAAGAACCTAAAAAATTCCAGCAGGCATAACTGTGCTTTCCTTAAAATGTGGATGGATGAGGGAGTAGAGGGGGTTTCAGTTCTTCTAGGACAAATTGCACTCACAAGGGCATGCTTCCTTTTTTTAATAAGAGTTAAAGTATAGTACTTACATTGACTCATGGATGAGTGTACTTTGGGTTTGGGGGTCAATTTTTTGATTAAAATTTCTAGACTTGTAAGTCTTATTTTTCAAAATAAAACAGTATTTTTTCTACTTTCAGAGTATTTTATTAAATTATTAATTAATAAACCTCTCTTTCAAAGAAGGTACAATCTTTTTATTTGCTTCACATCTTGGTTATACTGCTATTCAATATAAAAACTTCTTTTCGAGCATAAAACTGTCTTCATTCATTTTACATCAATAAAATCTGCACAAAACTGCTTAATGCAATACTCAAACTGTGCATTAAGCATTCAAAGCCTCTGTTCAAAATATTTTAACAACATATTAAATAGTAATATAGGGTGGGCAACTGTGGCATGTGGGCCACCCAACCATTGCTACTGGCTCCATTTAAACTTTCCCAGAAGTCTTATGGTTTTTAAAGTCTTTTTTAAAAACATGATTTTGGTTCTGAGAGGATGGTTTGGCTTTGAAGTAAGGCATGCTTCCTGTGTGCCTTATTTTAAAGACCAACTACAGATTGTTTTACACACACATGCAAACACACCTGGTGGTGGTGGTGGTGGTGGGGTGTTATTACTATTTACAACAGTAAATAATTGCTTTTGAAAATCAAGAATCTTCTTGGGTAAAATATAGCAACACATCAATGATACTGGAATGGGTGGAAGGGAACAATTCCCAATGGATTCAGGGAAGTCAATGTGGCTCCTTCACTGCCAGCTATGGTTCATCTCTTGTCTAAAATGTAGCCTAAAGTTTTGTGTTAGGCATTATTGTTATAAAATGGACAAGGTATGGTAGAAGAACAGACAGAGAGGAAATATGGTAAAATTATTTTTTACATGTTGTATGCTGCAAGGTCGGTAATAGCTAAGAAATGGAAAAGTGAAGCTGATCCTACAGTGAAATAATGGCAACTTAAATTGTTTGATGTTATGGAATTAGATAAACTCACCTGTGCCCTAAGGGATCAAACTAGAAACAAATTTGATAAAGATTGGATACCGGTTACTAAATATTTATCAGAAATATGGTCTTAAGAAGGAGATTAGCAACAAAAGGGTGAACAATTGGTAAAAAAGAAAATAAATGCTTATATTTGGAAAGTACTTAGTTATTTAGTAAGTTATTAAGTTTGAATTAGACATATTATATAATGTGATTCAATGTTTGTGAGTAAAGGTATAATAGGAAAATAATTGAACAAAATTGTGCAAAATCAAACCAAAATAGATACTATGATTGTGATGATATGATAACAAAACATGTGTAGGCGATGATATTGAAAGTTGATAGAAACAAGAAAACAATATCCAAACTAAAGGAAGGGAAGAATTTTTAGAGTTAGTCTTTGTTTTGTTCTGTTAGTTTGTTTAAATGTAATGATATGTTAATTTGTTCATTTGTGATGTATGTCTGTATTTGTGTTTTTAATAAAAAAAATTAAAATTAAACAAATAAAATGGACAAAGTAATAATAGAATTGAAGTAGATGATACATGTAGCACATATTTCTTTTCTTTTCCTTTCTGCAGGAATACTCCCCCATATAGTGAAAAGCATGTTTATTTTAGCACATTATTTTCCCACTTCTTTATCTTGCATTTCACATATTTCATGACTGGTCACTGGAAGGTAAATACAGTGACATGGAGACATCTATTTGCTGAAGCATGTAGGGAATATGGATTTTTGTTATTATTTTCTTTGGTTAAATATGTATCTGGTTGTTCCTGAAATAGGTTATGCCACAGTCCCTCTTGCCCCCACAAGGGGGAGTTTTTCCTCTTAGCGTTCCAAGGCTTTGCAGGTGTGCATCTCTTTTTCACAAAAGTGAATAACTGCTTTTGAAGCTCAAGAATTTTCTTGGTGTAAATGGTATCAACATTTACAATATTTCAGAATTCAGCAATAAATGGAGAGAGAGGGCTTGAAAAGTCTGGTAGACTGATGTATTCTAATTAGGCTATATAAATCTGGAATGAGCTGATGAGTCTCAGAGAAGCGACTGCCAAAAAGTCTTGGCAAAGCACACAAGTGAAATCCCCTACCCTTCTGTCTAGCTGCAAGTTCACCATGTACAATGAGGCATTCAGTTGCTCATTACTAGCAGGCGCTTAACTAACCTTGCCCACAGTGATGATCACCTCTGGCCCTTTGCCTAATGCTTCCAATAACCTTCTGATTGTGTGTTAGCTAACGCAGGATCCAGAATGATTGGCAAAGGGCCATAGAGACTGGGAAGCAGAGCACTGCTTGCTTCAGTGACTCAAATATGATTGATTGCCTTCATTTTCATTTTATTCCCAGTGCTGGGTGCACATGGTTTCTTCCAAAGTGCAGTTTAATGAGATTTGTGACAAGAATGTGTTGGCTAAACTATTTAGGCTGGAAACTTTCATTTGCCAGCTAGACCTTTTCAGATTAGATTGAAGCAAGGCTGGGGAGGCTATGGACCCTTCAAATGTTGGATTCCAGTTCCCATCTATGTCACTCAGCCTGTCCTGTGGTGAGGGATGATGGGAATAGCAGCTGATTAGCATCTGGAGAGCCACAGATTGTCTACAACTAGACTAAAGATTTTTAGTTTGGCAAGATTGGTGGGGGAAAGAGAAGAAAAAGAGCACACTGGGAAGGACTCAACAGCAATGTTTGCTGAGTCTTTGAGAAGAATGTTGTCATGTGCTCTTGTTTATTTGTACATTTCAGAGAAAGATTAAAGCAGATACTCACCACTGAATTTCAGACAAGGAGTAGCAACAACTGTCTAGAATTGACCCCTCTTTCTTAAAAATACCACACTCTGCTTTTCAGCAGAGCTACAACTCAGGAACTTCTTTTTGCTCTCCCATTAGTCAAGCAAAGGAAGAGATGTGTGTTGTTGTTTTTAAATGCACATATCAAGGTAAGCACACATTAATGTAACTTATAGCCTTTGCAGACTGCCAGAAATAGTGCACATTAAATTGAGGCACTGCCCTGGCTCAGTGCTAGGAAATCATGGGAATTGTATTTTTTTCTGAGACATTGAGCCTTCTCTGTCAGAGAGCTCTGGTGCCACAATAAATTACAGTTCCCATGATTCCCTACCACTGAGCCAGGGCAGTGTCTCAATTTAATGTGCACTATTTCTGGCAGTCTGCAAAGGCCTTTAGTAAAATTGTGCTAATCTAATGCAACACTCCAAGGTCATCAATTTGAATAGCTATAATGATATAATATAACTTAAATATCAGAGCTGGATGTAAGCAAAACCAAATCAACAAAAACAAAAAACTCAGTAATAAGAAAAATAACTTCATGGCTGGACTGGCAAATTCACAGAGACCCATCAGTAAATCCATGTGACTAGATGCAGAGTACTGAGCTTACCACATTGGTTAATAATGCAACTTACCTCTCCCAGTTTACATTTTAAATCAGGCAGCATCTTGATGTTATCTCAAGGATTTTGCCACCAAATTTGCCACCCAGGTCTCCGCTCCCAGTGGCACTCCAGTGGCCATTTTCTTAAGTCAGAAAACTCCTGGCTTTGAGAAGAGGTGCACTAAGCACCCCTGGAAGCGGGGGTGAACCCGGGATAGACCCTGGTGGCAAATTCAGTGGCAAAATCTTTGCAATAACACCAGGATGCCACCCAATATATTCTTGACTGATACTTGACTATAAGGTGACCTCATGTATAAGTTGAAAGCAGATTTTGAGGCCAAAATTGTGGGTTTTGATACAATCTGGGGATAAGTTAGAGGTAAAACTTAGGGGCATGTAACAAAGGATCTAAAGTAAAACAATGGCAAAGAACCTACAAAATTCCTGCAGACATAACTGTGCTCACCCTAAAATCTGGATGGATGTTTGGTATAAAGGTTGTCTTATTACTGATCAATATGTTAGCCTTTGCCTTTGGCTCTCTGGAGTGCATGCAGAGAAAATGAAATCTTATCCACATTTGGCAGATAAGTCCCATTGTGCTTATTTTACAATGCAATTCCTTCCCTTCCCATTTTAGTTCCCTTATGGCTGTTCTAACTGGAAGTGTATGTAGTTAATAATCCCATTTACTCCAAAGTAAACCAAACCATATCTCCTGTTACTTGTGAGTAACTTTCATTACAAAGGCAAATACCAGTTGCTTTTTTATGATGATGGATGGCCTTGCTGCTGCTAATAGTTCTCTTGGCTTGCATGCATTTGTATAGAATACTTCTCTCTCCTAACAAGAGCAATTGAATTTGAACTGAGCCTCATGCTAAACACATGAGCTTAAGGTGAAATTTGGATTTGAATTTTATCATTCCTTTTCCTGACTCTTCAAAAAGGTTTGAAGGTTTGGACTACACAGCAGACTCTTGAGACTGGAGTTTGAAACCTTGGTCAGCCATGAAAATCCACTGGGTGACCTTGGGCATGTTACACTCTCTCAGCATCAGAGGAAGGTAAATGCAACCCTCCTCTGAACAAATCTTGGCAAGAAAAACTAGTGATAGTGTCACCATATGGTTGCCATAATTCAGAAATCACCTGAAGACACACAACAACAACAAAAAAGACAGGTGGAATTAGATAGGTGCATAGATAGATAGATAGATAGATAGATAGATAGATAGATAGATAGGGAGCTAGTGTAGCAGAATGATTGGAGAGTTGAATTAGGATTCTGGTTGGGGATAGTGGCAATTGTAGTCCAGCTGTTGGGAAGAAGTCCCAGGTTGAAGGCAGCTGCATCAAACTAGAAAAAAACCTGTGAACTTCCAGATGTTTTGAGCTGCAGCTTCTGATAGACCCAGGGATGCAGGGTTATGGGAGACACAGTTAAGAGAGGGAGGGCAGAGGATTCCCACTATGTACATTGTATGTAATATAGAACGTCCTCCTGGCACAGCGTCTTGATGCACTACACTGGAAGGGACGCAGAAGAGCCACATGGCGGCTCTTGGGGCATCCTTTTTGCCAGCTCTGAAAGGAATGGCATTTTGCCTTTCTTTTCTGGGCCAGCAAAAGGGAGGATTGGGGTCGAGGCATGGGGCAGCCTTGGCCCCAATCCTCCATTTCCCAGGGTGGCTCAGGGCCTCCTGTCTGCATCCCTTCTAAGAAATCTTGTGTTGAACTACCACTCTCTTCATCTTCAGACAGTTTGGTGGCTTAGGATAATGGGAGCATAATCATAAGAAGATTAATCATAAGAAGAGCAGAACTTGCAAAAGTCTGAGATCGAGAAACACAGATTTTGACACTATCAAAGATGTAGCCTTGAGGCACAAGGTAATGCAAATGGAATTAGCACCCATACATTTAATTGGAGCAAATGTTGGCACAACAGTCTAAAGACCTCTGCAAACAGGTGGCTCTGGGCCGCCCCGGGAAGCAGCAGATTGGGGGCGCAGCAACCCCATACCGTGGCCCAGATCCTCCCTTTTGCCACCTCGAAAAGAGCACCAAAATGCCTCTCCTTTTAGGGGCAGCAAAAGGCCACCCTAAGACCCAGTGCGTGGCTCTTCCTCACCCTTTTCAGTGTAGCAGGTCAGAACGCTGTGCTGGGAGGGCGTCCTAATGCTGTGTGCTGTGCATAATGGCACACAGCATCAGGACGGTGTCGGTGTGGGGTTAGGGTGGCTGGTATGCGGCTGCCCCACCCCAACTCTACTTCCAGGCTGGCCCTTTGGGCTGGTCTGCAAAAGCCCTAAGTCTTAACCTGGTGGTGCAGTGGTTAAATGCCTGTACTGCACCCACTCACTCATAGACCACACAGTTGCGAGTTCAATACTAGCTAGGGCTCAGGCTAGACTGAGGCCTGCATTCTTCTGAGGTCGTTAGAATGAGTACCCAACTGTTGGGGGGCAATGAGCTTACAGTTGTAAACCACTTAGACACTCCATAGCATGGTATAAAGCGGTATATAAATGAAGCTGCTTTGCTAAATGAAGCTGCTTTGTCATCTTGGCTTCTAGGGATATCTCTGGCTTGATCTGTTCTAGGACTCACTTGTTTGTCCTTTTGGCTGTCCATGGAATCCTCAGCATTCTTCTCCAGCACCACATCTCAACTGAATTGATTTTCCTCCCATCTTCTTTCTTGATTGTCCAGCTCTCACATCCATACATGGTAATAGGGAATACAATAGCTTGTATGATTCCGGCTTTTGTGCTAAGTTGTATGTCTTTGCATTTTAGAATCTTTTGTAGTTCTTTCATAGCCACCCTCCCCATTCTTAATCTTCTGATTTCCTGGCTACAGTCCCTGTTCTGATCAATGTTTGATCTCAAATATGAGAACTCTTTAACTGTTTCAATTTCCTCATTGTCTAGTTTTAATGTGTATAAGTTCTTTGTCATTATTATTTTTGTTTTATTTATGTTCAACAGCAAGCCTGCTTTTGCACTTTCTTCTTTGATCTTCCTTAGGAGTTGCTCCACATCTCTGATGTTTTCTGCTAGTATTACGGTTTCATCAGTATATCTCAGATTGTTGATATTTCTTCTTCCCATTTTCACTCCTCTCTCTTCCATGTCCAAGTCTGCTTTCCTTACAATATATTCTGCATATAAGTTGAATAGGGAGGGTGACAGGATGCAGCCTTGTCTGACTCCTTTGCCAATTGGGAACCATTCTGTTTCTCTGTGTCCTGTCCTGTGTCCTGACAGTAGCCTCTTGTCCTGAGTACAGATTCCTCATTAGGACTATCAGATTTGTTGGCATTGTATATTTGCAGTGTGATCCCTGGTGCCTCTTCCTTTCCTGAACCCTGCTTGGAACCCTGGGATTTCCCTGTCCATCTGTGGTTTTAGTCTATGTTGCACAAAAATCTATCAGATGCTCACCTGCTTCATTCCTTTTGCCTAGTCCAAATCTGCCTACTGTTTTTTATTCTTCTTCACTTCCATCCTTTGTGTTGCAGTCTCCAGTGATCAGTATGAAATCCTGCAAATCAAATTCTCATTTGATTGGTCTCATCCCTTCACTTCATTTGCCAATGATGTGAAATTAAAACTTGGTCAAGAAGCTCCCAAGTTTAATAGCTCATTAAAAACTTTGTTGAAGCATGAGAAATCAATTCCCTGTATGTTTAATGAACAGTGATATGACTTTGTCACATCCCTAGTCGAAGGTATAAAGGTTGTGTCCCTGATCACCTGAATCCCCTTCCAAATCTGTTGATTCTAGACCTTAACTTTCAGTATGTGAGTAAGTCTCTACTTGCTATTTTAAAATGGTACTTAAGTATGAGAACACCAGAATTAAGAGTCAGTCTGAATTAGAGTAAAGGGTCCTCTTATTATTCTGTTTTTTGGCGGGAGAGAAAGGAAACAATAAATAAATGTATTGATACTCTTCAGTGTATGTCAGTGGGGGTTATTTTAAAACAGAAGCAAAGACAGAGACCACTAGGAATGATGAAACCTGAGCTGTTGTTAACTTGTGATTTTCATTATCAATATCCTCAGATTCAGGCACGTGGTAAAATGCACTGTGAAGAATAGTAGACAGCGTAGATCTGTAAAAAAAGCAAACAAACTATATGCATGGATCTGTCCCCTGCACAGAATGAGTGGGAATTCATTTATTGCATGAAATATCTGTGCATATATTAGACACCCTATGTCTCCTTGTAAAAATATATTGCATCTTTCCTAAAAGGCTCCACCTCATTTAGGAGTGTTTAAAATGGTGAACTAGATATGTTAACCTCCACTTGTCCTTGCCCTTTGTATTGTAGGTCTTGATTTGTTTTTGGATGAAGCACTGTCAACAACTTTACAAAAGGTTTTCAGTCTTATACAACTTGCTTTATATTCCCGTCAAGCTGAGTCAGCCAAAAAAAAGGTTCTTCAATTTCCTTTTAGAAAGTCTGCTGGTACATTACATATTTCCATTCCAGCTAATGAGCAGGGTAAATGGGAAATGTTACACAAGAAAGCCAGTTCCCATCTGATTCTTCCCAGCCACCTAACAACTAATGCTGTTCATATAATTTGAGCAAGTTTCAAGGGAACTCTGAATGGTGCATGAAATTATGCAGACACAAGGGATATGTGAAGTCGTAGGCTTTCATGGCCGGCATCCATAGTTTTTT
>JAIPUX010001880.1:81892679-81904804 GCA_020142125.1 Phrynosoma platyrhinos
TTTAAAGGTAATAACCAACACCTTATACTGGGCCCAGAAACTAATAGCTAGCCAGTGAAGGGACTTCAATACCGGAGTTATGTGGTCCCTCCTAGATGTTCCTGAGACCACTCTGGCTGCCATGTTTTGTACTAGCTGAAGTTTCCGGACCAAGCAGATGGATAGTCCCATGTAGAGTGCATTACAGAAATCCAGACTGGAGGTTACCAGCGCATGCACCACAGTCTCGAGGTCCTTTACTTCCAGAGAAGGGCACAGCTGGCATATCAGCCGAAGCTGATAACAGGCACTCCTGATCCTCACATTTACCTGATTAGTCATCAGGAGTGATGAGTCAAGGAGCATCCCCAGACTGCAAACACAGTCCTTTATGAAGAATGTGACCCCATCCAGGGTTGGAGGTTGCAACCCAATTCCTGGTTTCGGGGGCGCTACTGTGAGCACCTCCGTTTTGTCTGGACTCAGTCTCAATCTGTTTTTCCTCATCCAGCTCATTACTGCCCTAAAACATTAATTGAGATAAGAGTCAAGGCCGACGATCGAAATGATCGAGACATGGAGAAATAGATCTGGGTGTCATCAGCATACTGATAACACCCAGCTCCATGATTCTGAATGATCTCACCCAGTGGCTTCATATATATGTTAAACAGCATCTTCATATGGCTCTTCATTCCATGTGTCCTTCATGTTGTCATCTCTTTTATATAACTCTTCTGTGTATTGCATCTATTATCTTTTTATTCCTTCCTGGTCTTTAATTATGTTATACATTTATTATTACAATCGACCAATCAGACATCAAATAAACAACAATCAGCTGACATTATAGTAAAACACAAATAAACATAATAAATCATCGGATCATAAAAATAAGTTATATTAATTGGAAATTCAATTAGAAAATTATATTAAAAGAAAAGGTAAAATTTAACAATATAAATTCATTATAAGAGTGTAAATTGCATTATAAAATTTTTAAACAAACTAGAAGACATAATAAAATTTTAAGATACCATCTTACACATGCAGACCAATTGTGTTATTTTTTATTGTTATAGAGCATCCCAGTCCTTGGTTTGAACTTTCCCTTGATTTCTCAAATCTTGTGGAATAGGTCTCTCATTCTTCCCTTTTTGTTGTTGTCTTCTATTTCTCTACATTTGTTGTTGTAGTAATTTTCCTTATCTTTGCACATTGGCCATTGTACTGTTCCATTCATGGTTCTCAGTTTATTCCTATCTCCTTTTTGTTTTGTTTCTCTTCTTTCCTCTATTGCTTGTAGCGTTTTATCTATCATCCATGGTTTCTTCACTTTCCTTTTGTCTGTTGGAAGTGTCTTTATGCATTCTTCTTTTATTATGTCCCTGGCTTCAGACCAAAGCTCTTCCAGTTCACAATCTATTATTTTTAGTACTGCAAATCTGTTCCTTATATGCACAAAGATAGACAGACAGACAGACAGACAGACAGACAGACAGACAGACAGATATGCACAAATTACTGCATGCATATTCAGAAATTTGTGGTATTTATGCTCAAGGAAGTGTGTTTAAAAGTAAAGTTTCCCCCTTTGACAAGTTTGTCAAATTGTGTCCAACCATAGCCAGTATTCATCTCTGTTACTTAGCTGTGGGAGCCAGTGTTGTCAAAGACAACTCTGTGATCATGTGGCTAGCATGACTGAAGAAAACCTTCCCACCAAAGTGCTACCTATTAATCTACTCACACTTTTATATGCTAGGTTGGCAGAAGCTGGGACTAGTGATGGGAGCTCACTCCATCATGCAGCACTTGGACCTCGAACTGCTGACCTTCCAACGTTGCAATCATAAGAGTCAACATCTTAACTGCTGAGCCACTGTGTCCCTTCAAGCATGTTTAGGACTGTGTATTTGAGTCAGTGTTGTGGAGTGGTTGACAACCCTGCCTTACAGGGTTGTTGTGTGGATGAGGTGGAGTGGAAGAGGAGAGCTATATATGCCACTTTGGGCTCACTGGATACAAAAACTACTACCATTGGATCTCACTATCCATGGGTTTGGTATCTGCAGATTTGAGCATCTATGGATGGCAAGCCCTGTTCTCCCAAATGGAGGTGTATGCACAGCCGCACACACATTACACCACCAAAGGACAATGGGACTTGAGGTCCCATGTTTTTTCGTATCTGTGAGGGATGGGTCTGGAACAGATCCCCTGTGAAGGTCTAATTGTAATCTATAATGAAGAAAGAGAGTGTGCATGTTTGTGTTTCTCTGTTACAGTTCCAAAGTTATGAAGCCTTTGAACCTGAATGTTGGCACTGATATTAAGTGGATCATCAGATTGTGCACCTCTAAATTGTTTTTTCCCTGAAAATTGATTAGTTTTAAACTAATTAACTAAAATCTGCCTGTATGCTGCAGTACATCAACGAGTTAATACACGCATTAGTTTATCAGGCCACTAGATGGCAAACAGCAGGCTCCCAAAGATTAAGAGAAGAATTACCCTCAAGAGTAGGAATGGGGAAAACATGTGGAATGTCAAATATTGTTGGACTTCATCTCCCAGCATTCCACACCATTGGCTATGCTGACTAGGGTTGCTGGGGTTGTAGTCCAACAATATCTGGAGTGTCACATTATTTCCTCTCCTCTCTTGTTTGAGAAAACAAGGACTCTCCTTATCAGAAGGAAGACTTGATCTTTGTTCCAAATACTTGCACTTGGTTTCAGGTTGGCTTTGAAGGGAAAACCTTCAAAAAACCAGGTGTGGATTTCACATGCGATAATCTCCTAAATTTGCTGCAGAGCACAAAGCTGAAGCTTTGTGGTGGCCTACCAAGTTGTACTGGGTGGTTTGTGGAGGATACTGCATTTATTCCTTTGTGCAAGTTGGTATGATTTCTCAGGTTTCTGTGTTCTGTTCTTGTATTGCGGAGGTTGCTGGGCTGGGCCTTAGAGATTGATTAGGCAAAGCATTAACATCCATATATTCAAAACTGCCATGGTGGACAGCATTCTTTTCATCAGGGAAATTTTCAGAGCTTTGAAACGTTATTTTTTAAAAATATCTGTTCCCAGAATGCCATAGCAGGTATCCTGTCTAGGAGCTCTGGGAGCTGTTGTCCAAAAAAGTAATTGTTCCAAACTGGAAATTTCTAACTTACTGAGAATCAGTGAGTCAGTCATTCAGGTTTTATAACAAATTTCTGCCCGATCTTCTTTTCCTCTGATCACAAGTCACCTAAACCACACTCAGAGCACACCCACTGACCATCCACTGAGCACCTAAAATCAGCATTAAAGTCCAGTTGAACTTTTGAACTGTAAATCATAGCAGAAGAGTAGTGGGAAGGGAGGTCATTAATGGATTTTTGTGTGTGTAATAAACCCCAACTGAAGACACTGTTATCCTGGTGTAATCGTGATTTACTTGGCTCTTGTGATAAAGCTTTAAGTCAGTCAGTCTATCCCCCCCTCCCTTCCTCCCTCAAAAGAGCATTTCTTGGAGTGGAATTTTCCTTCAGGCCCAACAAGCTTAGCATCACTTGGCTATTTAGGATTGTGTACCAGTGAAGACAGCCTTAAATTTCTAGCTGGTATACTAATCAGATTATGCATATGGAGCACATTAGGATGGTGAATTTCTTAATTATCAATTGACTGGGTTTCCATCCACATGGAAAGAAGTGTGTGTGTGTGTGTGTGTGTGTGTGTGTGCCTGTGTGTACCTGTATGTATCTATTTGTGTATATTTGTTTTTTTCTGGACTAGCAAGCTCTTGGGATAACTTGGGTCTGACATTTAATGTACAGATAGGCAGCATACAAACACTGTTACTAAAGCTATGTTTCTGTATCATAGCAGTACTCTCCTCACTGTAGACAGGGTTAGGCAATTTGTGGATCTCTAGATATTATAGGATTGCAGCTCACACCATCTCTCAACATTGCCTGTGTTGGTTAGGCCTAATGAGTGTGGCAACAACTTGTGGAGCTGACCAGTGTTGCAGTAGGCAGTAAATTAAATCTCATTCTCTCAGTATGATTTACTTCTGTACAGACATACACAAGGCTGTATTTTTAACCAATAGCCTAAATTTTATTGGTAGTCTCAACTAGTGTAAACTCATTGAATCAATAGGATTTAACTACATGTTGACTTGCCATTTATCAGTTGATTCAGTGGGTTTTTTCTAGTTCAGATTGACCAATAGGACTCAGGTCTATGAAATAAGATCTTTTGCTGGACTCATTTGGAAAAATTCAAACTACAAGAAAAGAGACCCCACCTAAACATTAGGAGGAATGTCTTTACTGTAAAAACAGTTTGACAGTGAGGCAGACTGCTTCAGAGGATGATGGACTCTCCTTCTTGGGTGGGCATCTTTCAGGATTGCTTCAGTTGTGTATTCTTTCATGGGAGGGGGTTGGATTAGGTGGCCCTTGAGGACCCTTTCCACTTCTGAGATTCTGTGGTTGTATTAAGCTGCAAATCTGCTTAAGAGAAACCAGGTCTATTTGGTTTGTTAATAGCAGTGACCTGGGGGGCAGGTGCCTAATCATATTGTTAAATAAATTCTTCTAATTACAGAAATTTGCTCATGGCTTGTGTTTGCTTCTGCGCTTGGGCACGTTTCTGTTAAAGAATGATGTATGACAGAATCCAGACACAGCATTAAGCAACCCATCTACATTGTTTTGAACAAATGCTGAAGTTTGACAAGTAACAGGCAACCTTCTTTCTCCAGCTTTTATTATCTATATTTCATTTTATCTCTAGATAGACTGTTGTATTGTATTGTGAGCAGCTGATACTGTCATTGTAAACAAGTGGACTGCAGGTTGCTTAATGTTCTGCACCAGATGCTTTACTGATGAATGTACATCCTCCTGTCGTATCTCAGGAGAGGCTGAAATTGCTAGGAAGCCACAAAGTGCTACAAAGAGCTGCAAAACAGTGCTGTTACATTTTTGCTGAGAAGTCAATATGAGCATGACTCTATCAATCAAAAGAGAAAACTGTTGTGGTTGCATGCCTTATCTTTGCTGCACTCAAGATGACAGGGATACAGTCTTTTAAAAATTATGTTTCATGTCTTGGATTTAAGGTTGAGCTTCATTGTTGCAAATAAAATGTATTCACCTGAAGAAGTTAGGGAAATAGGGGCTAATTCAATTGATAATCTCATCTAGAGCAGACCTACTGAATCAATGGGACTTGTTAAGCATTGTCTTCAGTCCTGTGCACTGCATTCAATTGGCCTGCTTTAGTTGGGATTAATGTTTGGATTGAGCAATATATATTAATAAGGATTGGGACTCTCTCTGCTAATGTAGTGAAGGAGATTATCATCATTTAATGATTAGATCTTTCAACCATTTTAGCAGCAGAAGAATTACAATATCACTACAGTATAGGAACATAGGAAGTTGCTTTATGCTACATTTAGCCTAGTATTGTTAACTCTGGTTTAATGCCGGGCTTTTTCATCACCCTACCTGCAGAACCTTTGTGTCCCCTCGTGGTCTTCCATCCAAGTACTAACCAGTCCTGACTCTGGTTAGCTTCTGAAATCAGATGAGACTGGATATGTTCACGGTAGTAGAGTGGAAGTAGTAACAACCCCTTCATCAATCTCTGTATAGACATGCCTGATGGGAATATGGGAGATGGCCTTCTTAGAGGCTGCTCCCAGGCTTTAGAACTCCTTCTCTACCAAGGCTAGGTTATCTCTTTCCTTCTTGTCCTTTCATCAACAAATGAACACTTTTCTATTCTGACAAGCTTTTAGGAACTAACTGCAAATTGTTATCATTTTTCAATAGTGTCCTGCTTTATTGACTTTTATCTTTTTATTCTTTCATTGGTTTGGTTTAAGTCATTTTAATTCTATGGATAGGTTAAATGCATTTGAACTATAACTTTTCTCTATGTTTTTACTTCTCTCTATATATGTGCTTTTATCTATATTTGTTTAAATTTTTGTAAGCCACTTTGAATCCTGATTTTGAGGTGGGCTATAAAAAATAACAACACTTACAATACAGGTTGAGTCTCCCTTATCCAGAATTTCAAACTTTAACATAGTCCAAAAATCACTTTTCCCCATGCGTGGCTGATTATTCAATCTACACAAATTTTAATTTCATACACAAAATAATTAAAAATAACCATTACCTTTAGCCTATCTGTATAAGGTATATATGAAACATAAACAAATGTCATTGTTAGACTTGGGTCTCATCTCCAAGATGTACTTTGTGCAAATTATGTACATTATGTATTTATATACAAATATAGGTAAACCAAAATCCAAAAAATTATCCAAAATCCCAAACACCTTTGTTCCCAAGCATTTCGGAGAAGATAACCTGTAGTAATAAAAATAAGGCAGTTTTAAAGTCATACTTAAAAGGTGATAATATCTAGAAAATGACATTATATTCAATATACATACTTTGGGCACCCTAAAATTACTGTGTATGTATTACTATTAATATTATTATTACTCTTTATAGGTCCTTTGGCCATTTGTAAGATGTATATAGTATGCATTTAGGACATTGTGCAGGAAATCTATTCTCTCTCTCCCCCGTGTGTGCACACTTACAAATACACACACACACACACATACAATTTTATAACAGTTACAGGGGGGGCACTTCATAACATTACAAAGGCTTACCTTCACAGGGTTTCACAAGGTTATGGCTCCAAAATCTCAGGACCTGGCAAGCCTATGAGACAACTGGTAGAGAGATAGTGAACTGACTAGCTTCAACCCCTGATCACTTTTAGTGTACTGAATAAAGACATTGCCCTGCTAGAACCCTAAACAGGAGCAGTCCTATTAGCAGGTAAGTATATAGCTGAAACATGGAATTATAGGTCCAGTTTATGAAATTAATGTGACCATATTTGTATTTCCCCATATGGGACTGAAATGACACATCACCTACCCATGAGGGAAGCAAGTGTTAAAGAACCATTGTTGATTGTCAATAGGCAATGGCCTGGGCAGGGTACAATTATGGGGGGTTTTGAACAAAATCCCAGTAATGAGCTAAACCCATGTACACTAAAAGGAGCAGGATAATAGGTAGTTTTGCAAAGCTTGGAAAAGTAATTTGTTTGGACCAAAGCTCCCACAATCTTCCAGCAAACATTCCCAGTTGTCATGCTCATTGTGGGTTCTTGGGTTGTAGTCCCACAAAGGAAGTTTTCCAAGTTCTGTTTTTATAAATGCTGTAATTGTCAGAGAGCAAGAAAGTGTCATTAATGACTACAAGTCAGAAGAGTACCATCTATCACCCCCAATGTCAAAGGCGATATGCCACTTTATATCAGTTGCTGTACATCAGGAATGTGAGACAGAAGGTGCAGTTGCACTTGTCCTTCCTGGAGGCTTGCAGTAGGCATCAGGTTGTCCACAGAATAGTGGACTATATAGGCCTTTGGGCTGCTCCAGCATGGCTCTCCTTGTGTTCTTGAGGGAATATCTTCTTAAACCCTTGGTTTTCTATGGCATCTTGTATGACTTCTTGTGAGAAAGGGGACATTGGCTTCATGGCAAATTGCACATTTTATATGCAGGCTGTCTCATGTTCAGTCCCTGGGATTTTCAGTTGAAAGGATCAGGTTGCAGATGATGTTGCAGATCATCATCATCATCATCATCATCATCATCATCATCTTTATACTCCACCCTATATCAGAGATCTCAGGGCAGTTTATAAAAAGCTTTAAAACAAATGACATAATTTGAAACAATAAAATAATTACATTAACTAAAAACATATCAAAATTCAGTAATAAGTTAAAAACAGATTTAAAAGTTTTTAAAGCTATGTACACCATAATTGGGATGAGGCCAAATGGCTCTGATGAACAGCCCAGTTTTTACTTTGTGCCTAAATGACATGAATGTGGCACCAGTCAAGCCTTCAGGGTGATGACATATTTCCATAATTGGGGTGGCATTGCTGAGAAGGTCCTCTCACATGTTCCAAAAAAGTGTATTGATCTCACTGATGGGACATGGAGGAAGGTACCCCAGCAGATCTTAATACTCAGGCCTATTCCAGTCAGCATAAACCATGGGTAGAATCATATATCCCTCCAAAAATTGTTCAACTTCAGTTCCCAGTATGCCTCATGCTAGCTAGAGCTCATGGGATTTGAAGTCCAACAACATCTGGAGGGCAACGTAATTCTCATCCTTTGTTTAAACAATGCTACACTTGATGGCTCAGCAATCCATAAGTATACAGCACCTTCATATATGGAAGTCTATCAGGGTCAGCCCTAGTTAGTACTTGGATGATAGACCACCAGATGCTGCAGGCTATATTTCAGAGGAAAGAACTGTCAAAACCACCTATCAGTATTCCTTGCTTGAGAAAATCCTATGAAATTCATGGGGTCACCACAAGTTGACATGTGTCTTGAAGACATATGCATACACATCCCAAGTTTGGTAAAAATATTTATCTCTGCTTTTAAAGTTGATGATAATTCTCCCCCTCCCCTTAGCACAATTTTTATAAGCACTCTTCTTTTCAACAAGCATGGCATTTCACTAGAGAATACACCAAGTTTGAAACTGGGTTTTCTTCCATCTAAGCAGAAATGAAAGGCAAACTGGAGCATTTTGTGCAATACGGCCACGTACCCTGAAGCTGAGTGCAGACAGATAAAATTAATTTGATAGGTGACTCACTTCTTGCCCTTGTTAGTTCACAATGATTCATGTGATCTGAGCAGATTTTCTAACTCCCAGTAAATGTAGGCTAGTGAAAAAATACTGCCTACAATATATTAGAACAATGAACCACATCAACTGTGATATACTGTTCTCTTCATGATGCTCCAAACATGTTCAGGAAGAGGAGCTTTACAGCCAGATTTTATTTGAAAGTTGGAATGAACATGCAAAATGTGTAAATGGACAATGGATATATTTTGTCCAATGGTAAGAATAAAGTACAGTCAGCCCTCCATATCCACAGATTTTTTATCCATGGATTCAAGCATCCACAGCTTGAAAATATTCCAAAAGGATATAAATTCCAAATAGCAAACCTTGATTTTACTATTTTATATACACCATTTCACTATGTCATTTTTTAAAATAGGATTTGAGCATCCACAAATTTTGGTATCCATGGAGGGTCCTAGAACCAAACCCCAATGGATACCAAGGGCCCACAGTAGTTATAATGAAACCTATGCACTTTGCCTACTGTTACAGGAGACACTGTGCCCAATAATATTGTACAGTGGGCCCTTGGTGTCCACTGGGATTTGATTCTAGGAGCCCCGTGGATATCAAAATCCGTGGATGCTAAAGTCCCATTAAATACAATGGCATAGTAGAATAATGTCCCTTGTAGAAAATGGTGAAATCAAGCTTTGTTTTTTAGAATTTATATATTTTTTAAAATATTTTCAAGTTGTTGATGCTTTTATCCATGGATTAAAAAAAATCCATGGATATGGAGGGCTACTGTAGTTTGTTTGAAATAAAGAAGCTGAGGAGTACAATGGAGAGAATTAATAGTTGATCTGAAAAGATGGGGGTTAATTACTGTGCTTAGTTAAAAGTATAAATAAATGCATACAGCTGTGAGTTAATATAGAGTTATTGTTATGTGCCTTGAAGTAATTTACAACTTATGGCATCTCCAAGGTAAATCTATCATGAGGGTTTCGTGGCAGGATTTGTTCAGAGGAAATTTGCCATTGCCTTCTTCTGAGTCTTGAGAGAGTTGCACAAGGTCACCCAGTGGGTTTCCATGGCTGAGCCCCTAGCCTCCAGAGTCATAGTCCTTTGCTCAAACCACTACAGCATGCTGGCTCATGATATCATGTAGATATTTCTAATTCAATGAATTACTGAATTAGTACATTCTATGAACTCTAGTAAACTTGCAAACATGTAAACTCTACAGAATAATCTTTGTAGAAATTATTTTCACTGACCTCACTTCTCATTCTTTCATTATATTGAACTAGTGCAAAAAATAATGAACAGATGAATAGAAATCAAGATACAACTAGTACGTTAAATTGCTTTACTACAATGGTCACAAATAGTCTTGAGTAGCAACATTAATTATTGAAAGTATAGGCAATACATTCACTGATTAATTTTTAACCCAGTCTTATATGTATGATAGTTCAAAGTATATCTCGCAAGCATCAGAGGTTTGCAATCTTAAAACCTGTTCCTCTACACTTTTTTTCCTTTTGTGATTATATAGAAGTGCAACTCTGTTCCATTTGTCTCAAATATAGCATTATTCATTGTGAATTTGGATGGCCATACTGTCACATTGTTCAGAATACTCCAACATGGCTAGTATGGAAGAAGTGGGTCAGAATTATTTTTTTAAAAATTCACTCATATTGACAAAAACACACGGAGGAAAGCATGCTTCATGGGGCTTAAAAATTATCCCCAAAGAACAGGGTGATATTAAAAGTACAACAGAAAAAGCTAAATTGATATTAAATTGTATAGTGTATATATAATTAGCTTTGGAAAATGCTCTTAAGATGCCTTGTTCAAGCTAGAAGAAAACACAATTAAAGCCATCTGAACACCATGGGAGGTTGTTAAACTCAGTATGGCTAAACTCCTTATTGTAATGTGCTTGTACAGATGTTCTTCAGCTCCCTGAGACAAATGCATGCAGGTATGAAAAAACCAAATCTGAGGATTCACACAGAGATATATGCTTCATGTATCCTTAAAAATACCCACTACATATTTTTCTTTACTATATACTTGTATTAAATTACAATTCACATCTGTATTCTAACAGGGAATTGCTAGGGACATATGGTAGTTGCTGAGATGGTTCTATTTCACCATATTCCACCCTACCTATCTATTCATGCCTTCTTAACAAGCAATGGAAACACTTTATCACTGCTAAGGAATGCCCACCTTCCTCTCAAAGTACAAAATCCAAAATCCACAAAGGAGTGATAACTTTATAGGGTCAGCTTTATAGAATCAAAGATGTCATTACCTGATAAAGAAGCCAGTGAAGTTACAAAAGCTTACATGATGTATACTGTGTTTTATAGTTGGTCCTCCGAAGGACCCGTTTTTTATTATTTTATATGTTGTATTTTGCTGCATGGCCAACATGGCTACATCTGAATATATCACCTCTCTCTGTGTCATTTTCTAGGAAGTATGTATGTGAACTTTCTGAGAAAAATAAAATACTACAACTCTGTGAATGGATTGTCTCCTCTGATTAACACAATGATGGGAAACTGTTGCTCTTCAGAAGTTGTGGGAATACAGTCATCATAATTCTTGACTGTCCCTCATGTTTGCCTTCTGCTAGATGATAGATTGAACACTACAGAAACCAAGCCATAAAGACTGGGTGGTGATGGGATCAAAATATTTGATTAAGAGCTCACAAAAAAGGAAAAAAGGCAGCTACAAAGGTTTTTGGTCAGAAAAGATGGCCACTTAATGGTGCTAATGATTTTATCATGACATTTACTTGCTTTGAGAATTATTCCAGGAGCCACTATGAATTATTTAATTCATTAAACATTTAATTTCACATGCATGTGTAACTGGAATATGAAAAGGGAAGGCAGACTGCAGTAGTCTTATATTCATAGACATAACCCAGCAGTAAGATCTCTAACAGATTAGGACACCTGTTCTAAAATTGTAGCTCATTTTTTAGATTCTCATTACATTCAAACCACAAATGTTTGGGTAGGTCCAGGGTAGAGGTTTGTTTTTGTTTTGTTTTGTTTTTTAAATGATAATTCACCCCTTATCATAGAATAATAGAATCATAGAGTTGGAAGAGACCACAATGGCCATCCAGTCCAACCCCCCTGCTACACAAGAACTCCCAATCAAAGCATCCCTGACAGATGGCCATCCAGCCTCTGCTTAAAGCCCTCCAAGGAAGGAGACTCCACCACACTCTGAGGGAGTGTGTTCCACTATGGAGCAGTCCTTACTGTCAGGATGTTCCTCTTAATATTGAGGTGGAATCTCTTTTCCTGGAGCTTTCACCCATTATTCCGGGTCCTAGTCTCTGTAGCAGCAGAAAACAAACTTGTTCCCTCCTCAATATGACATCCCTTCAA
>JAIPUX010001880.1:81922545-81934330 GCA_020142125.1 Phrynosoma platyrhinos
GGATTGGTTCGCCATAGGGCGGTATACAAATAAATAAAAATAAAATAAAAAATTATTATTATTATTCCTGGTAGCTGATTTTTGAAGGACGGTTCAAAATCGTTCTTCAAAATTGGCTGCCAAGAACAGCTGGAGAATGCCTTGGGGACTCCCGGCAGCATCAGTGGTCTTCTCCCATGCAGCAAAATGCATTTTTGCTCCATTCCATTCCCTTCCATTCTGTTCCATTCCATTCTGTTCCTGTTCTTGTAAGTGCCATGCAATAAGCTTAATAGTCTTACAGGGTAGAGGGAGATGCAGAAATTGGAGACAGGTGTGCTAACTTGTGGGTGCTGGCTGCCCTCAAACTGTCCCTTAGTTCAAAAAGCTGTAGCAAAATTCTCCCTTGGCTGAAATACTGCTGCTCAATGCCAAGTTGGTCAATAGTAAAGAATAGCCAATCAGGATTTCATCTTGGATGTGCATGCCAACCTGGTCTGTATCATAGACACCTGGTTGCATGATGCTAGGGTAGGGGTTAACTTCTTTCACTTTTGCCCACTGGCTTCTCTGTGCATCAGCAGGTGACAGCTGGTGGGTGGAAAGGCAGAGCTGCAGTGGTCTGTTAGGATTCTATTCCTATCCCACAGCCTACAAGATTTGAGTGTGCGTTATTCAAGGTAGGTAGCTGGGGCAGGCTAGGGTTCTGTTGGTTTGTAATGCACCAGATTCTTGAACACTCTCTATTCCTTAGCTAGCCAGGATTGGCTTGGGGGTGGAGTTGTAGTCCCATTGGTTGCTGGGGCTGCAGAACATCAGCATCATGTTGGAAAATATAAGACTCAATACTGGATCTTTCCATGTACTTTTCTGCTCCCCATCCTTGAAAATCAGCAGGATAAGCACAAGACAGAGATGAGCTGTAGTCACCCAGCAGCATCAGCAGCACTTGTGTGTGTGATAACACACGTTTTCACCCATTCAAGCCTGTTCCCAGCCCGTGCCTGGATCAGGTGAAAGATGAAGTGCAATAATCTCCTAGATATTTATTGATGGATTGGGATTTTCCTGTCATCTCAGTAGGTGCAGCTGTCAAAGCTCTGATTGACTTCTGGAAGGAGAACTGGCCATGGCAGTGGACATGATCAGTCCTGAGTGTTACCTCTAACACATAACCGCCACCACCCATCATTTTACACATAAAAACTGGGACAGTTCTGACCAAGCAACTTGGCAAAAATATTAATGAGAAAGAACACGCAAGTTAGAAAAAGCTGCAGCAGTTTCCTTTTGCCTCAGCCTCTGGGAAGGGCAAGACTTGCTCTCTTGTCTCTACATTATCCTGCTGAGTTAACTACTGAGCACAAACTGCTTTTGGGAGGAGGAGATGAGAACTGGGACATTTTAGAAGCAGTTGAAAAAGTGGAATGCTAAAAGATTATTTGGGACACTTCCTGTCAGATCAAGTTGGAAGGTATGTTAATGGAGTGGAGCTAAACTAGCCCCCAAATTTTCTAGGAAGAGGGCCACAATGAAATAAATAATACAGTAGCTAGTATGAAAGAAAACAAAAGTGAGTCCAATGAAACACAAGCTAGAGACAATTTGAAGGCTTGTGTCACAGCAGTGCAAGCAGCAAGACAAACAAAGGGTGCATCTACACTGTAGAAATAATGTAGCTGGGCATCACTTTAAGTGCTGTATCTCCATCATATGGAGTAATGGGATTTGTAATTTTACAAGATCTTTAGCATTTGACAAAGAATGTGGTGTCTCAAAAATTACAAAACTTAAGATTATGTAGGATGGCATCCATCCTCAATATGATATTTCTTCAAATGTTTAAACAGGTCTATCATATCACCTCTTAACCTTTTCTTCTCCAGGCTAAACATACCCAGCTCCCTAGGTCACTCCTCATAGGGCATGGTTTCCAGACTTTTCACCCTTTTGGTCACACTCCAGCTTGTCTACATCCTTCTTGAACTGTGGTGCCCAGAATTACTGCACTCTAGTCTTAGGACCTTATCACACGGGGTCTAAAGCAGACCTAATCCAAAGGGTATCCATAGCTAATCCGTATTAGTTCCCCGTGTTTCCACACGACGTTGCACCAAAACTCGACAAAACCCGGAGCTAATCCATATTAGTTCCCCGTGTTTCCACACGACGTTGCAGCGAAACTCGACAGAATCCAGAGCTAATCCGTATTAGTTCCCCGTGTTTCCACACGACGTTGCAGCGAAACTCGACAGAACCCAGAGCTAATCCGTAACGAATTGAGATCTTTTGACATTCGGTTTATAGGGGAAGTACAAGCGAGCTTTCAGAATTATTGCGCAATGGCCGCGCAGGCGAAATACATATGATCACACAATACGTATTGTGAAGCATTTCAGTTCATTTCGGTATAGAACTGAATTTATTCTTATTTTGGTTTCTTTTCGCTTCGTGGCCAGCGTGTGATAAGGTCCTATGCTGATTCAGTCAGTGGCCAGAAGGGCCCTGTAATGCTTTGAATATAAACTCAAAACTATTATCCCATGGCTATCTTGTTTAGGTAAGGAAAAAACAGGTCCTCCTCCCTCAAAATGAGTAACATTAAACAAGTATTACTTGGTGGGCAACAACATGGGATGATAATTGTATTATCTGTTGCCAGGCAATGGCAACAGCCCTCATTAGCTTTGCATTAACACATTGCAAGGAACACCATTACTTATAACAAATTACTTCCATGGTTTATTTGGGCATTAGTCATGCATAGTATCCTATTGCCTGCAAGACCAAGAATAATTTTTGCACTATAGTTTTCTGTTGTGTGCCTTCAAGTTGTATCCAGCTTATGGCAACCCTAAGGTGAAGCTATCATGGTAAATTCCCTTAACTATTTACATACTGTACTTCTTTGAGAGTTGAAAAGAAAAGTATACAGCCATAAAGCTCTCTAAATTGCAAATGGAACTGTGTCCTGTGGGACAAATGAATAATTTGTATAATAAAAAACTTAGTGTCAGACAATTGGTTTTCAAAATTCCCTTCATGCTAAAATAATTGTTAATTGGTGGTGATGATGCATAGCTTTTAATGTTCATCACAAGATTTTTGAGAGCTTCCCAAGAGAAGAAGCTGCTGGAAGATTCTCAGTGCTAAAATTCCTTCTTCAACATAAGCAAATCTAATTGTTTATTTTGGTGTTGGCACAATCACCCTTAGTATCTAAAGAATAAAGATGCCAGGGACATGTGCTGTTGTAACACACATTACAAATACATATGGCCTAATTTCAAGGATAGATGTAAATATAACATGGCACAATTGTTTTCACATATGGCGCAGAACAGATAGTGCATTGTCATACTCATTGCTATTTTCTCTTTTGGTATGGCTGTCCTGGTGTGTAGATGGGAGCAATATATGAATCCATTTTTGATTAACACTTCAGTTTCACTTAATATTGGAAAATGTTGTTCAAGTATCAGAAGCTCCATGATGACTGATGAAGGGAGCACAGGAGATTGGCCACTACCAGGATGCAAACTGGAGTGAACATTGTGCTTTAACTCTTCTGACCCCACACACCAGCCTTCAAAACCTGATTGGCAGAGTTTCCCACTCAGGAAACTATATAAGATTTTGGATAGGGGAAAACTCCATCAATGGAGAAAATGGCCTCTATCTTGTTCTGCCTTGCATACCCTCCAACATTACACTGATGGAAACCAGGATATGTCTGTCAAAGCACCATCAGAGTGGAGTGAAGATGGCAAAGGTTATTAATGCAAAAGAAAATACAAGCTAGGAGAGGATGTAGCACTTTGCTTTTGACAGAGTCTACAGGGAAGGGCAAGACTCTGCCTTCTTTACCTCTCTCCTCTGCTGAGTTAATTGAATGTAAACTACTTTTTGTACTTTTTGAAGGAAGTTGAGGACAAAGGGGAAAAGTGGGAGGAGGAGTAAGAAACTGGAACATTTTCAAAGCAGCTGAAATAGCGGGGACAACAGGATTAATTGGGATTGTTTTTTTCAAATCAGGACAGTTGTTGCATTGTACAAATGGTGATCCTTGGTAAGTCAAAAAACACTCTTGCTGATGTTCATAGGAATTAATCCAATGGTTTTGCTAATGCAACCCTGGGGCTTGTGGCTCAGCTGGCTGGCTAGGGTGAGTCACTTCCCTCTGCTGCTTTCCCAGCAGTTCAGCCAGACCTGGAAAAGGCTAAATCTACTGGTGGGACTAGGATCCTTTTGGGTCTAGCAGCTCTCCCACTAGTGGCCACTGGTGGGACTGGTCTGCCTTCCGGGTCTAGCAACTCTGCTGGCTGGGCAGTAGTGCCACTTTCCCAGCTAGCCAGCAACTCTACTACACATGAAAAAAGCTGTTTAAGAGAGGAGGGGTGTATTAAAAATTGATCTGTACTATTTGTCAAATATACTAGGTATACCACTGATATTGAATGCCTATTTCTTACCAGTTTCAATTTAAAATGCTGGTTTTAGCCAATAAAAGCCTCAACATTTTGGAGTCAGGTTAGTCGAAGGACTGCTTGCACACATTTGAATCCACCAGGCCCTGGAGGTCAGCCCTGGAGACACTGTTGCATCACTTGTCAATCACGTGTCAGACTGGTGGAAATAAAAGAAAACACTATTTTAGTGTTGGGTTCACCTTTTTGGATCTCCCAGGAAATCTACATGGCCTTCTCTTCAGTGCCTTTAAAATTACTAAAAGTGGCTTTAGAACCTTCTTTTTCTTCTCTGTTGTGTTTAATTCATGGTTTTATAGAAGCAACATTTTAGCTGCTACTACTTTAGCTACTGCTGATTTTACTGTTTAATTTGCTGATTTCTTTTTAACAGTTTTATTGGTAAAATAAAAGTATTAATTTCTATTCATTTATTAATTGTCACAAGTTGTCTTACAATTATTATATGGGGAGGCAGGACAGATATAACAAACAAATCACAACAATCTTGTATGCACAATCATTGTAATAAAGAAAATTCATTCTGAATTTGTAGTGTTATTATAAATTTCTCTTGCCAGCATGTATCAAAGAAAAATGGTTGAAAATTAATGTTTGAGAACTTAATGATTTTTTGAAATTATTATTACAAATGCACTAAAGTTGGTGGCATTTCTAGGCTTGTTCTGATGACAGGAAATTGGCTTGTAGAGATGAAGGTCCCACAAGTATAATCTCATCTCATGATTCCCCAGGCTTCACCTTTTTTAAAAACTGAAATCAAATCAAACCAGCCTTTAAGAACTGACAATGTTAATAGAAAAACAGCTCACAGATGATGGGGGAAGACAAATGTCAAGGACACTAGGTCAGATATATTTGAATCTTTAAATATGAACACACCTTTCTGTCCCATCTCAGAAGCATCTGTTCAAACAGTGTCTGGATCCAAATGTTACAAATGATGTGATTTTTCACATTTAAACTGGAAGTAATGCCATCATGAGAGAACATCCAGTGCTTCTCTGATCCTGGTTGCTAAGTAGCCAGTGTTTATCACTTTTGCTTAAGCTAGAACTTACTCATCCAAAGGTTTTCACAGTCTTTTTAGAAGACATAAGATCTCTCATCTTAATTAGAGAACCAATGCTTCTGTCATTAGTTAGATTCTGTCCCAGATTCTCAAGCAATCTAAATCAGTCAAGCATTATGAGCAAGAAGCAAACTGACTAATTGAAACCAAGAGAAAAACCATCCCACATGTATGGCTAGAGCAGGACTGGGAAACAATGTCAGGATGGGGTACGGCACATTCCCTGCATTGCAGCCCTTCCATGGGACAAACAAGATCAACCTGGTGTCATTGGATGCCTGACTGCTAGGTGGATCTTGACTCAGAGTACTAAGATAAGCAAATGGTCTGTCTTGCTTTAAAGCCATTCCATGTGTGGACCTAGATCAATTAGGAAGGACTTCTTGATAGTAAGAGCTATTCAATAATTGAACAGACTACCTTGGAAGCTCATGGAGTCTTCTTTGTTGTGAAGTGTTAAAAACACATTGGATGACCATCTTTCAGGAATGTTATAGGTATGGATTCCTGCACTAGCAGAGGACTGAATTAAATGATCTTTAAAATCTCTTCCAAAACTCCAACTCTGTGTTCTTGTTGTGTGCCTTCAAGTCATTTTTCCAATATATGGCAGAAAACAAGTTGAAGGTGACCCTAGGGCAAACTGATCATGGGCCTCATTCCCACTTGCTTTTGAATTGGTTTACAAGTCACATTGACATTGGGTTGTTCAATCGATTCAGTTCGATGTGTTGTTCCCACTATGGAAGCAAACTATTTCCCTGTCCCATGCATTCATGTTTTATTTGACACGATTGCTGTTCACACTGGATTTGCTACAGAATGCATTGCCAGTGCTGCTTGCAATTGACCCATTCCACTTTTTTTTAAAAAAAAAAAAGTCAATCAAATGATTGCATAGAGGAAGGACCGGAACCACTGCAGAGCAGTGCCCCCGATACCTAATCCCCTCAGGCAGCCCAAGAGGATGCTGTGGTCTATCGTGTCAAAAGCTGCTGAGAGGTCTAGGAGCACCAACAGGGTCACACTACCCCTGTCGATGCTCAGACGCAGATCGTCGGTCAAGGCAACCATTGGCAGTCTCAACCCCAAAGCCATGAGCTAGTTCAATCATGACCTCTTTCCCTCAATTTTCTGGCAATATTCTCATAAATATCTATATTGTGGTGGCTGTGGTTGAGTTGCATCTGCACTGTCTCCTGGCCCCAAATCGCTATCAAATCATCTCCTCCCTTTTCCAAGATATCCACCTCCCACCTTTTTTCGAAGAATCTGCCAAGCAAGGAGGAGAGAAAAAGCCAGCAGCTGATTTTAAAGAGATCTGTGAGGAAATGGAGCGACTTTCTTTGCTGTAACCATGTGTTAGGTTTTTTTAAAATAGTGCTGTGCCAAGTGTTCAGAGCTGGGCACAAAAGGGCACAAAGGTAGGGGATTGGGACAAATGACAATAAAAGGGGGAAGACACAGGTGGGTATCAGTGCCCCTTGTCCAGCAGGGAACATCCTCCTTTCCTGTTTACTCCAGCCAGGGATGACCAAATGGCACCTATGGAAACGCCCATCCATCCCTTCCCCCCCATAAACCTGGATGCAACCATAATCCCCTTCCCCCGGTAACGGAACCACCATGCCAGGGAATTCCCGGCAATTGCTTGTTGTCCGCAAATAAAACAGATCAAATTTACTGTCATTTTTGCTTTTTAAAAAATGAGACTGTACCATGTTCCCATAGGTCAGAGCAACCCTCCAAACTTTAGCAGCAGGCACCAATGGTTTAATGCTTGCCAGATCAGTAAAGAATTCCCTTGAGGGAATTGCTTAATATATCCTACATAATTGCGAGGGATCATAGATTCTGTCAATTTATATATATTAAAAGGTTAAATCATCTCCCCAACAGAAGCAAGCCCAACAGTAGTGTTACCTCTTTAAGGTATTCTGTACAGGAAAAAAGGGTAGATTTTATCATGACCAGTAGAATTCAAAGGGACCACTTCTCAGTTTAAAGCAGGGGGGGAATCCACCACACATACCCTCGCATCATGGAGGGGGAAAATGGCAGATTTCCCAAGAAAAACAAGAGATGGTTAACTGCCCTCTCCCTACCCATTTGCCATTGGTCCCTCCCCTCAAGTGGGATGTGATTCAGATCCGAATGTCATTCCCAATTGCAGACCATACTTCCTAATTGATTCTTTTCAAAAGAACCTCCAAAAACTACTCTTCAAAAAGTGTGCTTTTTTTGGATTTGTCTCACTTCAAAGTGAATCCAAATGATGGCAGTCACATCTGAAACTGTTCTAAGTGGGAATGAGGCACATATAAAACACTCGGTAAATTGCTTCAAATCATAGTGGGAATGAGGCCATGGGGGTTTTCTTGGCAGATAATCAAACAGATAGAGGATCTAATAACATTCACAACATTTGAAAGAACGATTGCCAACAAAATTTACAGACTTATATTTTTATTTATTTAATTTCATTCCATTTCTATGCTGCCTTTCTCCCAGACACAGACGCAAGGTGGCTTACAGATAAAATCATTTTGAAAATTTTACAATAAAAATTTAAAAACAATTAAAATCATCTAATTAAAGGCATATGTCATCATAGCCATATCTGGTGGCTCAAGGAATCTGAACATTTGGTCAGCTTTTATAGATACATAGCACAAATGGAGTTATTTTCCCTCTTTTGTGTTTTTATTTTCCTGCTTTTGTTATAATGGAACATTGTTTGATGTAACTGAGAACCTTTTTGAATGAAAATATTTTTTTAAAAAAGGAATGGTGGAGCAATACTCTATACATTAGAGTGTTATTCCACCACTGCTCATGGATGGATGGCCACCATGTCATTATGTTGATTCATCTTAAAAGTAACCTTTCATGCTCTGATTTGGAGCCTGTGTTTCCAATTCTTCTGGAGTGAACAAAGGAATGCTCATATGATGGAGCAAATTTTTGAAAAGTATGCAGGGAATCAGAATGAAAGTAAAAGATCCACTAAAGAAAGAGAAAGAGCACAATATCTTGGAGATAAAACTTTGTTCCAGACCTCTGCACCATAAGGTGTTTAATGAAAGTTGAGCTTTTGTGTGAAAATAAAAGAGAGAAATCAAATATCTGACAAGTGATAAATCTCAGCATAGTGTTTGTAGAACTGACCTAAAGCTACCCACATAGCTTCAATTACACTTCCTTTGAAAAACACTTTTCTTTGTTATCTCAACACTGCTCTTGAAATGTTTCACTCACATGAAGAGCTCTGTGTTTGCATGGTAACCTCCTAACATTGGCCTAAGGCAGCTGTGAAATTCTTAAAATAGCCCTGAAGGGTTAAGTCCAGAAAGAGAAGCCACTAGGTGAAGCTATTATCCCCATTCACCTATTTCAAGGCAGTGAAATGCAAAATCTGCTTTCCCTGTGTACTCACAGGAACTGTTATTGCCAAATTAAATTAGAGTGACATAATTTTTATAGTGAATGTCTTCATCTGTTTGAGAAAATAGTCCCCTAAAGGAAAGATCACTTTTCTTTGTTTCACAAACAGAAAGCAAGGAGCTCTCTGCGTGTGTGTGCATGTATGCTGCCATGATATTACTGGATTACCTAAAGGAAATAAAGCAGCAAGCTTTGAGTTAAACAAGGAAAGTTCTTCATAGTATGAGGCTCCTCTAAGCACTCTCAAGTTCAAATGAAGATGAAAGCCATGTGAAGTGTTTAGATTTCAGTGCTGAACTGCTCCTTTTTATTTTATTTTATTTGCCTTCAGATTTCATTTCAGTCTCTTTCTGCTCATTAAAAAAAATCCTGCTTCCTTGCTTTTCAAATAAAACTTCCACATTTTTGTTAAGCCAATGTGTTCTTTAGAAAAAGGGAAGAATCAAGACGTATATTCAGTGTGCTACTCTGACAAGTCCTGATCTACAACAAATAAAAATGTGTCATCCTTGTCTTTACATATTTATCAGAATAGGGAATGGAGTGAAGAAATCAGAAGATTAAGAATGGGGAGGGCTGCTATGAAAGAACTAGGGAAGATCATGAAGAGCAAAAAGAGAAGGCAGGCCAGTTCCATTGGGTCTAGCCTGAACAAAGCCCTCCCTCCATTCACCATCATCAAGGGAGAGAAAGCAGGCCATCTCCATCAGGCCTAGCCTGAACAAGAAGAAGGGCTTTCCCTCCAGTCCATCTGCTTTGGTCCAGGCTTTAGAGGGAGAGAAGATCTGCTGGACTTATTCCCCTTCCCCACCACCATTCCCTTCTCCTTTTGTGTCTCATCTTTTTAGATTGTAAGCCTCAGGGCAGGGAACCATCTAATTAATCCATTTGTAAGCTGTTCTGATAACCTTTTGGCTGAAGAGGGTGCTATAAATACTTCATCATCATATCCAATTGAACATGAAAGTTAGAATCATACAAGCCATTGTATTCCCTGTTACCATGTATGGATGTGAGAGCAGGATGGTTAAGAAAGCAGATAGGAAGAAAATCAATTCATTTGAGATGTGGTGCTGGAGAAGAGTGCTAAGGATTAAAAGAATAGTCTTTTAATCAAGACTATTACAAAAAGACAAACAAATGGGTTCTAGAGCAGATCAAGCTAGAAATCTCCCTGGAAGCCAAGATGACTAGACTGAGGCTATCGTACTTCAGTCACATTATGAGAAGGCATGATTCATTGGGGGAAAAAATAAAGCTAGGAAAGGTGGGGGGAAGTAGAAAGTGAGGAAGGCCACATGCTAGATGGATGGACATTTTAAGGAGGCCATGGGTATGAAATTACAGAAACTAAAGAAAGCTTTTGAGCTCAGGGAGTCTTGGAGATATCTCATCCACAGGGTCACCATGGGTCCAGATTGACTCGAGGGCAGTTAACAACAAATTTCCAAATAATGGTGGTGCTGACAGTGTGTCATAAATTGGCTGATTCCTCACTTTCTTTAATTTTAGATCAGAATGAGCAACTTCTGATGGTGAGAGGTCACAATGGACACATGCCAGGGTATTTTTAAAGCAATTGTTACTGGCTTTTCATTCTCCTGTTCAAAATGTTCATGAGAAAAAGCTTCTCAACTGCATATAATTCTAACATTTGGATTCTGTCAAAAGTTATCTTTAAAGAAGAAGTAGAAGAAAGTGAACACAGAGTTTCAAACACAGTTACACACAATTTACAATTGAATGAAAAGGCTGTTTTAATCAAGACTATTACATCCAACAGAATTCTTTGCCATCCCTAAACAAAGCACCACTTCTGTGCAGTGGTCATGGTTCAGGACCTTCCCTTTTCCTCACTTGTTGCTTCATCACTTCCTAGTTATGCTAGATCATTCCCCTCCTGATGCCCAATCTTGTTCAGATTATGGAACGGCCTGCCGGATGAGATCCATCAGATTACGACCTTAAGCAGCTTTTAAAAAGCTGTCAAGATGGATCTCTTCCAGCAGGCCTTTCCTGACTAGATTCCCAGCCTCAGGAATGAGTCCATCTCCTCCTCTCCAACTCTCCTTTAGTTGCTGCTATAATTTGCTGTTATTGTTTGTCGTTATTGTCTGTTATTATTATTGTTGCCCTGGTGAGTTTTATTTTAAATATATTTTAATGTATATTGTTTTAATACTTTTTAAAGGGGTGGGCGGATCTTGGGACTTTGGCTATGTTTATATTGCATTGTATTTTATCTGTATGGATTTTAATGTTGTAAGCCGCCCTGATTGCTTTGCAGAGGGGCGGGGTATAAATACATTTCATTAATAATAATAATAATAATAATAATAATAATCACCTCACCTTACTTGATTTCTTAGGACTTAATTTCATTTGGTGTCTTGGTTAATTCCTCCCCAAGAAAGAACTACCCAGATACTATTCTCTGCAACTGAAACGCTAGAATGCTGGGAACTCTCAGAAACTTATTGGTCAGACAATAAGAAGACTGCTGCCATTTTTAGCTCATTTTGAGCATTCTGCTTTCCTTGCCCTAAATATCATACCAAAATTGTCTATGCTGGTTGCAGCATTCTTATTTGTGTCCCTTAGATATGATTAAATGCCCCATCTACATTTTAACATCACACACATATACATACAATATATTGACCTGATCCCCACTATAGCATTGTCCAGTGCAGTCTATGGGTGACCACTTTTGGGCCTCTCCAGGGAATTAAGGCCTATTAGAATGCAACATGGTGCATGGTTTTCTATTTTTTCTTCTTTTTTGTGTTTTGTTGTGTAGGTG
>JAIPUX010001880.1:81934340-81950482 GCA_020142125.1 Phrynosoma platyrhinos
CACAACACTGGGCCATGCAACTCAATTATTTCATTTTACATTTTTACATAGAATGTCTCAGGATTTTGAAATCATAAATATGTGTTATTTCTAATATTGATTGCATTTCCATTTTCACTCTTGTACTCCAAATGTCCACTGTTGTCTCTCCAAATATCATCAAAACAGGCGTGCAAAACTAGTTTCATAATGCTTCTAATACAGTGGTTCTCACACTTTTTACCTTTATGATCCTTTTACATCTATATGCAGACATTGTGCTACCTCCCCACTTGACATAATATATGAATAAAAATATTTGTTTGTTTAGTGTGTGCATTACAATTTACACATTCATATATATTCATATTTTAACATTTGATAAAGAAATAACTCTCCTCTTCCTCTTCCTCTCCTCTCTCTCCCTCTCAGGCAAAGGCTATGCCTCTGAAGAAGTAGATGGGCATCAACAAAAACTCATGCTAAAATAGATCAGTCTTAACATGCCTCCCCAACCCCAACATCTTTTATTTTTTCTTAAGAATGAATGACCCTGACAGTTTCATTTTCTCAGGCGTTCATTAAAAAAAAAAAAAAAAGCTCTTTCCAACCTGTTTATAAAGAAATTTGTGAATCTAGGGAATTTTTTAAAGTGAATTGAACAACTTTTTTAACCAATGGCAAAAAAAAAAAAAAAGCCTAAAGAGGATCACGTTGCACTTGCCTGTCACTTATACATTACTTACAGAAATCCCACAGAGTTGCATGCTCCTAAGTACCATTAAGTATACAAATTGTCCCTGTGCCCACAGCCTCCATCACAATGATAGCCGGATTGCACTGTGGTAGTAAGTAATCATCAAAAGCTACGCTAATCTGACATACTAAGAATTGTCTTCAATAAGTCTCCCTGCTCAGTACCTCCAAGTGGAAGCAGACAGTAACATATTAAGTTGAGCTTCTCTATGCCCTTTTACCCCAATCAGGGTGTTTTGAAAATGCCACAAATGTATACCTTTTAAAGCCTTTTTAGAGAGATGGGAATGGTCACAGACAGTGCATGCCAGCTGGAAACTCATTTTTCATTTCTGAAGTCTTGACAAGGGAATCAGAGTTATTAGCTTAAAAATAAAAGCTATAGCGTGCTTCCAGTGAGCGTAATTGCCATGTTAGGAAACCCAGCCTGTGGTAGTTTGGTATCTCACCCTAGTAAATGGTGCTGGAACAGAGTTAAGAAAATAGAAAAGGGGATGTGGAAATAGCTTTAATGGCTGCTCTCTGTTAAGCCAGGGAAAATTAGAGGGTAATTCTAAGCTCCCAACAGCATAAACAGAGAAAGGAATTAAGCTTCAAAATGAAGGCATCTTCCAATGGGGCTTCTATGGAGGGGAAAGAGGTGACAGCTTGCTAAAGCAGGACTGCAACACTGTGGAGAAAATTTTGCAGTGACCTCTGAATGCCACAAAGAGATTGTCAAGTGAAATGACAGCTGAGGATGGCTTTCACAAAAGATGAAGGATGCTGCTTTTATTCCTTTTCATCTCTAGAATTATCTGCTTCCTGCAGAAAGAAAAAAAAGGAAAGATACTGCTTTTGTGCTAATGAACTGCTTTGCATGTTCATTCAATGAATCTCCCTCCTTTGTATTAGTATGTGGAGGGGTACCACTGAAATACAATAAAATTGCTTGCATGCACCCCTGTGTAATTACTCCAAAAGAGAACAGGTATGTTTATTTCCTCTTCAGAAAAAGATATATTTGAGCATGTCTGAAGCAAAACATTTCATCTCTGATGTAGTGTCCATGTATCATAGCTTCTACCCAAATCACTACAGAACTCACAGTGCCTTTCCATGATAAGAAGAACAGAGATCATTTACAATATCCCCATTATCAGAGGTAGATCATAGATTGGAAGTAAATAGATACAAATAGTAAGTTGCTTGCAATTAACTTCTTCTAATAATGATGAAGGTGTAACTATATTAAATTAAAATGTTAACTTAATGAGTGATAACAGTATCAGCTTGTTTGCAAGGTAAATGTAACTTTTACTTATTTTTATAGTTATAGGGATGTGGGCTCACTAAGTGGAGGAGGAAGAATATCACATGGTTCAAGAGCTGGCTTGTGCTTAGCCTTGTGTTCGGTTGTGGGTGTTTAGGTAATGACAAAGTAGATGGGAAGAAAAGTGAGTTTTGTACCACAGGCCTGTGTCTGAGCACATGAGTCCAGGAAGACCAGAAGCAGGACCCAGGACCTGTTTTTAAGATGGTGGTGGTGATGTCAACCTTGGCATGCAAGTTATTAATAATTTTGTCAGCCTCTGCTAGTACTTTTGAGGGGAGAGCAAATTATTTCTCCCATCTTATCTCCCAGTGATAAGTGATCCATTATCACTGAAACATCCTTAAATATGAAGTTTCTTACAAGCACAATGTGTATGTAAATGTGCCCTCCATATGTTCAGTGCAGCTTACTCCCAAGTAAGTGAACATAGAACAGATTGTAGGCAGCTTTTATTATTCTTGGTAGGACTCAAGGGCAAAGGCTGACCTAATATGTCTTAGTTCTTGATCATCTAATACACTTCTGAGTAATCACTCTTTAGGAGGCTCAACAGCATATGAATTTGGTGGTCCTGTTCTCCCATATAATTTCAGAGGCTCAGTCCTTCCAGCCAAGCCTTAGAAGAGCTCAAGCCCCTCTACTCTCCCTGTTCCATGCTTTTCCTTTTCCACTTCCTAATGTTGTACATAAGGAAAATGTGAATACTTAGCAGGGTGCACATGTTCGAAATAGGTGTGGCATTCATACAGTTTGCTGGATGTATATTTGCCTCTGCACACATTATACCACCAGCAGGTCAGTCAAGAACAAGACCCATATCATCCACGACCTCATAGTGGATGAGATGGCCGACCTGGCTTGCTTTACTGAGACCTGGCTGAGAGATGCCAGCACTGCTACATGGGTGTGGGCTCTCCCAGCCGGGTACACGGTCAGTGAGTAGATAAGGGGAAATGGGCAAGAGGGCGGCATGGCATTAGTTCATAGAAACAACCTCATCTTGACCAGGAAGCCTATCCAGAAAACAATCTACATCGAGTGTATATACCTTAGCCTGAAAACCAAGGGATAGCTTGGGGATTCTGTTGGTATACCAGCCACCCCATTGCCTCTGGGATCTACCATGACAAACATGGGCCTATCCCAACTGGTTGATGGGCCCACACATTGTGCAGGTCATACCCTCGATGCAGCTTTTAGTACAGAACAGGAATATCCATGGGCGGAGGTCAAAAAGACCTCCGCATTGTCATGGACGGATAATTCCCTGATCAAGATGGAGCTAAGAGCCACCGTCTGCCCCCCCCCCGCCCCGGGGGTGGTGGACCCATTAGAATGGTCCAGCCTCGAAGGCTAATGGAACCAATCAGTTTCCAGAAGGCCTTAGAGGGTTTGTTGGTTGGTAATGCCGGTGATTCTGTCGAAGCCTTGGTGGACATTTGGAACATCGATCTCACCAAGGCTATCGACACAGGATGAAGCAAGGTGGACAAAGACTAGAGTGAGAATGGCGAAGGACTCATCTCTTGTACAACAGAACTCGCCTTAGGAAACACCTTGATTCCTATCGGGAGGCTTTACGTGCAGCACAGAAATCTTTCTGTACTGCACGTATCGCATCTGCAGAGTCTCGCCCAGTAGAACTGTTTAGGGTGGTAGGGGAGCTGATGAGGGTTCCACCCATGCCAAACCCCCTACTTAACCCAACGACAGCCTTCTGTGAGGCGTTTAACATCTGCTTTGCAGATAAAATCTCTCAGATAAGAGCCGACTTGGATGCCAGTGTTTCAGCACAATCCGTAGACAAGGTATCCAGCATTTTACTGGATGAGTTTCAATCTGTGAATACCAATGACATGGACAAGCTCCTTGGAAGAGTGAGGAAGACGACTTGCCCTCTCCATCCATGTCCATCCTGGCTGGTCGTCTTGGGGGGGGCACCTTGAAAGTGTTCCTTCAGAACACAATCAACACATCCTTCAGGGAAGGCATTGTACCATCTTGTTTGAAGGAGGAGGCGGTTAGGCCACTCCTGAAAAAACCTTCCCTGGACCCCCTGGATAGAAACAACTATAGACCAATCTCCTTGCTACCTTTCTTAAGCGAGGTGATCGAGAGGGCAGTTGCTTTCCAACTCCAAGCAGTCTTGGATGAAACTGATTATCTTGATCCATTTCAAACTGGCTTCAGGACAAGATATGGAGTGGAGACTGCCATGGTTGCTCTGACCGATGACCTCTGCTTGGGCATCGACAGGGGTAGTGTGACCCAGTTGGTGCTCTTGGATCTCTCCGCGGCCTTCAATACCATAGATCATGCCATCCTCTTGGACCGCCTGGGAGGGTTAGGAATTGGAGGCACCGCACTGTAGTGGTTCCGTTCCTTCCTCTCGGGTAGATCCCAGAGGGTGAGTCTCGGGAACAGTTGCTCATCTAAAATAGAGCTTAATTGTGGCGTCCCTCAGGGTGCCATCCTTTCCCTGATGCTATTTAATATCCATATGAGAAGTGGCTGGGTGAGATCATTCGGAGGCATGGAGTGCAGTGTCATCAGTATGCTGATGACACCCAAATATACTTCTTCATGACCAGATCATCGGCTCAGACTTCAGATGGTGTGTGTTCTCTTAATGATTGCCTCAGAGTGGTAATGGATTGGATGAGGAAAAACAGATTGAAGTTGAATCCAGACAAAATGGAAGTACTGACATTTACAGGCCCGAAACCAAATTTGGGAATACAGTCTCTGGTCCTGGATGGAGTCACACCCTCCTCCAAGGACTGTGTTCACAGTCTGGGGGTGCTCTTAGATTCGTCACTTCACATGACTAGTCAGGTGAATGCGGCGGCCAGGAGTGCCTGCTGTCAGCTTAGGCTGATACGCCAGCTGCGCCCTATCTGGATATGAGGGATCTGGAAACTGTGGTACATGCTTTAGTAATCTCACATCTGGATTACTGCAATGCACTCTACATGGGGCTACCCTTGTGCCTAACCCGGAAACTGCAATTGGTACAAAATATGGCAGCCAGGTTAATCAGTGGAACATCCAGGTGGATGTTTAGCACATAACACCAGTGCTTAAATCCCTCCACTGGCTGCCAATTAGTTTCCAGGCACAGTACAAGGTGTTGGTTTTAACCTTTAAAGCCCTACATGGCTTGAGTCCATCTTATCTTAGGGACCACTTCTCCCCATATGAGCCCCCCCCCCGTGCCCTTCAGTCCTCTGGGAGGAATCTGCTGCAGCCTATGAAGACTAGGCTCTTGCAGACCACTCCCAGGCTGTGGAATGAGATCCGTCTTATTACTACTCTTGATGCATTTAAGAAAGCAGTAAAGATGGATCTCCTGCGGCAGGCCTATCCGGAGTAGCCTCCAGGCGAGAGGAGTCCAGCTACCTGCCCTGAGCCCCCCCAATGACCAACGTATACTACCTACAAACTGTCTGATTTTAATTATATATTGTATTTTAATTATTCATTGGTTTAATTCAGTTTTAAGGGGTGGGAGGGTTAGGGATTGGGATGTAAGATGTTTTAACTGCTTTGTGTTTTAATTATGTTGTAACCCGCCCTGATTGCGGGGTCGCGGGCTAGAAATAAAAATTATTATTATTATTATTATTATTATTATTATTATTATTATTATTATACATACCCAACAAGAAGGACAAAGTAGCTCTATGCTTTGTATTCATAGTTGCCAACACTGTGTTTGTGACAAGTGCATGTGTAAATCAATGTATATGTATATGTATAAGTAAGTGACTGTATAAGACACTTATTCACCAGTCCTTTTTGATGGGCTCTAGAATGCTATTCACTTGCCTTTGTACTCCATCCAAAACCTCCCACCACTTGGCAGCTGTTAAACCCTATGTCTCTGGCTCCTGCTACTCTGAGCTCCCAGGGGAAGGAAAAGGCAGCTACACTCCATTTGAAAGCACACCCTCATTTCTCCATCCCAACTGAGCTAAGACCGACTGCTTTTCCTTCCCTTTCTTCCCCAGCAATGTTAGGCCCCTTCCAGGGGATTGAGAGCTGCTGCATGGCTGGAGGACATGGAACTCCATGTGTGGAACCATGCAGAGATGTAGGATGTTGGCCAATATGTCAATATTTCAAATACATCTGTTACAGATATGTACATTCCACCACTGACTTGAATTTCTCACAGCATAAACACCACTTGAAAAATTATGTATTTATTTTCTCACAATATGAGTGAACCAATATGACGGAATCATCTTAGCTCCTTGGTCAATAAGAAGTGTGCCTAAATGCTTAGTAGAAGGTCCCACTGTGTTCAGTGAAATTTATGATTGTGTGTGTTTAGGACTGTATCCTAAAGGTACAGAAATGATGCATCTGATCTCTTACCATTATGACTTAACCTTAAGCTGGCTGTGATAACATCCAAATGACACTGTATTGGTTAATTTTTGTCTAATTGTTTCTCTGAAACATTTTAAATTGTTTCTTCCCTGCATCTTCTCCATTTGTTTAGTTGAAGGTACTATACTGATGTTAGTAAAAATAATTATACTATAAATAAAGGTAAAATGGCATTTTTGTGCAAATGTAAAGGTTAACAAAGGTTACAAAGTCTGAGTGCATTTTTTGTTGTTTTAAAAGCAGCAATTTCATTAGTAGATTCCTTATCTCTCTGTTCTGCATCATTGCAGAAGTGTATTTTTTCTTAGGGCAGGGTACAGTTTGGGGCAACAGCCAATGCCATGTTTAGAGAACTACTGTGAGTTTTTATGTGTAAACAAGAAGAGCCCTGGTGGCACAGTGGTTAAATGCCTCTACTGCAGCCACACACTCACAAACCACGAGGTTGTGAGTTCAATATCAGCCAGGGCTCAGGACTGACTCAGGCTTCCATCCTTCCAAGGTTGCGAAAATTAGTATCCAGCTCGTTGGGGGTAATTAGCTTACAGCTGTAAACTGCTTAGAGACTGCACAGTGTTGTATGGAGCAGTATATAACTGAAGCTGCTATTGTTATTACTAAACAAGGAACAAATAAATAAATAAATATGCATATAAATAAATAAATATGCATAAATATTATAGCACTTTGGCATTCTACAGATATAGGGAGTTTCTCTGTACCTCCATCAGGTAGGATTGTTGCTATAGGCAACCTGTAATGATTTGCTATTTTGTGTCCTGCACTTTGTTGCTGCTGCTGCTGCTGCTAACTGTCCTCAAGTTAGCCACAATTCATGGCAAGCCTTTGGATGAGACATCTCCAAGACTCCCTGTCCTCCACTGATCTGCTTAGGTCCTGTAAAATAAGGCCCATGAGCTCCCTTATTGAGTCTATCCATCTGCATGTGGTCTTCCTCTCTTTCTGCTGCTTTCTACCTTCCCTAGCATTATTGTCTTTTGTAGTTATTTATGCCTTCTCATGATGTGGTCAAAAGATGACAGCCCTAGTTTTGTCATTGTGGCTTCCAGGTAGAGTTCAGACTTGATCTGTTCAAGAACCCATTTGTTTGTCTTTTTGGCCATCCACATTATCCTAAAAAGGTACTTGCCTGTGCAAATGACAGGGAAATATTAAATATACATGCATAAGAGAAAACAAACTGAAGTCTCTGAAAGCTTATTCTACCAATTTCTTTCTGTCTTTCAGTCTCAAAGGTGCTACAATACCCCTTTGCATACTGATCTAGACTAACACAGCTGTGTCTTTGAATTAAATATACCAGTTTGAATTCTACTTTTGATCATACAGCAAGCTAAAACAAAACATGAGACAAGGAATCAACCCAATCAAGCTCCACAGCTGAGCAAATAAAGGCAATATTGGTTTCATGAGTTTAGCATCTGTAAGACATGGGAAATACCATACTAGGAGAAGGAAGGAAGCCAAACTAGAAATTTTGGACCTCTCAGACTAGGCTCCCTTGAGTATGGATAACTCTGACCTATCGTTGGATAAGAACCAGGTAAAATAATGTCTCTAACAGCTATATGAGTTGTCATACTACAACAGTTAGGAGCTGGTTAGCCTATGGGAAACAGAAGAAGCTGCCTTCTATGGTATTAGCTGAAACCTATAGAAAACATGAGAACACTTTGCATTTACAGTACTCTGAAATGCTGGTTCACAGAAGAGTTAGAAATACTCTCTAAAGAATAACTAAAGGAAAAGTATGTAAATGTACTGAAATGCTGAACTAAATTAAAAAATATCCAAACTATATTGCATAAGAAGCTAGGTTTTGTTACATGTACTGCAATGTAAGCAAATATTGAAACATTATCAAACACTGAAATGTAATTTAAGCCTGCAAGAGATGTGCACATTTCCTCAACAGATGAAACGTGAGATGCATAATGCTTATGTACTACAAATAATAACATGCCTAGACTAGAAATGTTTGTGTGACATGATGAACCTCCACAAGCATTTGGTAACTGCATAAGTAATTGGTTACTTAATAAATATATTGAAGGGATTATGAAGCTGCATGTTTATTCTCATGTAACAGAGATTTCCTGAAAGTCCAAAATTTAAGATATACGTAAGGGGAATACTAATATTAATCTTTCAAGTAGGCAATAGCTTTGCTTAAACCACTACATCATGCTGGCTCCCTATATAATCCCACCCAAACTGCAACATTCACTTGAAGGTCAGTTTGTCTCTCAAACATCATTTATTAGGTGAAGCACAATAAACAGTTTCAGTCTCTTTTCTCACAAAACAGGGCTTTGATTTTTGTCTTCCCTCTGGGCTTGCAGAAGGACTAAGCACTTTTTTAAAAAGAAAGAAAGAAAAGAAAGCTTAGAACTGGAGCCAGCTATGGTCCAAGGATACAAGGTAGAAATCTGGATAAAATCCAGCCAAATCAGGGCTTTGGAAATCTTACCCCTGTGCCCATTGTTCCACTTGCTCATGGCAGCATACACAGAAATATCCTTGTGCTGAACCAGGGAATGAGAAAGAGATAGAAGAAGATATAGGCACCCAGGATTGTATGTCACTTCACACAAAGAAATGAAAGCTTTTTCCTCCTCCAACAGTGGTTGCCATGAGATTTGTCTCTCTGTCTGGAGATGCAGAGAACCACAGCAATTTCTTGGAGACTTCAGCTGGCACCCTAAGGCCTGGCATCCTGTAGGCTGCTTGCAATGTTGATAAAATATTAAAATGCAACAGGTAGTGATACAACACTCAAGAAGAGATTTTTTTTAAAAAAAATAAAATTTATTAAAAGGTCTGACTCATAAAAGAACTTTCAAAAGACTTGGAAAAATCTAAAGGGTATGTCCTGTCAATAGACAGGTGAAACAACAACCTTAGGTGGCAGATGCTAGAAAAGGAAGCAGTGGCAGTTCCCTCACAATTCCTCCTACATCCCATGGTCTACTGGAGGATAGGACAGTGGCCTGTCCTGCAATTATGCAGACCTCCATATACAACAGCCTGCTAAATTACCCTAAAGGGACCAGATCCTGTATGATTGTGGAAGCTAAGAACAGTTATCCTGATTAATACTTGGATGGAAGACCGCCAATGAATGCCAAGTTCTGTAGGCTATATTTCAGAGGAAGGAACCTCTGAATATTCATTGCTTAAGAAAAACCCTATGAAATTCATAGGGTCATCATAAACTAACAGGTGACTGATGCACGCACCCCATATACAACTCCTGACCATCCCTCATCATTGGCTTTGCTGCTAAAAACTGATGGAATTTTCAAGCTAGCAACATTTGTAGGACTACATAATTCCCACCCCTGCCCTAAACTAACCTGTTGGCCTCTGTGTCACTGAAAACAGTAAAGCAGATTTCATTTGTCATTCCTTTGCTACCAACATCAAAATATTTATGTCCTAATTCAGGCATAGAAGACCCCAAGGTGATTTCAATGTGAGCTGTAGCTAAGCTATAAGCACAAAAAGACCCTCTCTAAGCATACACTATTTTTGGATGTTTGGATGGATTGATGGTGAAATTTGAGATTAGAGGCCCTTGGCTGAATTTTTTTTTTTTTGAACTAAAACTGGCCAGCTATTTTTAAAAACATGAATAGTGGAGTTTGGCTATGAGATACAGTTTGGGTAAATCTGGAAAGACATTTCAAATTTAAAAAGACAAACACAGCAACAACAGCATCTGTTTCTGTGCAACATTGATTGAACTCTCTGACGTCTACATGATATGCCATTGTATGAAAAAGACACTAATAAAGAATCCAAATGCAAACTACATATAATATGAATAGCTCAGAGGGAGGAAAATAAATGGATTTTTTTCCATTTCCTATTTTTATTTTTAGTACTTGAGAAGCATTTTATTTTTAGTACATATTTATTTATTATTTATGTTTATCTATTTATAGTGCTTGACAAGAAGAAACAGAGTGGTTTTCATACAAAAAAAGATGTGGCAAAAGCAGTCAGAGGATACAATGCAAAATTAGATTGAATCACAAACAAATGGGTCCTACAGCAGATTAAGCTGGAAACTTCCCTGGAAGCCAAAATGACCAAACTGAGGCTGTTGTACTTCAGACACATCGTGAGAAGGAAAAAGACAACAATGCTGGGAAAGGTGGAGGGTAGTAGGGAGAGGAAGGTCATATGCCAGATGGATGGACCCTATTATGGAAGTCACAGGTATGGGGTTGCAGGATTAAACAGAGCAGTGGAGGACAGAGGGTCTTGGAGATGTTTCATTCATAGGGTTGCCATGAGTCGAAATAAACTCTAGGGCAGTTAACAACAACAAAACCCGACAACATAATGAACAGTGTGTTGTTTATCTCAGCAGAATCACAAGACATGCAGCATTTCTCATGTTTTCTTATTGCTTCTTGCACTCCTACTTGCTCTTTCAGTCTGACATAAATGTTTTTGGTGCTTAATGCAACATAAAGGCTGTAATGAGATAGTCTTTGTTTTTTGGAAGCATCTTCTTGCCTAATGTGAAACACTGATGCTCTTGCTACCTAAGACAGACCAGGAGAGGCTCCAGGTCACATTTCATTTGATCTTCATTTGAAAGTGAACTGATCAGTTCCTTCCAGACTAATGTGAAAATAAGAACACAATTATCTGGGTCCTTTGTACTACTCTGAATTTTGCAATGAAAATCTCTGGCCTCAAAAAGATACCACAAGTACAATAAAAATGCATATTGTATTATAAGATACATTTAGAGATTTATATTTTATAACAACACAAATTATATATATATATATATATATATATATATATATGCAATTTGTTTTGCAGATTATAAAAAACACAGATTAATTTGAAATGAGATGGAATAGATTTATGAATCAGTACATTAAAAAATGATTTGGAGTGTAAAGAGCAGAACTAGTCCAACACTGGGCAGAGGGAGGTGGCTGCTTCAGATGGCAGGGTTTTTTTATGCTATGAAAGGACAGAAAATGGTTAGTTAGTTATTTTATTCTTTTAAAAAAACAATTTTTATAACATGTTTATTAAAAATACTTCTTATATGAGAAAAGGTTCTTGCAGGATTTTTTATAACGTGTGTTTATTAAAAACAATTCTTATATGGGAAAAAGTTCTTGCAGGATTTTCTGTTTCCTGTATCAAATTAACTTGGTTAGCTTGACTTGTGCAGCAAGGTGTGCCATTTGCTTCTCTGTCTCAAGCAGTAAAACATCTTGGGTAATGCCATCCCCTCCAGTGTTTCACAGATAAAACCAGCACATCAGAGCCTGGCCAAAAGGGTGTGGACAGGCAACAAGAAGACAAGCATTCTTAATGAACTACAGTCAAAGGGAGAAACTAGCAGCTATTAGCGCTCTATACAGCTGCAGCCCCAATACTTGGAGCTCAGCGTACAGAAGCTCAACTAATGGGCAGAAAGGCCAAGAGGCATATAATGCACAGGAGACTGCATAAGGTGAGCTTGTATCTTTTGATTAAACCTCCCTAGCCCCAGAGTTTTTTTGGAGCAGTGATTGGAGTAAGGCTGTTGTGCCTGCTGTGTAAAAAATGTGTGTGAGAGAACTAAGAGGAGGTTTGCTTGGGGGCTCAGTGATATTCTATTTTTCTACTGTATGTAGGTCCAGGCCCTCTGCTTTCTATATTGTTGCAACCCCAGTACCTAGAGCTCAGCTAACGGGAGCTCAGCTAACAGGCAGCAAGGCCAAAAGGTCTTTTGGGAGGGCATTTAGTGGGCAAATTTTGAGAGGGAGGCCTGGGCTTTTGTTTCTGTGCCTAATTAAGGCTACTGCATATGGATAATGAGGGAGCTGCTGCAGTCACCTGCAACAGCTGTGATATGTCTGTGTTCTTGCCAGAGGATGTGCATAGCTTCACCTGCAGCAAGTAGAATGCCCTGTTGGAAGAGAGTCCAGCAGCCTACAACCCATGTATCTACTCTTCAGCATATTAGGGAGCATGAGGTGTTTTTGGGCAGAGTGGAACAGAATGTCCTGGATGAGGAACACACAGGTTATGTCTCTGAGGAAGAGATCAATTCCCAAACACAGGAGGTAGACATTTGGAGAAAAATGACACATAGGAGTAAAAGGATCAAGGATCATTCTGTGAGGTTGGTGCTACAGAATTGAGTTGAAACTCTCTTCTTTATCAGAGATGATGAAGAACAGCAACAAGAGCAACAGTAGCAGACCTCCCCCCAGAGAACATGCAGGTGACCTTGGAAGATTCAGCACATGGAATGGTCTCTGCCAATCCTCAGAGGAAGGAGATCGCTTTTGCAAGGACAGGAGTTCATCATGTTCTGAAGATAATAGCCCAAACGTTATAGAGACAACTGGACATATGGTACCAGAACCCAACAGTGAGAGTGGAAAAATTAAACAAGCAGTTAAGAGGAATCACTCATAGTCTTAGATGTCTCTATATTAAATCACAGTGCATAGGAAATAAGATGAACTTGAACTCTTAACACAGCAAAGGAAATATGATGTAATAGGCATCACTGAAACCTGGTGGGATATGTCTCATGATTGGAATGTAGTAATAGAGAGGCATAACCAATTTCAGAGAAGTAGACCAAGCAGGAAAGGGGAAGGAGTAGCATTATACATCAAGGATCTTTACACCTGTGAAGAGATCCATGGCTTATATCCTGAAAGCCAGGTTGAGAACGTCTGGGTAAAAAGTAAGGGGGCTGGGAGAAACAACAGTGATGTCATAGTGGGGATCTATAAGAGACTCCCATGCCAAAATGAGGACTTGTATGGTGCCAAAAGACCAAACATTCAGAATGATGGAAAAGGAAGCTAAAACAACAAAGGAAGACATTTGTCAAACATACAGAGATTATGCCCTTTCCCCCCTCTTTGAAGTCCCTAAGGGCCTTTGGAGACTGCTAGAAATAGTGCAAATTGAGTCCACTTTAAGGGTTAGGGAATCATGGGAACTGTATTTTATTGTGGCACCAGAGCTCTCTGACAGAGAATGCTCAATGTCTCAGGGGGAAAAAAAACAATTCCCATGATTCCCTAGCACTAACTCTAACCCTTAAAGTGGACTCAATTTGCACTATTTCTGGCAGTTTGCAAAGGCCCTAAATTTCCTTACTTGTTTGATCATCAAAGGTTTGCTTAGATTACATTAATGCATTTACACCATGGTGCTAACATTTTTTGTTTTCCAGACTAGTTTGTCCATTCCTTGGGAAAATCATCATAAGCTTGTCAAGACCATGTGGCACCCTGGTCTGGAAAATGACATGGATATGACCACTGAGAGGAACTGGAGCAATAGTAACAGGGTTACTACAGTTCAAGTGACAGGTGCATGACTCAGCATTTGGTAAGCTGTGCATCATGGAAGACCTGATACAACAGGCACATTGGATGGGACAAGCCAGGTATGCATCATGGGAGGTCTGATGCAACAGGCACTGGGGATAAAACCAGCAAGGTTTCATTAGTGCATGGCTGTCACATATTCCCAAGAGGATCACCTATATATGGGAGAAAGTCAGACTCTCTGTTGTTGGTTAGTTCTGGTTGGTGGTTGGTGAAGCACTTTGTTACTCTGTATAGCTGTGAGTATTCAAGATGGATGTCTGGTACTCTGTATATATCTGTAAATATTTGCAACAAAGATTAAAGCCCTCTCTGAGAGAAGCCTCACTGTGAAGCTAGTCCTTTCTCCAAGCTGAAAGCAGCAGCTGCATGTGGGAGTTTTTTCCTGTGCTATCTGGAGCAGATTCTTCACAGAAGGCCAGCTTCTGGGTGTTCCTGCCTACGTACATCTATTCTGCATGTGTATATGCTAGATCTCACTATCCGCATACCCCAACAAAGCTTTTGTTACACATTTTGGGTACAGAATACATACCCTGAGGGCTTTGAATATAAAAACTCCTCAAGCCTCAGCCATATTGTTCCTTTTCGGGTGTACCTTTGGATGCTGTCCAAGTGTTCAGTGGATCTCTCTCTTTTCTAAACTGATAAATATACCCCTTCTTAATCTTTAATTTCCCACTATCCAGCTTTTCAACCTTCCCTTTCTGTAGCCTTGTATGAGTCTCATTGCTGAATCAGTTCTTGTGTGAGAGAGTACTTCTTTCTAAATAAAAACATCTTATTTAAATCTGGAGGTTTTTTTTTGTAGTTCATAATGGGATAACTAGGTGTAAAAGATCCTAGTAAGTTATTCACCTCTCACATGCCTCCTATTGAGCTAATTCATTTCCCAACATTCAAAGAACACTGACATCACTTGTGGGGATCCCCCCTCCCCCACTTTTGGGTAACAATCCCTTATATAAAATGGCAAAATCAAGGTTTATTTTCTGGAAATTTTAAACAATATTTTAAAGCCATGGATGGTTGAATCCATGAATATGGAGGGCCAACTATACTACACTTAAAAAAAGGTAAAAGTATTCCCTGTCGAGAAATTTGTCAAGTTGTGTCTGACCATAGGGGGCTGTGCTCATCTCCATTATTAAGCTGTAGAGCCAGTGTTGTCAGAGACTACTCTGTGATCACAGGGAGGAAGAATGAAATACACAGATATAGGATGGGTGACACCTGGCTTAACAACTGTACGTGTGAAAGAGATCTAGGAGTCTTTATAGACCACAAGCTGAACATGAGTCAACATGCAGCAGCTAGGCTGCAACAATAGGAGTATAGCGTCTAGATCAATGTGTCTAGAAGAATAGTGAAAAATCTGGAAATCATACCATATGAGGAATGGCTTAGGGAGCTAGGTATGTTTAGGCTGGAGAATAGAAGGTTAAGAGGTGATATGATCATCTTGTTTAAATACTTGAAAGGATGTGATATTGAAGAAGAGGAAACTTATTTTTTGCTGCTCAAGCAATAAAATGTCTTGGGTAATACCATCCCCTCCAGCATTTCACAGATGAAAACCAGCACATAAGCCCTGTTCAAAAAGGTATGGACAGGCAACAAGAAGACAAACATTCTCAATAAGGAAAAACAGACAAACTACTGCCAGAGATTTGGTTGAGGGAGAAACTAGCATGGACTAGGATATGGATTGAAATTACAGGAAAAGAGATTGCACCTAAACATTAGGAAGAATATCTTAATGGTATGAGCTGTTCATCAATGGAATGTGCTGCCTCAGAGTGTGGTAGAGTCTCCTTCTTTGGAGTTTTTAAACAGAAAATGAATGGCCATCTGTTGGGCATGCACTGATTGTGTATCCCTGCATGTCAGAGGGTTGACCTGGTTGGTCCATGCAGTCTCTTCCAAATCTACGATTCTATTATTCTACAGTTGAAACCATGCATGAGATACATAGCTACAATGCCATCTCAGTGCACTTCTCCTGATCTGACTCTCTAAAACCCACATTAAAGCCAGTCATCCCTACCAAGTCAAACTGTTTGGTGGAACTGGCAAGTAGGGCACGTATCAAGCTGCCTCCTAAGTGTGATCTACTGTTTGATAAGCAGAAGCAAGGTCTCCTGTGGGTTTCTAGTGCAACTGTGATTTGATGCTGGTGGGTGGGGGGGACTGCATATGTCATCCTTCAATACCCTGTTAACCAAGATCACATAACTCCTTCTCTTGGTATGGCTGCTTGAAATTTAAGGTGAATTGTAGGGGCCTTTACAGTTGGAACC
>JAIPUX010001880.1:81958481-81982318 GCA_020142125.1 Phrynosoma platyrhinos
TTCAGAGATTTAAACTGTCTCTTATGATTGCTAGTTAGAATGAGAGAGGGGGGAGGGGTGAAATCCCTGCCTTAATAAAGAGGGAACGGAGAACGCAAAGCATAATTCTTCCACCACACCCTCACTTTTTGTCTCTGCCTCCCAGTGAAAGTTATCTCTTTACAGCCATGTGGACTGTTTGTTCTATAGTGCTGCATTGCCATAGATTTAGGATGTTGTACCTAAAGCAGCAACTTAAGCCTGTTGTTTGTGGGGTATCCCAGAAGCCTTTCTTGCTATTTATATTGGCGGCCTCTTTGGTCTAGTTCTGCAAGCATTTGCTAGAGATCTTTTGGATTCATATACAAGATCTATCTTTGTGCAAAAGTGTGGGTGGTATGGTGTTGAACTGGTTCCCAGGACCAGTATAACATCCCTTAAAACATTTCACCGATAAAAACCAGGACATGTGTTGCCAAGCAACTGTAGAGTGTAGTCAAAATGGCAAACATTATTAATGAGGAAAAAGACGTAAGCCAGGAGTGGCTGTAGCAGTTTATTTTTGCCTGAGTTAACAGGGAAGGGCAAGATTCTGCCCCTTCCTTTCCTCTCCTACCATTGAGTTACCGGTAACTGAGTGTAAACTACTTTTGCAGCTGAACTCAGTTTGTAGCAACTGAAGCAAACTAAGGAGATTAGTGCATTGGCTTTAAAGCACCTTATCCCCGATGGGATAATGGCACATTTAATTTTCAAAATGGGTGTTATTGCATTCACCCATGCCAGGGCAAATGCAACCCGTATATAGCCCAGATGCCAGCATGGGTGAATGCTATAACACCCATTTTGAAAATTAAGTGTGACTTTATCCCATCAGGGATAAGGTGCTTTAAAGCCAATGCACTAGTCTCCTAAGGCCAAAAGTGGGAAGTGAGAGGAAGAAACTGTTTTTAAAACAACTGAAGTGTGGTGGCAGTCCTTTTAGGAGATTATCACTTGTCTTTTTAAACTGCTTTTCCCTCTATCTGGTTTAATCTTAATTTGGGCGGCATCCTGATCTTATCAGACTTTTTAGCCACCAAATTTACCACCCAACTACAGCCTGAGTCCATTCCCACTTCCAGAGCTGCTCCTCATGGCCATTTTCTTAAGCTGGAAAACTCCTGGATCTGAAAAGAGCTGTGAGGAGTGCTCCTGGAATGAGGATGCACCCTGGCTGTATTCGGGCAGCAAATTCAGTGGCAAAAAATGTCTGATAATATCAGGATGCCTCCCAAATTAAGATTAAGCTGGATAGAGGATTAAAAAGCCAAGCAATAATCTCCTGTATCAGGACTATTTCTGCAAGATTGGGACAGCTGGGGAGCATGATGACCTGAGATATTCTTTTCCACCCAAACTGTGGCCTATGTCCCACTGCCTCATGCCATTGGCACAGGGAGTTGGGCTGCCAGCTTTACATTTCCATTAAAAGTCTCTCCTCTTGTCAGGGAACAGGAGAATAGGAAAATGTTCCTATTTTAACCACCAAACAAGAAATAGTAATTTTTTTTCTCACCAATTACTTATTCCTCAGTATAATTGTGTGGAGTATTCCAACTCCTTCTGGCATGGACATTCAGGAAATACAGTATTTTTTTTTTAATTCTCATGCCCCACCGGATAACATTCTTTTAAGAGTTTTATTTTTATAAAACTTTATAAGCCCATTTTATGAGACAGATTTCCTTTTTATCGTTCCTTGTAAGAACTTTGCTATCAAAATAGATTTGAACAAAACATAAAATGGATGCTGCCCTATAAATAGGGACAACTCTTGCTCCTATGGGTGGGCTTAAGCTGAAGAAACATAAAGGACAAGTTATATACCATTGCAACAAAGGTGCCAGATGTCCTTTTCTTCAGTCCACTTTGACATTGGATGCCTTTATTTGGCTGGTAAACTGCCAGGATTTCATAAGTAAATAGGCACCCATTTTTATTTATTTATTGCACTAGAATTTTCTATTAGCTATTTTGTCTTATTGCTTAGGTTCTAGAAGAGCTAAAGATTGGTCACACCAAAAGGGAAAAATGTAAAATATTGTCCTTTCTGGAGGATAGACAGAAGTCTAAATGAAACAACTCCAAACGTTCAAAGGAAAATTAAGCAAACAATTTATATTATGGTTTTTGAATTAGTCATTCAATTATACTCTGTATTACAGATTTCAAATATAGGGGGTGTTCAGAGAGGTGTCTCTGGGCCGCCCCAGGAAGAGGCAGATCGGGGCCGTGGCTACCCCACGCCGCAGCCCCGATCCTCCCTTTTGCTGCCCCGAAAAGAGCAGCAAAATACCACTCCTTTTAGGGTGGCAAAAGGCCACCCTAAGATCCAGCACGTGGCTCTTCCTCACCCTTTCTAGTGCAGTGCATCAGAATGCTGCACCAGAAGGGTGTCCTGAAACCGCACACCATGCGTAACGGCATGCGGTGTCAGGATGGCATCAGCATGGGGTTGGGGCGGCTGGTGTGCGGCTGCCCCACCCCAACTGTGCCTTCAGGCCGGCCCTTTGGGCCGGTCTACAGATGCCCATAGTCTTTGAACAGGCCAGTTTAACTCTCACAAATGAAAGCAAAATGGTTATGAGTCAAAAATGTTTTGGATTTCATTTTAGATTTTAACATAAAGCATCTCTGTTTTTTCACTCTGCTTCTGACAATGCAGGACACTAGGTGATCAAGAAAAACTTCTGTAAAACTGCTAAACATCACATGGGCCACACTACATTGCTAGCAAGGCTAAGGCAAAATGTTTTTGCTGCTTGAAGTAAAGGATGGCATAGTGGTGTCTACTTCATTGCACCTACAGAAACCGACAGACTGGTAACTGGAGACATTATCACACTAGGCTTTTAAACCACATGTAAAGTTGGAGAATGGTGTCTTTGGCAATACTTATCACACAATGTTGCCTCTGTCTTGTCATTGTTGTGCATTTGAAGTGTTGTTATAATATCCCTTTTCACTGATAGGGAAAACCCATCAATAAGTTCCCAATCACATTGCTTTTTCATTACCCCATAATGTGATATGTTCCTTCTATAGCAGTTCCAATATTGGCAGTCACATTGTGTCAGTGTCTCCTTCTTTCCCCCTGTTCCTCCCCCTCACCAGTTCCCCCCTTTTTTCCTTTTAAATTAAATTAGATTAAATTCCATTAGCTTAATCCCAGCATTAAAAATAAACTAATTAGCATTAAAAACAAAAATAATCTTTCCCTGAAAGGCATGTTGGATAAGACATAGGGCAGGAAGGCTGGGTTAAGGAGGAATGAGAAAGACAGTGCTAGAGACTGACAATGGCAAAAACATCCCAGTCACACTATTGCAGAGATGTGTGATAATGAATGCTCCTAATGTTTCCGTTTTCTTTTAATAAATATGATTGCATCAAAACTAAGGCTTGAGTGATGATGTCCTCACTCTTATTTAAACTGGCAAGAAGATAATACATTTCACTGTACTTGAGGACAGCAGGCTAACAGCTATCCCCTAACATCTTGCTACTCCTGCCCTGCTTCTAACATTCAGGTCTGAGGCACATAGCTTCCTCCTAGCTAACTGGCCAGTGGGTTTCAATTTGGAGGCTCTCAGTTGTTCTGGCCTGACATTACTTGTGATGATGCTATACTTTACGTCTCAGTTTAATTCCTAGATCCATTTCTCCCCTTTAAAATATCAATTTCCTCCTTGGGTATGTTATTTAGAACTTATGCCACAATGCTTTTTAAACCAGTTGGCATCCAAGCCAACGTCCAAGCTGAAATCTTTTCTGATCAAAGGGTGGGGAGAGGGAGGTAAACTCTTACAAATGCATGTTTGATATATCAGGGGTATTGTGTGGATATTGTTGCCATGGACACAAGAGTCAGTGAGTAAAAGGAATGGACTGATATTGACTTGAATCCTTGCAGTGACTGTGTGTCTGCATAGCGTGGCTAATGTTTTGAGTTTTTTAAAAATGCTTGCAGAGTCACTGTGGTGAAGAATGAAAAGACACAAATAATTATTTTGCTGTGCTGGAGCAACTCTTGGATGATAACAGAACTGTATCAAGAATTAAAGACTTAAAGTCCCTATGAGAATATCTCGGTGATTCAGTTTCTCTTAAAGGGTATTGTTCTGACATCAGTAATGAACTGTTGGGCGTCTTTGCTCAACACACATTCATGGCAAACTTTACAATTACTTAAAAAGCTAAAGGTTTCCCCATTACATGAATGTCTAGTCACCACTGATTGAAGGGGTGGTGCTCATCTCCATTACTAAGCCAAAGAGCCAGCGTTGTCTGAACACTACTACGGTGATCATATGGCCAGCATGACTACACTGAACACTGTTACCTTTCCACTAAAGCGGCATCTATTTATATATATTTAAATCAGGGGATGGAAACTACATGAGGAGAGGGGCAAATATTCACTCCTGTGACTTGTCCCTTGGACATATTAAAAGTGATGTGTGCATCCCTTCTGCTTGCCATTTTCAGATGATTTGGGGACATCTTTTTAAATATCTGGGCATTCTGAAGTGGGGGTGAAGAAAACCATTGCATTTTGGACAGTTGTGGAAAAGTCACCTGAAAAATGGTCCACTTTTATGAAAGTAGGGGCTGAGGACCACTTGCAGCCCTAGGCCTCATCTTTACTATACTTGAAAGAGTGGGCACTGTGTGAATCAAATTCTGGATTACATAGGCTTTTGGTCTGTTCTAGCAAGGCTCTTCTCATATTCTAGCTTTCTGTGATTTGCTGAGAATTATAGCAAGGCTTTTAAAAACATTCTCATGTGCTGATAAGACAGAAATTTTGTAATACTAAAAAATAAATGGAGTATGTGGAAAAAGATATGTTCATCCTCGTTACCCAGAACACCTGTTTAGGAATCAAGAGAATAGAAGCAGTCAGCATGAAATGAGGGGCCAAACAGCTGCCAGGGTTTAAATGGGAGAAATTCACATCTGTTTGAACTAGCTGAAGACAATAGCAAAGAGCCATGCTGCTGAACTTTACATGGAGATTATCCTGGGATAACAAAGTACCTCAACCAGGAACATAAAGCAGTTGGTCTCTGAAGCAAGCCTAGACAACACTTCCTAAGCTTATCTGTGGTCACATTTGCTATTTAACTGGCAGTCTGGACCAGAACATTCAAATAGCTTGCTGTCCTAAGTTGACATGAAAGCATATTTGATAATTGTACAAGACCATCAGGTCCTATGGTACTAGCAAACTGTGTTGCATTGCCTTCCGTTCTTGTCCAGTTGTATTTTTCAATCTTAATAATGACATACTTCACTCTTTCTAGGTGCCGGATGTTAGAAATGAAAAAGTGAATTTGTTGTTGTGTGTGTTCAAGTTATTTCTGAGTTGTGGTCAGTCTAACATGGGGTTTTCTTGTTCAGATGGGGTTTGCCTTTGCCCTCTCTGAGGCTGAGACAGTGTGACTTGCCCAAGTTCACCCAGTAGGTTTCCATGGCTGAGCAGGGATTTTAACCCTGGTCTCCAGATCCATGGTGGCTCTTGCAAAATGCTGTAGCACAATACACTCATCCCTCCCCATTCACTGACTTGGAGCCCATGGTCTTGGTCATTCGTGGATGGCAAGTGGAGAGGGATAAAATAGTGCATGTGTTTGAGGCGTGCACAGAGCCGCACGCAAGAGTGTACAGCCATTGTAACCAATGGCAACTTGAATATTTGCATTTTTCCAGATTTGGGGTGGTGGTGGTCCAGAATGGATCCCCCGTGAATTAGGAGGGATGCCTGTAATTCCCAACCTTTGGCCCTCCAGATGTTTTGGACTTCAGCTCCTGGAACCTTGGATCATTGTCCAGAATGGCTGCAGCATCTCTGTGTTAAAATCTAGAACATCTGGAGGACCAAATTTGCTGTCCTAAGTAATCTGAACCAGTGGAGAAGGGAAAACTGGCCACTGGTATTTTCTCTTCTTGTCTTAACCATATTCATACATTCTAGGTCCTTTTAATGAGGTTGCTTCTTGCAGCTTCTTCTTCTAATGAGAAAGAGAGTCAGCACATGGCTGCCAGAATGTATTCACACATTGAAACTAGTTTTAGCAGCTTCTGTAACTAGGTGTAGGCTCTTTTATTCCCCTCTTTGTCCTCCTTTTGAATTAATTTCCTGAAATAACAAAAGTAAATCTAATGCTTTTATATTACTGTGGACATTCAGGGTGCTTATTTTTGTTTTATAGCCATAAGCTAAGAGCACCAGCCCACTGCATTCTGCTAGTTTAAACACCAAATATGCTCCTATTTAAGGCACACTGAGACCATGTGAAATTCCATGGCAGTGTGAGATTTGGCACATGATCTCCTGGGAAGTCTTGTCATGTATGAGAATCTCAAGCTTTGCAAGCTTTGTCAAACACAGCCATGGGGAACTCAGTGGGACTGGGCAACCAAGTGCTGGGTCTCCCTTGTAGGGCAAACATGATTCCTCCACATACACAGTTGGTGTGGACATTTCAAAGCATGGGCAAATAGTTTTAGGGACCCAAGCTTGGTCCCATGTTAAATTTCTGAAAGAAAGATAACAGAATATTTCACTTTAGCACTTTCATCCTCAATATATTTTCTCTGAGGAAAAATTGTATTGAATGTTAAGGAACTTAGTAAACATTGCTTAAGATCGCACAGATTTATTTACATTTCCAGCATATGAGTCTGTTCTTGGTTATATGGGACAATTATCTTCCTGCAAATAGCCACAAGCGTTCGGCATGGTGGGGGCATTCTATTGAAGAAAATACTAATCTGGGGTGCTTGCTCTGCCTACCCTCTAGATCTAGTCCTAGTGCTGGTGCTAACACAGGAAATCTCTAGGATGTTTTTCTGGTGGTTGTTTCAGCCTCTGGAAATGCTGCCTTGAAAAGTTCTATGTGTTTTGGTCCATTCAGTCCTTTGGAGAGATCCAATGTGACCCATTCCTGGACAACCAGTAACTCTCCACTTCCACTCCTGAGTCCTTGAAAAAAGTCAGCCAAAATGACCTTAGCAGGTCTGATTTTAATGTACATCATGGTGTAGTGGTTTGAGTGTTGGACTATGATTCTGGAGACCAGGGTTCAATTCCCAGCTCATCATGAAACCCGCTAGTCTCAGCCAGGGAAAGGCAATGGCAAACCTCCTCTGAACAAATCTTGCCAAGAAAATCCTATGATACGTTCCCAGAAATGACTTGAAGGCATACAACAACAATAACAACTAGGGTCTCCCAAAGTGAATGTCATACATGCCACACAGCCTATAATTAAAATCAGGTCATCCTAAACATACCCTCAAAGTTTGGTGTAAATCCATCCAGCCATTCTCATGTAATGCAGTAACATACAAACAGATGGAAGCTTAATATTTTTTTAATAGACCAAGAGATGAAAGCACTGTGAATATTGATGTTCCACAGTATTTCTCCTGTTGTAAAAACTATAACAGTAACATGCTAATCAGTTAAACTTTCATAGAGATGACAGGACTGACTTTTAATACTCTCTTTGTCCTTTTACTACTCTGATTCCCTGTTGCTAGGGCAGGTTTCTATGGCACAAGCCTTTAGGTAAATAAAGATCATAGAGGGTAAATATCCAAAACAAACAATCTGGCTATATTAGTGGCTTATTCCTTCCAAGAAAAGCAGATCTGAAGAAAGATTAGGCACCAAGAAAACACTTTCTGGTGTAACTTATGAACTAGCAAGGCAATTGCTTTGTCAATTATGTTTAACTTTCTGGTCAAGTTAAAGTATTTTTTAAAGCATTTAGAGGATACATTGACCCTGCCAAGCACCTGACCGTGGCAAGGATCTGAATACTGTGACAGCTGTGGAACTGGCAATCTCTTCTTAAGGACATAAAATATAATCTGAACTTTTGGTCATAAGCTTTAGAACATTTATTTATTTATTTATTTTTGGCTTGGTCAAAGCTTATCTGTCATCTCAACAAATTTGTGGCATCACATGGGGAGGGGAAGCTTAACCGCTGCCACATTCCCAGTGAAAATCTCATACTAAATAACTATTAACTAGGGGAAGGATCATGCAGAAAAAGCTAACCTGTTAGGCTTGAGACCTAGTTTGCAAAAGACCTTTATAGTATCTTGTCTGACATGGGATGCAGGGACACATGGACCATAGCCAGACATTGTGGTCTTCAACTGGCTGTGGAGAACAGATACTAGGTATGAGGAGCAGGGGGAGAGTATCAAAGACTGGAGATGAAATCAGATAGGATGGAAGTCAACAGTTGGAAGTCAGACAGGGTTTGAATTCCAGACAGTGAGGATCTGGTGGAGAAGGTTCCAGAGTGGTACAGGGTTAAGGTCCGGAAGAGAGAGGCCTAATGCCCATACTAAACTCCAAGTGAGAGAGTTAATAAAGAAAACATCCTGAGGGATGTTGATAGCCTTAGAGGCTGGTTAAGAAATAGTGGTAAAGGTACCCAAAGAAGGGGTAAGAGTGTCCTGTGGGGGTAATTGAAAGTATTTCAAGGAAAGGAGTGTTCTAGAGTATTATTATATGTAACTATAACCAATTATAACAAGTGCAGCAAGACCAAGTGAAACATTGGTCCTGAACAGACCTGCCAGAAATAAGGCAGCTTGAGACCACTTTAACTGTCCTGGCTCAGTGCTAGAGAATCATGGAGACTTTAGTTTGTTTCTCAGACATTGCACCTTCTCTGTCAGAAAGGTCTGGTGCCACAATAAAATAATAATAATAATAATAATAATAATAATAATAATAATAATAATAATAATAATTTATTTCTATCCCGCTCCTCTGCCGAAGCAATCAGGCTAGCTTACAAGAATAAAATACCACAGTACACAATAAAAAAAAACCCACCCACCCCTTAAAATAGAATTAAACATCAAACATTTTAAAACAATTAAAAAACAGTCAACCATAACAATTACAGAGTCATGATAACAGGCAGACAGCAGCTATGATGTGGTAGAGGGCAGGGATAGGGTGGGCTCGCTCATTAGGCTGGGAAGAAACTAATCAGGAAAGGCCTGCCAGAAGAGATCCGTCTTTACAGCTTTTTTAAAGATGCAATCTGATGGATCTCGTTCGGCAGGCCATTCCATAACCTGGGAGCGGTTGCTGAGAAGGCCCTCTGGGAAGTTGCAGATAGCCTAATTTTAACAAGCTGAAACAAATTCCTCCCATAGGACTGAAGTGTGTGCGTTGGATTGTATGGAAGGAGGTGGTCCCAAAGATAGGATGGATCCAAGCCATTTAGGGCTTTAAAGGTAATAGCCAACACCTTGTATTGAGCCCAGAAACTGATCGGCAGCCAGTGGAGTCTTTTCAAGACAGGTGATATATGGTCTCTCCTAGATGTACTGGAGACCAGTCTGGCTAACTACAGTTCCCATGATTCCCTGGCACTGAGCCAGGGCAGTTAAAGTGGACTCAAGCTGGATTATTTCTGTCAGTCTGTTCAGGCCCTTTTTTACTTGTATTGTAAATAAAGCTTTGTTGTTACTTTATGAAACAGTTGTCTACAGTGTGAGTGAATATCCATGCTACTAAACCATGGTGTGGCCACAAATGAAAGGAAAGAAAAAGTGCACTTCACACCATCTCCTTGAAATTGTGTATCAGATGACATCTCAGAGGCTTATGCAGTACCCCAGAACAGAAATGGGAAACCATTTTGTGGTGGATGTGTGAATGATCCCTTAACATCCCCATCCATATGCTCTTAGACTTCAGAGTCTGGCAACACTGCTTAATGTCACTGCTTCCTGGCTAAAGTGCGCTGCATCTCTCCTGCCCCATCTGAGGGGTTTTTGTTGTTGCTGTTGTGTGCCTTCAAGTCATTTCCAACTTATAGCAACCCTAAGGCAGACCTATCACAAGGTTTCCTTGGCAAGGTTTGTACAAAGACCTTTGTCTTTACCTTTCTCCAAGGCTGTGAGGACATGACTTGCCCAAAGTCACCAGACCAAGTATATTCAAACCCTTATTTCCAGAGTTATAGTCCAATGCTCAAACCACTATGCCATGCTGGTTCTTTGCCATATTTAGTTTGGTCTGGGTGGCTGGTTAAAGGCCCAGAGCACTGGTAGCACAGGTAGTAAAACATCAAAGGCTGTCTAGGTTTTAGTAGCCCAGAGTGAAGACTGCCTTGGTTTCTTACATTCCTTCTAGGTATAAGAAGAATGTTGAAAATATTTTAAATGGTCTTAAAAAAATGTTTCTTGGGTGTTTCTTGTGTGTCAAGTAACCCTGACATGAAGAATTCTGGATTGACAAGAATCTTCACATTTCAGAACTTCAGACATGGTACTTTTATGCAGAAAACACATTTTTAGCATAATGTATAAAAACAGCAGTTCTCGCAATGAGAAGAAAATTACTAAAATTATTCATTGCTTCCTTCAAGAAGAAATTTAGCAAAGAACTACATCCCTGGGCCTTCCAGATATTGTTGGACTGCAATTTCTAGCATTTCTTACTATTACATATATTGGCTAGAGTTGTTGGAATTTGCAGTCAAAAAGCATCTGGAAGGCCACACGATTCTTATCCTTCCATTAAAAATTCTACCCATGTCCCTACATTTTTCATTACAGATCTGTTATTGACTCTTCCTTTCTCTTGTAGGAAATACTGGTAATATTTGTAAAGACACTGTAGTGTCACAAATCTACTTCAATGTGGAGTACCTTGGGACTCAATGCAGGGCACTCTTACACCCCAACAGTGCACAGCAGTGTACCCTTAACAGTTCTGAATACAATAAACTTGTATCTGCAGTCCTTGCTGCTGATATGATGGCCTAGTTCCTATAAAGTTAACTATCCCCAGGTTGTTCCATTTTAGTCGGCAAGTAAAATATGACTTGACTAAATGCTCCTCCATCAACAGAAAAAAATTCTCTACATAAAAGCTAATTTGTGGAGTAGACTAGATTAGAATCCCATTCTCCACTATGTAGTTCTATATGTAAGCGTGTGTTTTGTATTGTTTTGTTTTTTTAAAAAATATCCTTTCTTGTAAGGAAAGCATTTCATTATATGAACAGGTGCCGATAGGAATATTTGATACAGGGATTAAGCAGATCATAGCAGAGACAATGCAATATAAGTTTATGCAATAATTGCTCCAAAAACTGGAATAATGACGCAGAATGCTCTTGAAAAATAAAAAGGAAAAACGTATCTTTCTAGTTTAGGAAACACATCTTGGGATAGGAAAGAAGATAGACAAAAGAAGTCCCTAAAGACTGACTCTCGTACATGGGGTAAGCTAGCAACCATCATTGGAGCCCAATGGCTTCTCCCTTCCCAAACAAAGGGAATAAAGAGACTAATTAATCTTGAAGAAGGGAGAAGTGACCTCAACAGGTAAAAAGGAAGCAAAAGGCTTGAGTCCATAGAGGAGATGAAGGTAAAGAGAAAGCATGCTGCAAGCATGATCCAGCTACCTACTCCTTCTAATCACTTTATACAAGGGCTGATCCCTGCTTGCATTCAAGAGTGCCTACATGTCATGTGAGATGGTACAGCCCAGACTCATATTTAAAACCTCATCAGTAGTTTTCAAAAGCCAAGAGAACCAGTTGAGGTGAAGTTGACATCTAAGCAGAGGTGCCTAATGAGAAAGCTAAGGTGTTTCTTTATAAATATCTGCTCAAATGATCAACCATGACCTGGCCTTTGAATGTCAAACTAATACCAGTGCCAGACTATTAGATTAAAAAACCAAATGGGATCACTCTGACCTCATCTACAGGGCACTAGTAGTTCACCCAATATCTCTTGTTAATGGTGAGTCTCCAGCCAGCTGTCCCTATTGTGTTTCTGCAAGTCTCATGCTTGTTTGATAACCTTTGGACCAAACAACTAGCACAGTTTGTGCTGTTCCTTCACGTTAATATGACTGAAGTGAGATTGTGTCAAGAGCCTGGTGGGGAAAATTGCTAATGCTTAACATTTTATTTTCTTACTGCATGTGCCATTGCATAGTGCACTAATGATGTTTCAAAAGAATATGGATACACCATATTTGTGTAGCCATAAATTTCCAGAACAAGAAAAGTTCTCTGGCATTGATTTACCTGCAGATATCATGTGACCTTATTGTATCAAGCTTATTCTTTGCCAGTGCAGACACATTTATCATACAATATTCATATATTTCACCTCACTATCCCATTTTCTGTGCTTGGGTTTAGAAGTAGCTAGTTATTCCCTTCTCAATAAATAAGTTATAACTACCTTACAATAAAATTATAAAATAGCAATTTCCTCCTCCTTCAGTACAACCTATAATTATTTTTATAGTTATGACCTCAATAAGTGGTATTGGAGGCATAGGAGCTTTAAATGCTGGATCAGACTGCGCCTTGTGCTACTGTTTCATATTCTTTTGCAGTTGATGACAGCAGAAGTGTGTATTTTCTATCACAGGGAAATACAATGTAGTAGTCAAATTTCCCCCTGCCCTCAAAGCAATTTACATATTTATTTATTATTCTTTATCACCTCCTCACCTCACTTCTATAGGAGCCATTTCAGCAGCAGCAGGTGGTGGTGGTGGTAATGGTGGAAAAAGAGGAAGAGGAAAAGGATTTTATTCATTTATATCCCAGCCATTCCTCAATAGTGCAACTAAAGGTGGCCAACAAATCATTAAAACCAGTACAGAAAAAAACATGTAAAAATGTGTGTTTCTGTGTGTGCTATTTAAAAACAATCTTTAAAACTAAAACCATTATAATTTATTAAAACACATTTTTTAAAAAAAAATATAGCAAAGCAACACACCATTAAAACCCCAACAGAGTTAATTTGTCATAAAAGCTTGACAGAATAGGAATGTTTTTACTTGCTGGGAGAAGGAGTGCAAGCAGGATGTCATCTTGGGAGGGAGCTAGCCTAGGAGTAGCCACAAACAAGCTCCTCTCCCTCGTTCCCATCAAATGTCCCAGGGAAGGTAGTGGGCCAGAGAGAAGGGCCTCTTCCAAAGAACTTACAGCTTGAACAGGTTTGTATGGGGATATACACTGATGCTACTGTGGTTGGTGTCATCTGGTGTGTGGGGACAGAGGCAGGGAAAACAGCAGCCTGCTCCACCCTCCCTCCAACTGCCTTGATCATCTGCCCCCTGGTCAGTTGTTCACCACCCAGCCAGACCACTGCTGATGAGGTCTGTGCCTTCTGTTCAGGTGAATAGGCATGCCAGACCCTAAATGGAAGGCACTGCAACTCCCAGCAACAGCCACTGCAAGGGGGCACTGCTGAGACCTCTGGATGGCCTGTTCAGGGTCATAATAATAATAATAATAATAATAATAATAATAATAATAATAATAATAATAATAATTTATTTGTACCCCGCCTCTCTGTGAACAATCAGGACAGCTAACAACATTTAAAATTACATACAATATAAATCCCAAGGCCCAAGCCCACCCAAACTTTAAAAAAGTATTAAACCAGAGCTATTAAAACATCTAAGTTAAAATGATATATAATAAAATCAAAACATAAATGACAAAAAACAGAATAAAGCAAACAGAATAGCACCAACAACCAAGTTGGGAGAGGGTGGAATGAAAGGGTCTCTGCAGCCAGGACATCTATTCTGGAAAGGCGTGACAGAAGAGATCTGTCTTAACAGCCTTTTTAAAGCTGTTTAGCATTGTAATCTGATGGATCTCATCCGGCAGGCCGTTCCATAATCTGGGGGCGATTACCAAGAATGCCCTCTGGGAGGTTGCTGACAGCATAGTGAGGTGTAGGCAACCTTTCCCCTTTAAGGGCCGAGGGACTCTTGGCCAACATGGGTGAGGCTTCTGGGAGCTGAAGTCTCTCGGCCCTTAAAGGGGAAAGGTTGCCTACTCCTGGCCTAGATTTTAATGGCTGGAGCAGATTCCTCCCAGAGGACTGGAGTACATGGGGAGGATTGTATGGGAGGAGGCAGTCCCGAAGATAGGTTGGACCCAAGCCATTTAGGGTTTTAAAGGTAATGACCAACACCTTATGCTGGCCCCAGAAACTAATAGACAGCCAGTGGAGGGATTTTAACACCAGAGTTATGTGGTCCCTCCTAGATGTTTCCGAAACCACTCTGGCTGCCATGTTTTGTACTAACTGAAGTTTCTGGACCAAGAACAAGGGTAGCCTCATGTAGAGAGCATTACAGAAATCTAGACAGGAGGTTACCAGAACGTGCACAACAGTGTCAAGATCCCTTACATCCAGAAAAGGATGCAGCTGGCATATCAGCTGAAGCTGATAACAGGTATTCCTGACCATCGCATTTACTTAATTAGTCATCAGGAGCGATGAGTCAAGGAGCACCCCCAGACTCCGAACACAGTCCTTTACGGAGAGTGTGACCCTGTCCAAGACTGGCGGTTGCAACCCAGTTCCTAGTTTTGGGGCTGCTACTGTGAGCACCTCCGTTTTATCTGGATTCACCTTCAATCTGTTTTTTCTCATCCAACCCATTACTGCCTTAAGACATTCATTAAAAGGAGATATGCCATCAAGAGCTGAGGCTGACGATCGAGACATGAAGAAATAGATCTGGGTGTCATCAGCGTACCGATAACACCCAGCCCCATGACTCCGAATAATCTCACCCAGCGGCTTCATATAGATGTTGAACAGCATCGGGAACAGAATGGCACCTTGGGGGACGTCGCAAGTGAGCTCCTTTTTATCGGAGCAACTATCCCTGAGCAGCACCCTCTGGAATCTGCCTGAGAGGAAGAAACGGAACCACTGAACACGGTGCCTCTGATTCCTAACCCGCTCAGGTAATCCAAGAGAATGCCATGATCTATTGCAGGGGTAGGCAACCTTTCCCCTTTAAGGGCCAAGGGACTTCAGCTCCCAGAATGCCAGGAACTATTGGCCTACATGGGACTATTGGCCAACAGGGCTGAGGCTTCTGGGAGCTGAAGTCCCTCAGCCCTTCAAGGGGAAAGGTTGCCTACCCCTGATCTATTGTATCAAAAGTGGCTGAGAAGTCTAGAAGCACCAACAGGGTCACACTATCCCTGCTAATGCTCAGACGCAGGTCGTCAGCCAAGGCAACCGTGGCAGTCTTAACTTCAAATCCTGTCCTAAAGTCAGTTTGAAATGGGTCTAGATAATCAGTTTCATCCAAGACAGCTTGGAGTTGAAGAGCAACCGCCCTCTCGATTACCTTGCTCAAAAATGGTAACAGAGAGACTGGCCTATTATCTACATATCTTTTTTTTCTTTTTTTAAAAAAGCTTGTAATCTGCCTTTTCATAAAATATCCAAAGTGGGTAACAACCTTTAAAACCAATAAACCAACTAAAAAGAGCAGGATAACTTCAGGTTATAAGGAATATTTAAGGTTTTAAATCTCTGATATGTAATTAACCTTCCTTCAGACAGGATGGACTATGACCTTCCCTGAGGGATGCATTGATGATGTCCATAAGGATCATCCTCAATGCATCACCCCCAGATGGCCAGCCATGATGGCCAAGGGTCAAGAGGGCAGGTCATTTTCCTCACTCTACCAAGGAGCTTGTCCATATCATTGGTACTCACAGACTGGAACTGACCCAGGATAATTTCATTAACGTAGTTGCTGGATACCTCGTCAGTTGTTTCTGTCAAAATACTGGTGCCTAAGTCGGCTCTTATCTGAGAGATTTTATCTGCAAAAAAGTTGTTAAATGTGTCACAGCAGGCTGTTATTGGGTTAAATAACAGGTTGTGCACAGGAAGTACCTGTGTCAGTTCCCCCACCACCCTAAACAGCTCTGCTGGAGAGGACTCTGCAGACGCAATACGTGCAGAACAGAAAGATCTCTGTGCTGCACGTATTGCCTCTCGATAGGCCCAAAGAAAGTTCGTATGATGAGTCTTGTCAGATAAGAGCTGAGTTTTCCAGCAGGTGCGCTCTAGTCATTGTCCAACCTGCTTCATTTTCTTAAGCTCTGATGTATACCATGGCTTACAGTTTGGAGCGGGTTGGAAAAAACGCTTGGGAGCGATCGTGTCAATAGCCTTGGTAAGGTCGGTGTTCCAGGTGTTAACCAAAGCTTCGACAGGGTCACCAGTGTTGCCAACCATTAAACCAGGGGTAGGCAACCTTTCCCCTTTAAGGTCCGAGGGACTTCAGCTCCCAGAATCCCAGGAGCTATTGGCCAACATGGGATTATTGGCCAACATGGCTGAGGCTTCTGGGAGCTGAAGTCCCTCGGCCCTTAAAGGGGAAAGGTTGCCTACCCCTGCATTAAACCCTCCAAGACCTTCTGGAATCCTATTGGTTACATCAGATTTCTAGAGCAGACCATTCTAATGGGTCCACCACCCCCGGTGGAGCGGATAGAGGCTCTTAGCTCAGTCTTGACCAGGAAATGATCCGTCCATGACAATGCGGTGGTTTTAATAACCTCCGCCCATGGATATTCCTGTTCCATACTAAAGACCGCATCAAAGGTATGACCTGCACAATGTGAGCCACATGACTTCTAGAGAGTGGGAGATTACACCTTTTCTTGCTCTCATAGCAGCTGTGCTAGTCCCACTGGGTGTACCACCCCACCAGATGTACAACCCCTTCTGAAGTCTCACTAGGTGCAATCTGAACTCCCAGAATGCCCCCCATGACAACCTTGGGGAGATACAGTCCTTCAAATAGCCTGGATTTTAACTAAATAGGACTTCATGAGATATGGACATTCAAACAGTATCAGCAGACCAGCTATATAATGTCCATTTCACTGCCTACATACTATCACTTATGAATGGAAGTGGTCTACATATGGCCATTCAGGACTTTGCATATGCCTGGCTGCCAAAATCATGATACTGAAACAAGTAGCACTGCCCCCCCCCCCGGCATACTCTAATGCTTCAAATTTAAAAGTGAAGGCACTATCAATAAAATAGATAAAAGCCTTCTTCTGGCCTTCCCTTTTCTTCTGGAAGTGAAAGAAATGTTTTGCCTTCCATACTAATAAGGCTATATGGTTCAGGAAAGACTCTGACACAGTGGAGACCATGGAGACCTTCCACAGATGTCACAATTACAGTAGTAGCAAAACCAGCAGTGCAGCACCTGGGGGACCAGTGAAAGGCTTGGCATTGCCCATCTCTGGTCTGGAACAATACAACACCCAAACTGATGTGCAGGTAAAGTTCAACAGCTGTTTGTTGCATTTAGCAACAACTATCCATCCTATTCTGGGGCTGCTACCCTGCTTTTCCCATCCTGCTGCCTGTCCATTTTCTTTAGTTTGGAATTGAATGACTATTTTTGCCTCATCCTTTTTTCATTTTCTTTTACTGCTCCTTTTAGTTGGTTTATTGGCTTTAAAGGTTGTTACCCACTTTGGATATTTTATGAAAAGGCAGATTACAAGCTTTTTTTAAAAAGAGAGAGAGAAAAAGATATGTAGATAATAAATAAGTAAACATGTAGGAGCCATGCTAACATTGTTGGGAAAAACTTCACACACACCCTTTTTTAAAAAAAAAAAAAATGGGACTAACCTACTTGGTCTAGCATAGCCTAGAGTGGGGGAGGAAGCAAACCAGATGCATACTAAGAGTGAAAATGGAAATGAGATGACAGCTCACAATGTTATTTCCTAGGCGATGTTTCAATTTTTATTTTCTTTTGTGAATGACTAATGCATCAGTAGCAGCTGTTGCTGCTGTTGCTGACAGGACCCGCAGTCCTATTAGGACCAGGAAATCTCCAAGACAACACGCTGTGTGAATTTCTAAATGTCAAGAAATTTAACAAATGTGGAAGGTTAAGTACATATCAGAGACTTAAAAACCTTAAATATTCCTTATAACCTGAAGTGAGGGCAAGCATTGCTTTGCAATAAGTGTTTAGATTTTACTTGAACATACATATTTTACTAAATTTTTAAAACAATCATAACTGAACAACACATAATTTCACACATATACTTCTAACCTACACTAATAAAATACCCCAAATCCTACTACGGTATTCAATCCTACTTTCCCCACCAACAATCCCCCCAATACCACCCTTACACAAATCATAATAATTTACACATAAACACAATTGCAGTAAACATAACTAACACTATTATTGCCTTCTCACTATCCAAATCTAAAAATACTAATATTGAGGATATATAATTTCTCAGAAATACTATCTTGTTTTAATCTTACTTCAGCCTTAAATTATATAACAAAACTCAATATTTACAACCATAATCTTCCCTTCTAAGTGTCTGGATTTTACAATAATTGTGTATATTTGGATGGGGGTGGTTGCATTTGGATAAATTATAACAAAAACTATCCTGTGGAAACCACCATACCATTTTGATCAGTAGCCCTTTTCAGACAACCAATCCACAAGAAATCCATAGGAAGTGGAGAATAGCACTAGTCCTCCAAGATCTATATTCTTTGAGGACTTCACGAACAAATCCTAGGAGAATACAAATAACAAGAGTGTAAAATTATGTAGGCAAGCTTGCACAGATATGTTTGTAGTAAATTTTCTCTGTCTCTCTCTCTCTCAATCTCAATTCCCCCACACCCCTGTGTCTCTCTCTGTGTGATTTATACCCTGTATTTCTGCCTCCATGGAAGTCCTGGATTTTGTATCTGTGCTTTTCAAATTTATTTAAATCAAAAACAGATTAACAGCAGTTTAAAAGCACAAGTAAAAGCTTAACAACTCTCAATAACAAAAAGTTCATCTCATAACAACTCAGTAGAAATACCAAAGGCCTGCCTGAATTTTGTGTACCAGTGGATGAACAACCGGGAGGGTGCCAATCTAGCCTCCTTTAACAGGATGTTGCACCACCTGGAAATGAAACTCTGCTCTTTTTTGGCTGTTTCTAGTAGATTTTACCTAGCAGAAGAGCTCTGCTGGCACATTGTCAACAGATTTCTGAGATGAGCTGGAAGAAGAGGGGCGAGTCTAGCAGCAGAGCCACTAGAGATGGAAAGAATACTTTAAAATTACAAAATCGTTGAAAAAATGGGTTTCTTGAGTGTTGGGAAACTTTGGTGAGGAGCATCCAATCTTTGCAATTTGTAGCTTACTCTGTATAGAAAATAGTGTTATTTGTGCAGAAAATGGCATTTTCTACACAGAAAATAACTTTCCTGTGAATAACAAAATGTTGTTTTCTGGTCAGGAAACTTCTTTTCTGCATGTCCAGAACAAGTACCTAACTGGAAAAAGTATTTTAAAACTGCATAGTTCTTGATAAGTTTCTTGCAGAGAGGGGAAGAAATTGTGAAATTATTCATTCTTGCCTGTGATAATATAATTTATTATTTATATCTCTAAGAATAGCAGAAGAAGTTGTTGCCTTATCCAAACTCTCTATACATGGTGCTTCTTTGAATTAGGAATGCACTTTTTATATTTTAATTGTACTTCTTTATTTGAACAATTATTGATGTTGTTGGCTAGTTTCTTTCATTTTTTTTACAAAAAGATGGAAAATACATTAAATAAATATATAAGTAGGATGAAAGTAGACCAGGGGGAGTGAGATTTAATGTCCATGTCAACTGCATATAAAACAGAATAGAAGCAAAGGCCTCTTGTGAACAATAAACATAAGCTTCCGAGATTCACAGTATGCCCTGCAGTCAGAAAGCAAGACAAGGCTTGGTGATTTGTGGCTTATATGGCAATTGCTTGATTCTTGGCTTCATATAGTGAAACCCTAGGGATGCCATGGATATATGTGGCTTTCTATTTCTAAATTATGCATAACCTCATTCCTAAGTGTGAGAACCTACCTCTTCTAGTACAACACAAAATCTTGCTTTCTACTTCACTTGTAGATTTTCTGTCCAACTCAATGTATGTCAAGCCAATATGTAAACACATTAATTAATTGACCATTCAGAAAATTCCAGCTTTCTCAAAGTGGCACATCTGGATTTCAGAACAAATGTCCTAAGCATGCAATATCATGATTCATGGGATAGAACTACCCATAGTGTTAGCATACTCTACAGCTCCTGCATCATATATGGGGTTTCATATTTTCATATCTGGATCCAGGTATGTTTTAAGAGGTCATGATGACCTTTGGAACACTAAAGTCATGTTGATCTGAAGACATGTGGAGGATCTAGGTAATACCAAAATAAAGGTTAAGTGGGTTTATTGATCATTCTGTCCTCCCCTTGGGCTTTCTGCACATCCTCTTGCACTGTAGACAAAGGTGGTCCCAATGCACTAAGGTGAGTAAGACCATATTTCCTACTTTTCTCTTGCCATGTTCCCAACCAACTTTCCTAGCCACCTATCTTGATGTTGTTCTAAAACCATCTACCAAAATTGCCCTTTTTAACAGTTCCACGGAGAAGTACTCAAACCATTTATACTTTGTGTGAAAATATTAAGTACTCCTTGAGGGCACCAAAGAGGATATAAATATGCACCTCACACATGTCCACTTTTTGATTGCAGTGAGGGACCACTAGAGCTATGTCCAACTGTCTAGAACCTCTTCCTCCCATATCACCCTCAGATGTCATTTGAGTTGCACCCTGTTTTCCATGGTTGCCTCTACATAACTGGTGAATATTACTCTCTCTATAGCACTAAGCCTCCACTATCCAATTTCCTTACCTCCATTTCAGTTAACCTTGTATGGTATCTCAGATTGAATTGTTGTTATTTGTGTGCTCTCTTGCATATTTCTAAATAAAAATTTTGTTTCTTCATTAAGAGATGTGGTGGCTCAATTGGTTAAGATGCTGACTCTGTTGATTACAAGATCAGCAGGTTGGCAGTTTGAGGCCAGGTACCCTCAAACCTTTTTGGGCTACCTTCTTTTTCCCTCTAGGACAACAATCCCAGTGTCCCTCAGTGCTTATCACTTGATATTAGGTCTACTATTTTACTGCAGTTTCAAAACAACTAATCTCAGCCACTGTTCCCTTTGCACCTGGCCACCTTGGAAGCAGCAACCAAGCAGCTGGCTGAGCAACAACCAAGAAGCCTCTTTCCCGTGATGCCCCTACAGCAAAGGCCAGTGTGGGCAGGAGGCTTCTTGGTCACTGCTCAACTGACCACTCAGTTGTTGTTCCAAAAGTGTTGTTCCAAAAGTGTGCGAAGGGAAAAGTTTCTCCCCAGAAAGGAAGGACTTTCAATCCTTCTTTGCTGGGGTGGAGATGGAAACAGCTGACTTCCTATTTTTCTCCCCAGTGAGGAAGGACTCTCAGTTTGAAAGAGTTGAGACAGGTGAAGGACTCTTGAAGAATCAACCCAGGGTACTGCTACTCCTACTTCTGCATAGACATGCCTTCCATACACAGCTTCAAATTGCTCCTCCCAAAAAAAGTTTCTTCTGCTAACTCTACTGTTGACAAAGGCAACAACAACAATGACAGGATCATCAGTACAACTCCAACCTGCCAGCTAAGTCCCAGAAAAACAAACCTTAAACAGGATCCCACATATAAAAGTTCCTTTTTGCTGCTGCTTCTCCCCACCACACGGTCTAACTCCTTGCTCTAGTCAATTTGTCTGTACCAAAATGGTGCTGTGTGAGTGAGCTTATGTAGGCAGACAAAGAGCAGAAGATGCCACTATATGAAGTGATCAACGGGGCTACACAGTGGTTTTAAGGGACCCTGAAAAGAGAAGTTTCATGCAACTCTCATCCCCACCATAGTCCTAAAGGCCACTGGTTCCCCTTGTCTTTCTTGCATGTCAATACTTTGATTGAAGCCCCCTGCTGCCCCCTTTTCCTTCATGACCCCTGGATCTTTCCACTGCCCTGGGGGGGCAGTGCCACCTAATTTGGGAATCACTGCATTATAGCATAAAAGTATTGTTTACAAAGAGTTATTACCTTGCTCCATGCATATTACTTTTCTGTCTCTTTTGCCAGTGCATGCTGAACAACAAAATAACAGTTGCAATTATATAAATTAATGATTGATGTTATTAGAGTAAGCAGTTCAAGTTCTTTTTCTTCCCCTTATGAGAAAAAAATGGTTATTAGGAAAAATAATCAGTGCTTGCCTTTCCAGTGAAGAATGAGACTTGCTGTATAAACTGTAAATCTCACTTTGCATTCACAGTCTGTGTAGGAGGGCAAATAGTTGCAGTTTGTCAGCACTCTACAGATCTTTTTAAAAATACTGACTTTCATTTGTTTATTTTTCATTAGGTGAGAACTTCCTTTGTAAATGTGCATAACAGAATTTAAAGTCAACTATGTAAAATGTAAAAATATAAGACTATTCAGAGCCCACAAGAAGATTGTTCAGCCAAAGAGTTACATCTACATAGTCATTTAAATCTGTCATCTGTGCTGTGGCTATTCATTTCCACCTCTGAAATATACAATTTAGAACCATTTGGACTGACTGACAGCTGGGCAGGTTAAGTATGATGAGACAGTTAATGACACAGATTGCCAGGAAATCCTTCCCACTCAGAAAATTCTGATTAAAAAGTGATTGTGGAGAAATGTTGGTTTTAGCTGAAATCCTTTTGGAGATTTGCACTAGTATAACTGATGTTTGGAAGCCAGCATGGTGTAGTGGTTTGAGTGTTGGGCTATGACTCTGGAAACCAGGGTGCAAATTACCACTTGGCCACAGAAACCAACTAGGGCCTCATTTCCACTTACAAATAAATTGGTTTGTGATCCAAATCAATGGATAGGTTTGACAGTGGCACATGGTTCACACCCGATCACATTTTCTTGTTATAAAATAACCCGTTTGTCATTCACATTGACTAATGAATTGATTCAAAATAGACAATCACTGAGCAACTCATAGAAAATCGATTCCAATTTGCATCCCATTCCCACGTGCACTGAATTGATTTATTGCAAAAGACATGGAAAAAAAGAGCATGAAAAAGATGCATATTAAATGGGTTTAGTGCAGGGGGCCCCTCGCCAAACTGCTTCGACAATTCAGCTCAAGGATCATTTAAACCATTTCAAAACAGTTAGCAAACCAGTTTATAACATGGTGGGCATGAGGCCCAAGTTACCTTGGGCAAGTCACACTTTTTCAGCCTCAGAGGAAGCCAATAGCAAATCCTGTCTGAAGAAACTGGTCAAGACAACACCATGATACTTTCACCTTAGGGTCACCAGAAGTCAAAAAAGACTTGAAGGCACAACAACAACCACATATGATTATGCAAGTATACCTTTTTCATTGTTATACAAGGAGGAATCCATTACCTCTTTGTACTACCCTTTTGCTCAGCTGTGCAATGGTGGCCAGACAACACTCAGGAACAGCTCTACCCTTAATAATAATAATAATAATAATAATAATAATAATAATAATAATAATAATTTATAGCCTGCCTCTCTGCCCAACAATCGAGGTGGGTTACAGCATTAAAACAAAACAGTATTAAAACCTCTCAATCCCTTAATTTAATGGTGGATGATTGGGCATGGAGATACACTGGGAAAGCTCCCTTGCATCACCACTGGACTGACAGCCTTCTTGTAGGCACATGGCCCTCTTTGTTAGTATGCTGGTGAAAAAAGTTAGTATGCTGATTCAATTTCATAACAACCCTGAACTTCTGCTTTTCATTCTGTTTCACACTATTTACACCACAGTCCTATGTATGTCAACATGGGGGGAGGGGGACTGTGGCAGCTAGGGGGTGCAAAAACCCCAGGAGAATTTGGAGGACTTCCCCCCACCAAAACTATTCTCACAAAGAAAATTGCCTGCAAATAGCTTCTAGGAGATATGGGGCCATTACCACCCTGTTTGGGGGCTTTCCTCTCTGAACAGATATTTGCAGGAGAGGCCCTTTTAAAACAGGA
>JAIPUX010001880.1:81998479-82011576 GCA_020142125.1 Phrynosoma platyrhinos
ATGCCTAGTGGAGTGTTCTCTCTAGGGATCTCTAGGTCCTTCAGTGCAGCTTTTGGTTAAAACTGATCATACAGTTGCACTGAAGGACCTCTCTATTCCTAGAGAGAACATATTAATAAAATCCATGAATAATCAAATCCGCAAATGTCAAAGCCGAAAATGTGGCGGGACGAGTGTATTATAAAATAGGGCATGAGAGGAAGGAAGGAAATGAAAATTCCTTGCTCTGAAGATTTTGTTTTTCCACCTGTAATTGATTTGAAGGCAGTTAACAACAAAAACAAAAGTAAGGCAAGTTCTGGTAACAATTAAACCAATAGTGCAGGAGATAGATGTTTTAATAACTAATAAAACAACTGCAATTATTTCATTGTAGAAGTGGTGACAAGGGCAAATTAATTTTTGCTGCAAAAGGTAAACAAATCTTAACAAAATGTTAAGAAACCATAAAGCTGTAGCAGCAGGCAAAGCAAGGGATGAAAACAGAACAAGCAAGGTCTTAAGCCTGGAAATCTATTAACCCCCCCCCCCCATGGATGGGAACAGATTTTGGTGCTGAAGGCTGCATTGATTTTGGACAAGTGTATTGTGGGCCACTCATTGCCATAGATCAAAATGGGCAGGGCTACCCCAGCTGCAGGTATGCAGCTCCCTTCACATATAGTTATGAACCACCAAGGCTGATAAGGCATATTTCCTTTCCAGACTTTATGTACTGTAACTCTCTGGGGATCAGACTGAACTTCTTTCTGAGTAGAAAAGAGTCAGAATGCAGAATGCAAAAGTGTGGCACTTCACAGTATTAAATATCAATTTCTTTCTTTTTTTAAGTTTTTATTTTCAAATTTTAGTAACAATAAAAAAAGAGTATGCATCAAGACCTATGTTGGTCCTCTGATGTATTTTGTTCAGCTCCAAAGTCTATGTTGTCAGCAATTCTATGTCCTTTAAAAATGGGTTTCTCCAAAATTTCAGCTGTTTTTGTTGTGATCACAGGGAGGGAGGTGATTCTTCATATGCAAACACAGTAAATTCTATATACTGGAACAAAGTTGTATTTGGTTTCCATTATGCAAGGGATGTCATTTAAATGTCATCTCTTTAAAAAGGGTAGTACATTGTACCTTGTGAACTCAGGACAAGTTGTCTTGTGGATCACCCCTCTTCACCATCTCCATCTAACAGCTGGCCAAAACACTGGGATTAACCCAGTGGCATCCCTAGGGTTGGTGTCACCCAATGTAGTAACTCATGCTGTCACACACACACACCCCATCATTGACCTCCTCCCATTTCACACCATACATAATCTTTAGCAATGTGGTTGTGTTTTGTTTGTTTCTTTTGCACTAATGTTACTCATAAATCATAATTCCCATATATCACTGAATGTAATGCTATTAGTTGTGACATAAAAGAATTAGCAAAATTAAAATTATATTTTCAAATTACAATAGTATATGCACAGCCTAAATGTATTTACATATACATAGTGAAGTTTTGGTTAAAATGTGATGTTTTTAAAGAAATTGTAAAAGAATTTCAAAATTTCAAAAAATGTTTAAAAATTAAAAATTTTGAAATTTGAAGTTTTAATTCAAAATAAATTCTGGGGGTTTCTCCTTTCTCTTCCTACTGAGCTTCAGCCCACTCCCACCATCTCTTAAAGCATTTTAAAGAGATGCAGACAAATGCCACAGCCCGTTTCTGCCAAAAGGTAGGTATTTGAGGAGAAGTAGTGTCACCCCCCCTTAGGGTGTCACCTGCTGCGGTCCACACACCCCTGCATCATCTAGGGACACCACTAGATCAACCTTTTATGTTTACATCCAATTTTAAAGCTTGTTATTCCAAATACTGAGGATGGAGCAAGCTTGTTTTCTGCTGCTCCAAAGAATAGGACACAGAGCAATGGATTCAAACTACAGGAAAAGCGATCCCACCTAAACATTAGGAAGAACTTCCTGACAGTAAGAGCTGTTCAACAGTGGAACACACTCCCTCTGAAAGTGGTGGAATCTCCTTCTTTGGTGGTCTTTAAACAGAGGCTAGATGGCCATCTGTCAAGAGAGCTTTGATTGTGTCTTCCTATATGACAGGGGTTTGGACTGGATGGCCCTTGTGGTCTCTTCCAGCTCTATGATTCTGTGAAATAGTTGTCCTCTCTGTCATGGCCAAACTAAATGTGATATCCATGGGGGCTAGGCTTTGTGGACCTAGCAGGGATCATTTTCCCCGACCACTTGGGGGGAGGCACCCCCTGCCCCAGTTTAGTCCAAATTCTGCAACTGTTGATATATGTTGAGCAATTCTGCTGCTGTATAGTTGCTATTCTCTTTTTAAAGCAAATAGCTGTTGTACATCCATAGGCCAGATTGATTCCATGGTAGTGAAGGAAGAGGAGGGAGAGGGCTTTAACTCTTTGCTCCCCATAGTTTCAACTAGAAACCTCCATTAGACTCCAAAGTGAGTGGAAATGGTGCAGAGTCCACTTTATATTTCCAATAGGAAGAAAGTTCTCCATAGTACCACCAAGGGTTTTTCTGCAATGAAAATGGCAGCCACATCCACCAAGCACCCTTTTCAAATCAAGACTGTGTTGAGGACAAAGGTTCAAAGCTTCTGCCCCCACCCACCATCTGCCCCCTACATGCCATGGTACTGACCTATGGTTCATAACCTCTGGCTAAGTAATGCCAGTCAATGTGACAAATGATACATCTAGCTTGGGCCTCAATATATGCTTTAAACAGAATGAGAATTCTGGCCCCATTGAATTAGAGGTCCAGCTAGACCTTCCCTGTTGTCTATCCTCTAGCAGGTAAAGACCTTTTTATTTAAGGAGCCATTTGGTTTTTAATGTGCTATGACAGATGGAGCTTTTAATGCGGGCGGGTAATTATGTTTCTATTTTATCATGTTTTGAATGTATTTTGTGATTTTTAACATTTGTGTTTTTTTGAAATAGAGCTCAAGTTCAATTGTGTTTTGTTTTTCATATTAATAGATTTTTAAGTTGCACTGTGAGCTGCCTTGAATCCCATGCTGGGGAAAATGCAGGATATAAAGTAAATAATCTATAAAAGTGATAAAGTAGTACTGAACAATACTGGATTTTTTTTAAATGATCGGATGTAGTATCTAGACTTACTCATGTTTAGATAGAATATTCAAATCAACAGGAAAAGATAGTCAATTCATAAGTATCTTAATCATAGGATCATAGGAGTTGGAAGAGAGCACAAGGGCCATCCAGTCCAACCACATTCTGCCATGCAGGAATACATAATCAAAGCACCACCAACAGATGGCCATCCAACCTTTGTTTAAAAGCTTCCAACGAAGGGGACTCCACCACACTCTGAGGCACTGTGTCATTAAGTTCCATTAATTTCCATGAATCTGCTACAAGCATAACTAGACATCAGCAGCACAGCAGAAATAATGCAATTTGACAACACTGTAACTGACATGGCTGAATGCTATCAAATTTTGGGATTTGTAGTTTTGTGATATATTTTGCCTTCTCTGCCAGAGAGCTCTGGTACCATAACAAACTACACATCCTGGAATTCCCTAGCATTGAGACATGGCAGTTAAAGTGGTATCAGACTGGAATATTTCTGCAGAGCAGCTACAGATTAAGTTTGGTTCTGACTCCGATGTTCTTTAGATTTATGGCTAATTCCTTTATTTAAAAACATTAGCATTAGCAAAGAATAACAAAGAAATCTTACAGTTTAGAATAGTCAAGAAGACTGAAAAAATTATCCTCTGCTAGGCATTCTGTATATCCTATCAACTCAATTGCAAACTATGCTGACCTTATTCAAATTCATTTAAAAATGGTTAGCTTTACAGCATCCAAGCTAAGAAGTTATTACTAAAGCTTTACTAATAAATCTTTACATCATATTAAGCTGCAAGTGCAAGTGTCTTTAAAAATGTTGAGGGTTTTTTTTAAATAAACTCAGTAAAATATATGCCTTCTACATTTCTTGCACATCCACAAGAAGAGATGTTGGATGTTGCTGCTAAAACAGAAAATATTTACAACATTTGCCCACCATTAATTCACTTCTGGTATTTTTCTGGAGAATGGAAGAATATTCATTAATAGATCTTACCTCTGTGTACCCATCCTAGGGGATATATTACACCATGTAGGGATATTATTTCTGTCTGTCTCTATGAAGCACAAACAAATTCCCTGAAGGAATTAAGTTGCCTGAAGTAAGCAAAAACTTTAGCAAGTATAAAGATAGTAAAGTTGGTGAACATATTTCAGAGATAGGGTCCAATGTTGTGGATAGTTCCAATTAAAACCTGGGATAGATTCTGTGCCCCACATATCCCATATCTGGGATAAAACATTGCTCCAAATGGGGACTGTGTCATGAACCAAGGTTATCTGTTGTTCTTTTGATCCAGATAACAATGTAGCCACCTTAGACTACAGAATTTTCAACAAAGACACGTGGGAAACCAGATCTGGGTTTAGACACTATGCATATAACATTTATTAAGACATAGCAAATAAGACAATCATTTTAAGTATCAAGAAAGCTCTTACACACATACACATTCATATATATATACTCTTTCATACACACCAAGTGGCACTTGGTGGGAGTCCTGTTACAGGAACACACTGCTGGTTGGAAAAAAATCATCTTTTAAAGTCTTTACATCACATTGGGCAATCACTACCCTTTTGGCCTCTGCCCACCAGCTCCCAAAAGCAGTCCTTTCTGATTTATTTCTCTGTTATTGTAGAAAAAATTTCAAGTCTTATCAATCTTTGTCCAGACATTCTGTTATTTGTTCCTATATAGATAACAAATGCAGTAGCATCCTGTTCTTCCTAGGATACCCAAGGCCATGTCAGCAGTTTTTGGATCTTTGCTTCGCTTTCCAGGAACCTCCCATATCATGCATTGCAGTTCTCCATCTTCTTTTGCTCATTTTCTTATTTAGTCTGTTAATGCCACTAAAACAAAATCCATTTACTCCTCACAACTGCAGCCAAGAAATCAGAAGAAAATTAAGAATAGGGAGGGTAGCTATGAAAGAACTAGAAAAGATCCTAAAATGCAAAGACATACAACTCAGCACAAAAGTCAGAATCATACAAGCCAATGTATTCCCTATTACCATGCATGGATGTGAGAGCTGGACATTCAAGAAAGAAGATAGGAGGAAAATCAATGCATTTCAGATGTGGTGCTGGAGAAGAGTGCTTAGGATTGCATGGACAGCCAAAAGGACAAACAAATGGGTCCTAGAGGAGATCAAGCCGGAGATATCCCTAGAAGCCAAGATGACAAGACTTAGGCTGTCATACTTTGGACACATCATCAGAAGGCATGAATCATTGGGTCGAAATCGATACGAAAGCAGTTAACAACAAAAGCCTCCCAAAAATTCTCATTGTTTCTTCTATTGCTTTTCTTACCAAAAAAAAATTGTTAAGGAAAAATGATAAAACAGTTGGTATGTTGACTGTATATGCACAGGAAGTTCGATCTGATTTGGCTTTCCTGGTACCTTGAAAGGATTGTGCAATTAACGGACTATGTGATATTTATTCTGAGCATAGTGCTAACATCATTATACAATAATTAACTTACTAATATGACTATGCCTAATGAAAAAAATGCAGTAAGTTGCATACATAATGATAATTACATCCAGTTATGTTTTAAGAGTAATCATGGGGTGATTTATTTAAATTCAGTAAATTTCTACTTTGTGATTCCTGCTTTACCCATGAACAGTACTTTTACTGGCAGTAAAATCACAGCCATAGGTCATGATGCTCCTGTAACTGATAATGTATTAATGGAAGAGTATATAATTATTGTGTATTCTACCTATTCATTCTATAAAAATAGCACACTTATGTCCATAGATCCATTTTAAAGTCAAATTGCTCTTCCTAGATTCTTAATTAATCTCAACATATAAAGCTTCAATAAGCCAAACACAGAGGGGGGGGGGAATAGAGATAGAAGCTATAGAGAAAACAGAAAAAAGGGGAACACATTTTCTATGGAGATATGTATGATAAAAATACAGCACTAGAATTTATAATAGAAAATCTCTTTTCATTTTAACATTGTTCTCCATTTTTGGTGGTTGTTACAATCTTTATAAACTATGATGGAAAGCAGAATAGTGGACAATAAACACTTAATGCAGCTGTTGTATAAAAACTAAAAAAAACAAAACCCTGTGGCTATATTCTATTATTATTATTCCTTGCATTTACAGGTTCATTTGTCCAGAAGATTCATTGTAATCACAGGGGTTGACATCCATCACATTTATGATGATAACAACTTCAGCTTTCCTTTGCTGGGAGATTACAGAAACAGGTATGTGTTCCAATGAATATCAAAATAATGCAGTTGCCTTGCTCAAACCAGCAATCACAATGACAGGAGATACAATTCTCCTATGTAATATTTAAAAGCTTTCCCCCATGGTTCACTTATCTTGCAATAAAGAGGCTGATAACAACAAAAGAGGGATTCAGGTAAACTCAGACTTTAGAGCCAAATGTTGTTCCTCAGATAACATATGGGCAATTTAAGACAGTCATGAATGAGGTTCTGTTCTATTCTGATTTTTCAAATAGCTTTTGACTTCAGTGCACAAAAGTCAGGAGCAATTAAAAGAATCCACATGGGTTGCTATAGAGCTTCTCACTTTTATCTAGCATTCCCAAAGCCAAAACACTAAGCCATTCCACATTCTGGATTGCAAACTGAGCACCTTCATCTGAAAAATCCAAGTTGATTCAGTGTAAAACTAGCAATTGAATGTAGATCAGTTTCAATGTATGTTGTAACTTGATTCTTTTCAAAGCCTCTTGAGATCTCTTGATAGTCTGTGGAAAAAATAATCTCTTTCCTATAACACTGGGGCTGGTGTTAATGTGGTGAACATGCATAGATGTTGCCAATTGTACAGATACATCTGACAATATGGAGGCTTAAACAAAATATAAATCATTAATGGAGATTTTGAATATTGCCTTGCAGGATCAGCCTTACTGTTAAGCAGAGTGATCCAAACACCTGGGGCAGCACATTAGGTGTGAAAGGACAGTAGCTTCTTAGCTATTTACTTTTTTGTTATTGCATTTTTATTTTCGTATATGGAGAGGGGAGTTTCCTGCCTCATATTCCTGGCTTTGGACACCATACTCATTGATCTAAGTAGAAAGGGAACATCAATATCTGCTCTGCCACAGGCAGCAAAATGTCTTAGCCTGTTCTGGCTGCCTTCTCACCATGCACAGACTCCCAGGGATGCTGAAGAGTGTGAAGTTTACAATTTAAATGTATATATAAGATGGTTAATATACATATTTGTCTCACTTGGGCAGCATTAATATGGCTCAGGTCAAGTCCAAAATATGCACATGACCTATGCATAATGTCCAGATAATATAAACCATGTCTAAGATCAGGGTACATTTTCAATTATCCATTCATAATTGTCCATATTGGTCTAGCAAAGGATCAATGCAAAGAGCAACTATAACTATTCAACTATTTCCTATTAGCCCTGCCCACACTTTTCTTTCCACTTAATGTTTTGTGTTCATACTGAAGAGTTTGAGCTATGTGATACCTTACATGGGAAATCCATGATGGGATTGCTGAATTTTTTTTTAAAAAATTGAAATGTAGATACGGGGTAAGTGAGATATGGGGTTAGAGCTGCCAGTTCTCAAGCATCAGAAGGTGATACTAAACCCTTTCCCCCATGACATTTTCCAGCATTTAGAAAGCAATTTTGCATTGAAGAATAAGGGTTCACTAAAGTTTATATCTCCCCACTGATGTATTTTTTTCAAGCAAAGAAATGAGCAGCACAACAGTCTAAACACAATTTTGTTTCATTAGGCATTTTCTAGGCCATAACAGTGCTAGAGTCATTTCTGCTGGAAGAGCTAACTGCAGCACTGTAAGATTTTGTGACATCACAGTTGATCCAGAAAATTGGCAAGATAATTGTTGGGATAATTCAGAGACAGAAGATTCTCCACATCTATCTATACTTAAACAACGATGTTGATTTCAAAACTAAACAAATGGTGCCACAGGTAACCCTATTAATGTTATCTATTCTGTAATGTTGTTTGCAACTGTGGATGTATTATGATGACATGCTAATCAATAAATAAAATGTATATATTCTTTTTTTTTTTACAAAAAAGCTATTATGTTTGTTTTTTAGAAGAACCCAGTGGTACCTTAAAGACTGACAAACCTCTTTCAGCACCACAGGACTCTCTGATGTTTTTGCTGCAACAGACTAACATGGTTGGCTTCCCCTCTGGAAATTATTCATAGCAGCAGACTGTAGTAGCATTCATCTTCTTACAGGAATTTTGCTGCAGAAATTCTGATAGCAAGCTGCTAACTAGACTGCTAAATTCAGCAATCAGGATGCTAACCAGGGCATGGTATTGTTGCACCTTTGCACAGTGGAATTTGCACTGATTGCCAGTTTGTTTTTCAAGCTTAATTCAATGTGTTGGTTTTAAGACCCAATATGACTTAAGTCTTGGTTACCTGAGGGACTGGACACCTATTTCAGTGTTAACCTTCACAAGTATTAAAATAAGCAAGAGTAGTCCTTTTGAAGAGAGCCAGCATGATGTAGTGGTTTGAGGGTTGGACTATGACTCTGGAGATCAGGGTTCAATTCCTGACTCGACTATGAAACCCACTGATAGACGTTATGCAGCTCACATGCTCTCAGCCTCAGGGGAAGGCAATGGCAAACCTCTTCTGAACAAATCCTATGAAGAAACCCCCATGATAGGTTTGCCATAGGGCCACCATAAGTCGGAAAGACTTGAAAAAACATCAATAACAACAACAACAACAACAACAACGCCTTTTTGAAAGCATCCTGCATAGCTATATTCCTGCATACCAGGCAATTGGACTGGATGATGCTTGTGGTCCCTTCCAACTCTGTGATTCTCTGATTTTATTCCTTGCAGAAACCTGTTTGTTGGGCACATGAGAAAAGGCTTTCTCCTGTGTTATTCTCAAACTATGGAATATAATCCCTTTGGAGTTGCAACTGAACACCACTTTCTCTGAGTTTGGAAGGAGTGTCAAGGGCACATCTATTTAAATTTAACTTTTAAAGTTGTTATGCTTTTAATGTTTTGTTGTGTTTTTATCTGACTGGTATTTTAATAGCCTGTACATTGCATGTATCCCAAAGGTGATACAGAAAGAAAACAAACAGCAGCTACACTTTCATATTATTACTTGTCTTTGACAGTTTTCAGTAAAAGTTTATAGGAAAACCACATCTCAGAGATGTGTTTCAAACTAACACAGAACTGAAAGCTGTTATCATAAAAGATACATCATCATTCATTCATTGACCAATATTAAAGGCAGAAAGGATGTTGAAAGCAAGACTTTGTTTGAGAGAAATCACTGGGATAATTGTAGCCCAGATGGAAACTGAAGTTGCTATATCAAAGCCATTCTCATAGTCTAATTTGGCATCTCTCTGATGCATCATGTTCAATTACATCATAGTAGGCTGGCCAATGAATGATGTGACCCTGGCTTTTCTGCTTTTGTCCTGCTGCCATAGCAACCTGTTGCTTCAAAGCGGAATCAAATGATCACAGCTAGCGTTAGAGGAGAGGATGCTATCCTAATGAGATCTGTAGTCAACAGCACAGAGCAACAAATAAACACACAATACCTTCCTATGGAAAATGAATTCTGTTTTTAATGACAGAGGCAGCAATAGAAGAGAAGACCCAGGCAACTGCTGGAAAACAAGGAGACATCTTTGATGTGATCTTTGGTATAAAGTGGATTTTGGTTCCTGGACTATACTTTTGTGACAACAGAGGGGGAAATTATGGGACCTACAACAAAATGTTGCAGTGTAGAATGCTTCTGGTCAGGGTTCCAGCCTGTCACTTGTGTCCAAGAAAGACAGCCACACTGCCACTATTACGGTACATATCACACCTGTACCTTGACTGGACAATTTTGCCTAAACTATGTTTGGGCATGAGGGCAAGAAAAATAGTGATAAGTCATTGGTGATTTTCATCATGGTTCATTAGCATAGGATTTGGAAAAGGTTTTTCTATGTGCTGGCTGGCTGGCTGGCTGGCAGATTTAGGGTGTGTGGGTGGGTGGATGGATGAGTATGGATGAATGACTTACCCTTTATCAGGTTCCAAATGCCACCAGTTGAATCAGGTATGCAGGTCTATTGCTGTCCAGGCAACTACATGAAAAAGCTAATTTTTGGACTATAACTCGAAGGTAATTCTTACCAGCTTGCCTATTGATCATTCTATCTGGGGGATTCTGGGAGTTATTGTCCAAAGGAGATTTAATCCAGTGCTGGGGTGAAGGAAAACATTATACAAAAAGTACTTAGAAGCCCAGCAATATACACATTAAATCACAAAAATTAAGAAACTTCACCCAAAATATGCACATTGCATTCTCTTGTACCTGCTTATTTTTGACATTGAACACCCCATGGTGGAAGAGAGCAAACCCTGCAATCATCATCATCATCATCATCATCATCATCTCCTTGCCCCTCTTTTGAACTCCACAAATGTTTTTTTAAAAGATTTCTTTGTGGGATGTTCATAACATTTTGCTATTCAGTACATAATATTATAAGTGAATATTTTTGAACTATTTTGGAGGGTTCAGGAGAAGCCCAAGCTTACTTTTGTTTTACGTCGTGCGCCATAAGGAAGCTCAGGAGAACACAATGTGGTCCCCCACCACACACAGAGAGAGAGAGAGAGAGAGAGAGAGACTCTTTGCAGAGCATTGTTTGAGACAATGGTGTCCGACCTATTCTTATAAAACAAAATAAGTAACCCTCACAACTCTGGTGATCCATCCCATAAGACAAACCCTTGAACCACAGAAGACCTCAACCAAGGGTTGTCTTCTATCTATTCATCAAGGGAGAGAAGGCAGGCCAGCTTCATCAGGCCTAGCCTGAACAAGAAGAAGGCCCTCCCTCCAGTCCATCTGCTTTGGTCCAGGCTTTAGAGGGAGAGAGGATCTGCTGGACTTATTCCCCTTCCCCACCACCATTCCCTTCTCCTTTTGTGTCTTGTCTTTTAGATTGTAAGCCTCAGGGCAGGGAACCATCTAATTAATCAATTTGTAAGCCACTCTGATAGCCTTTGGCTGAAGAGCGGGGTATAAATACTTAATAATAATAATAATAATAATAATAATAATAATAATAATAATGTGCCTTCCAATATGTAAAGTAATATCCATAACAAAAGTCTGTTCTTTTCTTCTTAATTCTTCACCTCTCTATTCTTCTCTTCTTCTCTCACATCTTTAATGCTTGAAATACCTGGCTTTGAGTCAAGAACTTAGGGGTAATTTAAGTTTCCTAGGGATTTAACCCTTTAAAGGAAACAAAAATATACAAATCTGAAAGCTAAACCTGTTAGAGTTTGCCTTTCATTAGCAGAACAAAAGAAGTGTGATTTTGCCTAACTCTGCTTTCCTAAAGAATAAAGACTGACTTAAAAAAGATAACAAATATGTAGCTTGTAGTTTAAAAACAATGATCATGGTTTTAATAAATAATTACGTAACAAAACTAAATCCTAATCTAACTAAAGATAGTTTTATATATATACATATAGCATATATAGAGAGATTTAAAACTAGCAGCCAGGTTAGAGACACCTACCAACTGTAAGATTAACAGTTTAGAATCTTGAGATAAAGACAGTTAATCTTAAAGAAAGAGTGACCTAAATATGAAAGCCAACTGTATAATGAGGGGGGAAAGAATGCATAAATTTCTTCCAGCAAGAACTACCTGCATTCTGGTCTCTCTCCAGCTCAAGTAGATATTCTCTCTGATTTCTTCTGCCCTCCTGTCTCTTTATGAGTTACCAGGCATCAGCATCTCCTCTACCCTGTTGAGATTCAAATGGATTTTAAATTTCCTGGACTTTGCAAATCTCCCTATAGCCACAGGGCCAGAAGGCGGAAGATCCTGCCTACAAAAGATGAAGAAGCCTATGGAGCTTTGAAAGCTTGGAACAAGTATATTGTGCATTTTGGTTGGCCAAGAAAGGGATCACTGATGGTCTTTTGTTTGAATCCTCTACCACTTGTTCATATTGCTTGCATACTGCTCAGGCTCACTTCTCTCTCTCTCCCCCCACATCTCCAGGTAACCCAATCCCTACCATGGCATTCTGTGACTTTTGCCTAACAATTCAGAATACATGTCACTCTCAGGTGCATGTGCATGGTTAGACATATGTAGATGCACACACATGGTAAAAAAAAAAAAAAAGGAGTCCATGTGTCCATTCTCCCAGGATACTCCATTTCATTTCTCTGTGTCTTTGAGTTTCCATTTCATCTTCTCCAAAAGATAATCAGCATGCCATGATTACTGAGCATGGTTAATCTTCATTGGGCTCAATTTCCTTGAGGGGGGGAGTTGCCCCCACTCCCCTAGATTTCACTTCTATGAACCTTGGAATTTTCCTCTAGACTGTTGCAATCTCCTTTTGGGGGTACAGTAAGTGTTGTCATTTGCTCTCAGTGCAGCTGTATTGAGAAGTCTAAATTATTTTGCTAGCCCCAACTCGAGTAGATCTAGTGAATCTGTGGAATTTACCTCCATTTAGCAATTGATTCAATGGGTTTAGCTGAGATTCCCCCAGCTAGAGGATTCCAGCCCACAGGATGCCAGCCAAAGTTGGCTATTATTTTATTGGGTTCAAGGTGCAAATATTGATGAGTGACTGTATCAGCAGGACAAAACATATATGCTCTGGCATCCTACTGGTGACATACATTGGCATAACCTCCTATTATCTCAGTGTTTGTACTTTTAACATTCTTGTGGAAGGAAGTATCCTGGAGAAGGAGGTGTCCTTACATGGGCAAATTCAGTTGATGACAGTGAGCTGCGCCTCCACACCTAATCAGTGGCCTTTAGAGAGGACATTCTTGGCATGGTCTGGATGCAAAGGAAAAGAAAGAGATTTTGTGGAACTCTGGGAAGATGACAGC
>JAIPUX010001880.1:82011676-82033445 GCA_020142125.1 Phrynosoma platyrhinos
CTAGCAGAGATTTGTGCCTTTCCAGCATTCATACAGGATCTCAACCAAGGTGTTATTAAGAGAGGGATATACATGCATCAATACTGAATCACTATTGTTATTCAGAAGCATACTGCCTCCAGACTATAATGCTACCTCCCAGGACTGAAGCTGACTGTTTATCTGAGGTACTAGAATATTCACTCATAACACCCTCTGCTTTTCTTTATAGGGTTCCATTAAACAGAGGGAATGGGAATGAACCTGTTGTATTTTTAAAAAATTGGAGGTCATACTTTAATACTGATTTCAATACAAGAAATGCAGAATTCATTCTGATTGTTCCTCCTTTGTGTAATTTAATATGAAGTGTGCAATGTTTAGTAAGAGAATAGGAGATCTATGTACTGTTAGAGGAAAATAGAATTCCATGGATATAGCTCACCTTGAGCAACATCTTGACAGTTATATATAAATGCAATCAAAATGTTCAGTCTCAAAATCATAAAGACATTTTACACCCTAATTATATGCATTTCTACAGAGAAATAAGTCCTGGTGAGCTCAACAAAACTTTCTCTATGGTCATAGTTTATAGATACTTAGCCTTATGCATTAGATTTACTGTTGGATACTGTTGGATACTTGACTGTTATGTTTTCAGATGATTAATCTAACAAATCTATAACAAAAGAGAGAAAACTAGGACATAATAAGAAGAACCCTTCTGGATTAGGCGAAGGTCATGTAGCCCATTATACTGTTCATACAATAGCCAATCTGTGGTTGAGGGGAAACCCACAAGCATGACATGAGTATTACCATACCAGAGCTTGGAATGTTACATTTGAAAATTTAATAATGTTAGATGTTAAAAATAGGAAAAATAATTCATCACCATCAACACATTGATCTCCCATCATCCCAATGAAATAATTGTGTTGTGGACTTTGTAGTACATGCTGGAATTTTTTTCAGATGTACTACAAAGCCCATAGTACCATTATTTCATTGGGATGATGGGACATAAATATGTCTAGAAACTGTCAGATTGGGACAGGCTGTCATTTTACAACCTCTTAAATATTCTTGTTGATCCCTTTTTTTCTATCCCTTTCCACTCTCACCAAAATGTATACTGCTCATCCCCACTTCAAATATCTTAGCTGAAATTCTGCATCAGGAAATGTATCTTCAGCATGTAGCTATCATACATCCTCCAGTGAAATCCCATCAAGCCCACCTTTTTCTCTGCTACAGTCCCATACACAACAGCCATTTTCATATAAGTAAAGACTGGGGGGAGCTGCCGAGAGATTTCCCATTATTAGCTGGACACACTGTGACAGACACCCTCAAGGACCTCCTGGGAATCCTCATCTGCAGCAGAGAACAGAATTTGGACCTTCACAATGATTTTTAAAAATGGGCTACAACAACAACACAACATTGGAGTTATGTCATTCCAACTTACCAACAGGATGGCAACCTTCATTTATTTAATGTTAATAAGAACTGATAATAAAGCAGGAGTGGGAATAATATGGTCCTCCAATCACACCTGGAGGGCTGCATAAATCCAACCACTGTGTTGAAGGTTAGTAAAGAATTATGGGTTAATTTTAATTTAATTTAATAAACTGGAGGGCAGGGTGAGTGGGGAAGAGAAACCAAGAAATTGGGAAGGAGGTGTTGAAGAAGACTTAATTATCTACTTAATTATTTAATATGCTAAAGAATTGTAAAGGGTTTCAACTGGATTTACTTCTGAACAGACACAGGGAGAACTTAGGTTTAGTTAAATGAATTTTTGGCTCTAAACTAATAGCCCTGATTTTGCCATTCCTCCCCCCCCCCCAAAAAAATAAAATAAAATAAAATAAAATAAAATAAAAACATGTTGCCTACCAAACTGGGCAAAGGCTGGAAAACAAAATGGAAGAAGAGAGAGGGGGAGATGCAAAGCAGAAAATGAAGTGTGGAAGGGGCACCACATCTTTCAGGTTTAAAGGGCATAGTATTATATAAGAGCCATAGATGCTTGAAGGCTTAGTAAAGAAGTCAGTGCTTTATCCCATTCAAACTAATGCCTATACCTTTTCCCTGGCCCTCTTCTTCTTTTCCCTTCTTCTTCAATTGTTTCCCAGTCACAGCTCTTAAGTTGGTTCCCAGCTTTTCTTTTGCTGAGTTTTCAAAACTTTCTCTGTCTGCCAGAGACAACAATGATGCAGCAAGCTAGCTGGTCTCACTAGGAACAAAGCCATCACCTCCAGTTCTCATCCTTCTTCTCAGTAGGATTCTTGTCTTACTGAATCTGCTGGAGAAAGAACCACCCACTCAATGAATCTAAAATTAATTAACTCATTGAACCATCAGGATAACTATAGTATTAATTTGGTAAAATTAGCAAATTAAGCCCAAACACTAAATAAATCTAGCAAGTCAATGATTTAACCACTTAATTAACTAGGTATGTCCAACAGCCAGCACAGTACAGTAATTAGAGTATTGGATTATGACTTTGCAGACCAGGGCTCACTCTCAGTCACAGAAAACCCTGTGATACGCTCACCTTAGAGTCTCCATAAGTCAGAAATGACTTGAAGATACACAACAACAACAACAACAACAACAACAATGAGACACATTAGCCCCCCCCCCCCCCCCGGAGAATCTGGATGACCACAGCCTGTGCCAAACCCATACCCTTTATGATGTGAAGGTGGTAAAGAAAGTGAGGAAGAGGTTTAAGCTTTGACTGTGGCTTTGTGGTGGGATTGACTTCCATGGGGGAATGGAGGCATTGGCTTGTTCACTGCAGCAGCCTCTGCTATTGCCCTGGGACCACATCTCAGCCTGGTCATCACAGGTTTTAAAAAAATTAAATGTTTCTTCATTTCAATCTGCAGTTGCTCAAATCTGTGGATATCAAACCACAGATACCAAGGGCCCAGTGTATTAAGTGGCATAAAGAAATAACAAACTTCTTTTTCTTAGGTTTATGGCAGAAGTTGGCAACTTGTGCTCCCCTTGATGCTGTTGGACTGCAGTGTCCATCAACTAATGTTAGTACAACTAATGGTGAGGGATGGTGGGAGTTAGCATCTAACAATTTCCAGAGGCTACAAAGAGCCAGTGTGGTGTGTTGGTTTGAACATAGTACTAGGATTCTCAAGATCAGGGTTTGATTTCCTGCTCAGCCATGAAGACCCACTGGGTGACCTTGGGAAAGTCACACACACTCATCTCCTGAAAATCCAGTGATAGATTTGTCTTCAGGACACCATATGTTAGAAATGACTTGAAGCCACACAACAACACAACATCCAAATTATCTACTCTGATTTATCCTTGTCCCTTTTAAAGTTATCTAATTTTGTAGGTATTGCTACTTCTAATAGTCTCAGCAAACTCCATAGATACATTTTAGACTAGATCCAGACTAAGACAGGTGTGTCCAGATGAATAAATGAGTTTTATGTAAGTCATAATGAAATTGATCCACTTGGGACTAAAAAGAACTAAAATCATGACCCATAAAACCATTCATTGAGACTTAAACATACCATACCCTGTGTAGTATGTATAATTATGCAAAAATGTTCACCATATTCACAGTCTCCTTGTACCTCCTTGCTGATGTAGATTAACAGTAACTGGACTTGGAAAGTATTATATGCTGAACTATATAGTTGTAATTGTAAAGATTGTCAGAACTGAAAAATGAGGCTTCCCAAGGGAAAAGCAGCAAGATTTGCTACTGAATTGCTCAGAGAGGTACAGTACAGTTATGACCTGATTTTGTAGTAATGCTCCCATTGACTTTGCTGAAAGCTATAATCATTCAAGAACTGAGATTTGTTATTATGCTTTAAAGAACTAGGTCTTTTCTTTCTTCAATAATATAACACATGAAATAACATATAATCAGGGAGTGGGGGAGAATACACATAGCAGAAATGTGTTTTTATTCAGCATAATTCAGTACAAACGCATTTACATAAACCAATGTTCAATTAACTATGGTACTTGCACTTAAATCAATGAATCAAGTGATCCCAAAAGGTATTCTTTGGTGGTTTTCTGCATGGTCCAAAATATTCTGGGAGCAACTTCCCTGACGTCTCCTCATTACATGGCATTCCAGAGTGAGGGCAAATGACTGTTTGTTCGTGCATCCTATTGTGCCATGTGCCACTGCAGATCACTCCGAGACCAAAATTAAGGTGCCAAACATTGATCACATAGCTGGGTACTTCATTCTGACCTCAGAGGAAGCAAGTCACAGAAACAGGCAGCACAGCAAGATGCATTGTAAACAGCCACCTGCCATCACTCTGGAGGGCTCTGAATATTCTGGGAAGATCTATCCCAAAAAGTGAACTTTTAAAATGTATCTTAAGGGGGATATACAACAGGTTTGGTGTTGAACTGGCTGGACATCATCCAGACAGTTGACACCAGGATTGAGCCCCGCATTGTCAGGACTACTTGCTGTGAGAATAGTGGGAGGGTGTGGGTTTTGGCCTGTGCAGACACGGCCCTTGTATGTAAATCTCACTGATTAATCCAATCCCAGTCCTCCACTTTCTATCAGATTCTCAAACAGAGGCATGTGTGCTTAAGAAGGGATCCCTATCCATGCATGACCCCTTCTTGTTGTAGTGGAAAGAGATATTTATGTAAGTGGCATAGTGATTTGAGTGTTGGAATCAAACCACTACACCCATTACTGGGGATGAGGGTTCAATTCTCAGCTTGGCCATGAAGCCCACTGAGTGACCTTGTGTAAATCACTTTCTGAGCCTCAGGGGAAGGCAATAGCAAACCTCTTCTGAAGAAATCTTGCCAAGAAACCCCTATAATAGGGTTGCCTAGAATCTCCATAAGTTGAAGGCACACAACAACAGCAACAACAACAACAATAACAACAACAACATTTATGTAAACCAAGATGCATTGTTCATTAAAATAGAGAGAAATACCAGGACAGGAATGGGAGTCTTTTGAGTAGGAATAAATAGCCACAATCCCAATGGCTATGTTGTGCATATACATGAAGGTTGCCTTGTCAAGCAGTTCCAATAAAAATTCATGGGAATTACCCAACTTGAAAAGATGCTGCAAATGGTCTCATGTATTCTCACTCTTGGCAGCTCATGGTCCAAGCCTTCTACCCCCCTATTTTAGAGTGAGCCAATTCCTCCTATCATGCTGCTTAGATCACTGACCACCCTTGTTGCTCACACATCATTCTTGCTTTGATTTGGGATGCTAGGCAGTGCATTTAAAAACTGAGTATTGTTTCTGTCACTGAAGATGCTACAAAAATACTCTGCTGAAAAAAATTAAATTACAGTAATTGGGTATTTTAAATTGGACCACTCTTTACTGAGGACAGTTGCATCCTAGACAGCAACATGGTAATGTTTCCATACCCTTGTCCAATCATGGATATAAATCTATAGCTATCTATCTATCTATCTATCTATCTATCATCTATCTATCTTTCTAGAGGCAGGGAGAGAGGGGTCATCTTCCTTACTTTGCAATCTTATGTATACATACTTAAGATAAAACTCTACTGAATTCAGTGGGATTTCCTTGCAAGGAAACATGCATTGGAATAGACCACTCTGCAGCCAGCAGGGCACTCTACATGTAACTCAAAGCAAAACACAGTCTATTGTCCAGAAATAATATTTATTCAGTAACCATAAAACACAGAATAGAAAAAGCTTTATAAATAAAACTATATATAATATATATATAATGCTTTATTTTTTATTCAGTACTCCACAAAAAACACCACAGACAATAACAAAATATTTCAATTAATTTAAAAAACCTCATATATTACAGATGTCAGTCTGCCTTTATCATGGTCTATCATGGTCACTGCTTTACTTAGTTTCACTTTTGTTTTCTTAAACCTGTTTCTTAAAAAAATTGAAGCAATTTGTTACTTGACCAAAATTTAGAACATTTAAAGATATCCATTAATAACAGAACAGCTCAGAGGACTTTATGCAGACTGTTCCATGCCAAATCATCTGCCACTGGAACCAGTCAAGACACAGAACAGGGCCACTTTGTGCATCTTCAGGAATCTTCTTGGCATGCTCATTTGCATGAGGAAGACAGGATGTTTGATGGGGACTCACAGATCTCAGCTCTAGGAATCCCTGTTGTCTCTGATTTTCCCCACCTCTATATCTATAGATATACATATGGATATAGGAGATCATAGAAACAGATACAATTGAGGTCTGTGAGCTTGTCTCTCATATATACTTTACTCATGCAAATGCAAGTGCCAGAACTCCTACGTGCATAAAGCCACTAAGTGTAATGTCTGAACATGCCTCATATTCTTAAAAAAAAAAAAAGTAAATCACAACTGAACGGGAGTAGAAGTCAATCCAATGAAGAGAAATAATACTGGAACAACTACATATTTTCCATTGCCCTTTTGTTAATGTGGTCTCTTCCTTTTTCAGACTTCTCCTGGTTCAAGTACTCGAGAACTTTTGCTAGCATCTCCTCATCCATGTATGGTCTGTTTTGTGTGTCATCTTCCTCCTGGACCATTGGCACCCTCTTGCTGAATGAAGTGAGTTTGTCTGATTCTTGAGCTCCCAGCTGGTTTAGATGCTCTTTGATGGCCTGCTCAAATTGGTCATCTTCTTGCATATCATCCTCAGATGAAACTGACAGTGGGATTTGTTTCACCTGCTCTGTCTTAATCACTTCTGGGTATTTTGCCAGCACTTTAGCTAAGTAGTCTGCCAAGTCTTCTTCCTTTGCATTTAATGATTCCTGCTCCATCTGTCGTCTTTCCAAATGGTTAAGCCAAGCAGGTTTGGGAAACTGGTGTCCTTTAGATCTTACAGGCATATAGGACACTCTTGGCAGACCATTTTCTTGACTGAACTCATTTACAGGATAAGGGGGTTTCTCATTGGCCACATTTTCAGTCCCTAAAAGATTGATGATATCTTCAATGTTAAGATCATCTGGCAGGTTATCTGACATAAAATTAAGTCGCTGCTTACTATAACCATTTAAAGAATTCATCTTATTTTTGAATACATCTGAATTGTCTAAATTGATTTCAGGGATCTCATCAGTGTCTTCTGGGAGTTCGGGCTCTTGTTCTTTTTCATTTGGATATTTCTCTCCAGCTCTCAGCATCTCAATTAAATCCTCAGGAGGGATTTGTAAATTCCTTGAAATTTCTATTAACTGATAAATAGCCTTAGGATCAGGTTGTTTTACAAAATGTCTGGTTGCCCTTTTGTCTTCATTTTGTTTGATCCTTAAGTTGTCATTTCCAGCACTGTTCATCATCTTTTTCAAATAATAATCCATTAACTTTGAGACATCATCTGATATTTGATCTTTGTCCTCTCTGTTCATATCATCCTCCAGGTCACCAGATCTTTTCATCTCATCATCAATTTCTTCTTCATTCTTCTCAATTTGCTCTTTACTGTCTCTTATTTCTTCTTGGGTTTGACTTTCCACTTTTTCCTCTATTGGATTCCAATCCTCTCCACCAACCACATCTTCATACGCAATGTTATTTCCTTTATAGGAATCCTCTTCATCATCTGCATACAATTTTTGTTCCTCATCCAGTCTCTCCTTTTTTAGGTTTTTTGACCCCATCATCTTCCCCAGCTCCTGAAATACTGATTCTAAAGTAGCAAGGCTTTGGGGTGTGTACTGTTCTTCCACTATTTCATTTGTCCGTTTATAAGGGTTATTTCTTGAATTTTCTTCAATGTATGTATGGGGCATCTTAGAATGTTTGTGCCAAATAGCTGGCCAAGCACGATCATCATAATCCTCAGTCATTCCATCTAGGAAGACATTGTCAGAACTCATTGGATAGGGTTTGCTTTCTTTTAAGACACTCTTAGATTCTTTTTCTCCTTGTCTTAGGGCTTCCAGCATTGCCTTAATCCACTCTGACTCATCTTCTGACAAAGATTTTCTTAGATTGTCTGGTAAGTAATGCTGATCTTTACTTTCTTTTGACTGCAGAACATAAGGGGCACCTTGGTAGGAGTTATAATCTGGGCTTGTTTCTCCACTGCTAGTTTGTTTTCGAAGATTTTCAATATATTCCAGAGCTTTGATCATATCTGGGCTTGGAAGCCTTTGCAAGTTTTTCATTAGATAGTCTGGCTCCTTCTGGATGTTTTGGTAACGTTGAAATGAAGCAGCATCAGCATAACAAATCAGCCCAAAAAGTAGGACAAGAGGCAGGACTTTTTCAAGCCAGGAGGTTTTAGCATCAGCCATTGTGAAATGTTTCCTTGAAATAAACAAAAAAGAAAAGCAACAAAGAACATTAATATACCAAGTTAAAATTTGAACATAATCTCAATTCTAGCACATAGAGAGTTTAACTCAAAGCAGGGCTAAGGATTACATGGCCCTTCTGATATTGTTGGATTCTAGTTCCTATCAGCCTAAGCCATCATGTTCAATAGTCATGTGTAATGGAAGTTTCAGTCCAACATATGGGGGAGTCATAAGGCCTAAACAGACAGGCAAGATAGCATGAGCCAAGTCCATGCTATCCTGAACCTGGTTATGAGCCAGATCAGTCTGTAGGCCAGGGCAGTGATGGATGGGTGTTTACCTACTCACCTGCTACCATGCCATGGAGCTTTTGCTGCCACGCACCCCTTATCTGCCTCTGCCATTGCATCTTCTCAGAAGACCTCCGTCGTGGCCTATAAAGGCAGAAACGGGGTGCCTGACTACACCCGCATGGCCAGGTGCCCCCATCTGACATCAGAGGCCATGACTGGCATCTTCAGAGAAGATGTAGCAACAGAGGTAAGTGGCTCATGGGCCTTGTGATGTGCCAACTCTTCCGTAAAACTCTGTGGGAAACAGCAGTTCTATTTGCCCTGGGCTAAGGCTCTTTTGGGCTGAGAATGGTCCAGTACCTCCTGAGTGGCATCTGGACTGGCAGATCCTGGCCCGGGGTTAATGGACTGTGTCATTTGTACAGGACAATATTAGGCCGGGGAGAACATGGGCTTTGGGGCTCATTTGTAGAAGCCCATAGATTTGCCACTTCTGCCCTCAAAAATACTATTAGGATATTATGAATGAATGCACACAACAGACCTTATATAGATACATTAAGCAACCCTTCCTATTAATTAGTCATAACTATGGCCTACTTATTTACTGTAAATATTGTCTGCAAGTCTACGGCAGGAACATGTCTATTACAGAGCACTTAGTGAATCTTTACCAATTCAATGTTATGCATACTTGCTGAGCTATAAGCCTCAGTAGTTAATTCTTAAATCTTAGTGAAGAAGACAAGGTTATTAATTAATGTTTATCATCATCATTCTCATCAACATCATTATTTTAAAATGTTTATATAAGAGTAGGTAATATGCTGAAGCAGTTCACAAATATAAAAATAAGTACAGCCAATAAGGCCACAAATATTACAATTTTAAAAAAGAGCACACACAGAATCGAGATGTTAAAAGATTAGAATGCTGAGGTATTAAATTGATGTTAAGAGCCAGCAGCAAAAATCTAAACAATAACACCAGCAATAAGTTCAAGGACTAAACACCTGCTGTAAGAATAAACTCTTGGGTATGCATCAAAATGTTACTAATGATGGTGCCAGGTGGATTTCTCTTGGGAAGGAATCCATAAATTAAAAGGCTCTTCTGCTGCTAGCACCATTGTGGGCAGTGGAAATCAAGGAAAAGGATGATCTTAATAATTAGATAGGAACATATGGAAGCACAATGCAGTCCTAAATCAAGATAAAACCCATAGAACACATTATGAGATGTATATTTAGTTTCCAACCCCTATTTTAGACCCAGGAAAGGTCTTTTTTCACAACAGGAAGTGACTACCTCTCATTTACTTCCAGTTTTAAAGAAAGGCTTTTCTGGGTGGTTTGGAAGGCCACAAAAATGACCATGGGCTCGACATGTGGTTTGCAGGATGCATTTTGCCTACTCTTACTCTTTGGTCCTATTAGCAAACCTAAACTTTTGGTCAGAACATCTCAGAATCTAAAGTGATTTGAGATTTAAATTATGTAGCAGCACTGTGCGTAAAATGGTGTGCCGTATTTCTTACCTTTCATTAGTAAACATGTTCTAAGTATCTTTTAACTGTTTAAACTGTTTTTCTGTTATATTATTCTTTTTAAACTTGTGTAAAATACAATTTTAACCTAATTATTTTAAATTACTGTAAGCCACCTCACTATATCACCTGTGTATCTACATTACATGGTGCTCTACCTGTATGTAATAGATGCACTATGTGAGGGAAATAAAGAGTAGTGCACCATGATAGAGCCAGTGTACTGTAGTGGTTTGAGTGTTGGACTAGGACACTAGAAAACTAGAGTTCAAATTCTTGCTTGACTAAGGAAACTCATTGGGTGACCTTGGACAAGTCACAGTCTCACAGCCTCAGGAAGGCAAGAGTGGCAAACTCCCTCTGAACAAATTCTGCAAGAAAACCTTGTAATAGGTTTGACTGAGGGTTGCCATAAGTCAGAAATGGATTAAAGGCATTCAGCAACTGCAGTAACAACAACAAAGTGCACCATGGCTCAGTCCTAAGGAATTCTAGGATTTGAAATTTAGTGAAATGCCTGGGACTCTCTACTAGAGAGCACTACTATACTCCCTGAATGTACAGAACCAGAATGCTCTAGCAGAGAATTCCAAATACTTTACAAAATGACAGATCCCAAAATTCCACAGAATGGAGCCATGGCAGTTAAAGTGGTATTTCAGTTATTTTCCTCTTTGCACATCTGCCTCTTGTCTTCTATTCACTTCTTTTCCCCACCAAAATCCCCCTGAAGAAGACAATGATATTAAATTCTGGGGGAGCAGGGGATGAAAGATGGAATCCAGCCATACCATTTTTTTTAAAAAAAATGAAAATTAGTAAATAAGAATACATTTTATTGCTGCACATAATTTGTCCCTATGTGAAAAATTAAAGGCTTCTTAACAGAGTCACCCCTCACCCCCAGCAAAGAATCTGTATTTAAACTTATAACCTTGATAGTATGGCATCTATCTGATAATCACAGCCTATTTTGGCAATTGGTTAATAATTCAAGAACAAGGTAAGTGCCTAAGATATGTATATTCAAAAGTAAAGACAGAACCTATGTGAAGGAAATGGTCTCTGTTCCATTAAAGCTGTTGATCTTTACCATGTACAGCTCAATAGAACAAAAGGTTTTTTAATATGTATTTTTAAACACAACTTCTCAGAAAACCTATACCTAAAATGGTCCCAAAATGATTTAAGAGTTAGTTAGAAATGTTGCAGTTTATTCCCACTGATGGTGGGGTGTTGGCTCAAATGGAAAATTTCAGTGAAGTGGTGATAAAGCAGATAACAAGGTCCATTTCCACAAATGCCAGCAGAAATCAAACAGCCCCAGATACTAAAGGGACATCACTTTTTTACATATTTCCATACTATTATGTGGTTACATGTTCTTATGGAAGGAATGTTTTCATTCTCAGTGGGTGTAACAAGGGCCAAGCGTCAGAAAAACCACAATATCATTAGCCTTACTTCAGCTCATGGAGACCCATTGATTCAAGAACCATTTGTCTTTATTTTGGCAGTATTCTTTTCTGGATGGTAAACCTTTGGGAACTTGTTCATAGTGAGATGTTTTGTTTTTCCATTTGCTTGTTTACATCCAACTGGAGTACTATATTGCTTATCACAGATATGATCAGACCCGTCACAACTGTAAAATTATTGGTCAGATAAACATTTATTTGGTGGTTCTATACTATTTATACAACTTCTAGTTGAATCCAATCTATAGATGTGGAGAGAGAGCAGTATAGTTCATATGACTGGACATTATATGGTTGTAGGGAGAGCACTGACTGATTCCTAGAGCTTAAGAAGTGAGGAGCTCTGATTGAATGGAAACAATTGTATCTAACCTACAAGCTCTTCACTCAAGTCTTTGATTTGCAGGAACTCTCTATAGTTGCTCAGTGGTGATAAGTTATGGAAGGACAATTTCATTTATTCCAGCTTTGTATCTTCTGTGAAAATGCATATTTACTGATACTGAATCCTGGTGACTGAGCTTGTGCACAAATGAAGCTCTGTTTTCTTTCAGCTAATACATACACAGAGAAATACACACAGTGTTTTGAGTAAAAGCCCGTTGCTTCTTGTTACTGGGGTAAGGAGACATTTCAAGTTACCTCCATCACCAAGTTACTGGAGACATTTCAAGTAGGCAAAAAGGAAATCTGGGATTTCTCGAGATTCTTCTTCTCTTTGAGATACAAGCCAGCCATGCCAAATCATAACTATTCCAAGCAGAGAAAATAGTTGCCTGATTCACCTTTTCTACTCCATTCATTTCTCACCTTTCCACTTTGTACAATATCCTGTTGATATACCAGTGATTCATGAAGTAGAAAAAAGATCTCTAATGTCAGCACACACCCACTGCTCTGAGTAGAAAATTACAGTGAATTTGTTATACCATTCAAGCAAGATAAAAAAAAAATTGCAACACAGTATGAAATCATTCCACATACTGAGGAAATTAAAGTACCATCTAGTTCAACAGAATTACCTTGTTTCCTCCCAACTACATCACAAATGACTATCCATCGATGCTACCTAATAATTTCTTAATTCTCAAGAATGGATGCAGGGAAAAATATTGATATAAAAGCACAGCAAAACAGGAAGGATTCTCTCCTAAGAATGTCCTGAAACAAATGGAGAAGGTTATCAAAAGCCCTGTTATCAAAAGCCCTGTATTTCACATAGTCTGAATGTTTTAAAGCTAAATTGATTTAATATATTTATGTAGAGCAGCACAGCAACAGCACAGAATACCTATTTAACTTAAATTACACAGGATTGGTTTATTGGAAAAATTAGAGTTTGACTACATTTTTGCAAGTCAAAACCAGAATTTAAAATTGTGGGGTTTTTTTTGGGGGGGGAGTCTGGAGGGATTTCCCCCTCAATGTTGAAAATAATAGCACCCATTTTATCTTTTACTGGGAGCCATAAAAACTTTGGAATTGAGGGATGTAAAGTCCTACTTTTATTTCCCAAAGGAAACTTACAAATAGAAGCAAAAAAAATACAAATTAATACAATTGTAAACCAATATTTTGAAAAAAATAATTCTTTAATGCCCTATAGTACTATTCAACTTTAACTTGCATATTTTAATTTAAACAGTTGTTGGTAAAAGAATACAACTCAGGGATGTTTCTGTGGTAGATGTATTATTTTCTACTTGATTTCCTCCCCTGTGAATTCATATTGGATTTAGGTTCAACTCTAATATTTCCAAATAAATATTTCTTGATTTTTTTTTAAATTTACTTTAATCTAGATAGTATCCAAGGGGCATCTACACTGTTACCAAATCAAATAGTAAATTTCTTGTGATCATCAATGGACTGAGAGTTTAAGCTATGGAATTTGATCTGTTACTAATACAGTTCCACAATAGTTTTCCTAAAAGATAAGCAGAGATTCAATAGCCAATCTTACTTCTGAACACAATGCTTTTACTTTAATCAGATTTAGAATCTTCTGGAGAATTAGGATTGTCCAGAGAACAAAATATTGCTTGATTACAATGGTACTTTGGTTACAATATTTGTAGTCATTTGTAGCTCTCCCCACCACCACAAAAACTGCCAGCACTAACACTAAAAACATTAAAAGTTCATATATATCTTCTGATGAGATATTGACAGCAATGCAAATGAACAAGATCATCTTTTTTCAACTATGCTTCAGAGCAGAATGGTTTGCAAAGCTACTCTGTGACCAATTTTGCCCCCTATTTTCCCCCACCCCATTAGTTTTAGTGTTCAGTGCCAGATCACAAGGCCCAAAGGAAATAATCTGATTGCTGAGTGAAAATTCTTTTTCTGTGCTGTGCTAAGCAAAATGCATCAGGTTGCAACCTGAGACAATTCTGGACTATGTAGTTTTGTTAGCTGCTGAAATAGAAGCTGTCTATAGAGAGAAGAGGTACCCTTGTCTTCCCTGCCAGTCAAAGAGAAAGCAAATCTGCTTACCTGGATGCAGAGGCAACCTAAAGCATGGTCTTGATGATCTGTCCTGTGAGTTTATAGACTGTTTTCAGCACCAGGACAGCTCCCTTCGCTTATAGTATACATCACCTGACTCTCCACTGCCATACTTACGTCACCTCGGTCTCTCACAGAAAAAAAGAAGAAAGAAAGAGGGGGTGCGATGCTGTGCTGTTGCAAAAGATGCTACAGAAAAAGGCATCCTTTGGGTCGTTTGGGAGGTTTCCTTTGTATGTATATGCCCCCTGCCTGCCTCTGGGGGAACTGCAGTCTTCTTTTGCTATTAGGTGTCCAGCAAGGAAAAATTCCTCAGGCTGCATCCACACTGCAGAAATAATCCATTTTGACACTGCTACGGCTCCAGGCGATGGAATTCTGGGATTGGTAGTTTGTTGCAGCATCAGAGCTCCATTCTGGTGCCTCAACAAACTACCATTCCCAGGAATTCTATCACCTTGAGCTGTGACAGTTAAAGCAGTGTCAAATGGATTATTTCTGCAGTGTGGATGCAGCCTTAGACTCAATCCTGGCACTTCTCAGAGAGGTGCCTTCCCTGTTGACATCTTTTTCTGGTACTGCATGGCAGGGCTGCATCTGCTGGAGTTGCTGGCATGGTTTTCAGGGGACTGAAAAAGTTGTTTGAGCCCTGGCAACAGCAACAAAATTATGTACACACACATATTGTGCAGCTTTTTCAATTGCATCACTGAAATGAAGGGAAGTTGGGAATAACCACATCTGAAATCCTGCTGGGATGTGGTATAAGTCCTAGTATGCCAGCAGTTGGGCTCTTCACATATTTGTGTACGATGGCATCCAATGATCCTTTATGCCAGGGGTAGGCAACCTTTCCCCTTTAAGGGCCAAGGGACTTCAGCTCCCAGAAGCCTCAGCCATGTTGGCCAATAATCCCATGTTGGCCAATAGTCCCATGTTGGCCAATAGCTCCCGGGATTCTGGGAGCTGAAGTCCCTCGGCCCTTAAAGGGGACAGGTTGCCTACCCCTGCTTTATGCCAATAGTATCCTACTCGCCCACAGTGCAATGGGCTAGGTCAGCATCTTAAAGGCTAGTTAGTGGGCACACTATCCTGACCAGAAGAGCATCTGGAATAGCAACCAGAAGGGCCACTAGATGCCCTGTTGTTCCTGTCTTTCATGTGTAGGTACACAAGTGGGACGTTACATTCTGCTAGCATTTACTAGAATCTTGAACCAAGAAAGGATTTTGCATCCAAGAATTATGAGTACCATTCAGTTCAGGTCCATAGTGTTCATCTCAGTTCAGTGGTGGTGATGTAATCTTACGAATCGGAGATTTACAAGAGACTGATTGTTGATTCCCTGCTCAGGTCTTACAGACTCAGTGCCATGGCTTCTTTGAATGATTCAATCCACTTGTAATGCAGTCTTCTTCTTTTTTACTACCTTCAGATTTTCCAGTGACTTTTGGCTTCTCATTATATCACCAAAGTATGATAGCCTTAGTTGGTTTCTAGTGAGTTCAGGTTTGATTTTATCTAGGACGTGTTTATTGGTCTTTTTGGTGGTCCATGGCATTTATTAAATGCCTTCTCCAATGCCACAATTCAAATGAGCTGATATTTTTCTTCTTAGTTTTTCATTGTCCAGCTTTTCCATCTGTCCATATAAATAGAAAATACTATAGTATAAAGGTCCTGAATTTGGATTTATCTGGTTGTTTTATAACTACCTGCCTTTAGTCTTCTGATTTATTGACTATAGTCTCCATCAGTTTTGGCACTTAAAATAAATTCCTGGGCTTCTTTCTTTCTTTCTTTCTTTCTTTCTTTCTTTCTTTCTTTTCAAATGTATATAACAGGTGATTCAAAAAGAATGGTGCAAAAACAAATGACAGCTTTACTTTTGCACCATTCTATACTATTAACTAGGGTGATATACATATTTTAAAAAAACTATATGAAAAATATCCAATTACATAGGGGCATAGGAAGCTGCTTTATTCTGAGTCAGACCATTTGCTCATCTAACCTATTTAGAGATGTATATGCCTGTTTACAGATGTATAGTTCCTGAACAGAAGAGAGGGTATAAATGCAAATGTGGGCAAGTTATATTAAGATTGTAATGTTCCTATATATGTTACCTATTTTTTTAAAAAAACTGTTAAAGAGATTAAGAGAGATAAAGCTTCAGTCCTTATGAAAATGTTACATCATAATTGCCATATACAATAATGTAATTAATGTATGATGCCTTACATGTAACATGATGAAAGCAAGCACCCAGATCATAGAACCATAGAGCTTGAAGAGACCTCAGGGGCCATCCAGTCTAACTCCCTGCCATGCAGGAATAAACAATCAACTCCTGACAGTTGGCCATCCAACCTCTGTTTAAAAACCTTCAAAGAAGGGAACTCCACCACTCTCTGGAGCAGTGTGTTCCACTGTTGAACAGCTCTTACTGACAGGAAGATATTGATATGTCTGTGTTTGTGGATGCATTTGTGGCCAATGTTGAGTGAAGTTTTCCTTCCATTAACACACAAACAACCATCAATTGACACAAAAAATCATAACTTTCTTACAACTGAAGAAGCTTGACCCTGCATGTGTTTGGATCCAGGCATCAGTCAACCTGAGTGCTAGTCAGTGCACACTGAGTGCCCACTCTGCATTCTGGGAGTTATTTGGGATGACAGCACTGGGATACCACATGGGTGGAACCCACTTCTTGTTTCTCCTGACATCTAGGAGTGAAATTGGAGCCCCTTGCCCCCTGAGTTGGGCTTGACTCCCCCTTATCTCACCCCCACAGTCCCATAAATGGACCCCCAACCAATGATATAAGGAGTGATTATCATGCTCCAGCTAGATCCAGCCACATGTCAAAATCAATTAAAGTTGTGACAAGTAGATATCATTTCTTCCTTCTAACAGTGCACACATAACAACTAGTCCTGTACAGTTCTTGGGTGGGAGGTTGGGGATGAAGGTCAGCAATGAACTAAGCCAGGGAGTGATGAAGACCTCCCTATATCTTTAGGAGGTAGATCTGGGTGAAAACTTTGCTGTTGCACTCTGGTCTTGCCTCTCAGCAACCAAGTGCCCCCTGATAAACCACTCTTTCCACCCATTGAGAAGCCTGTGCTTCATACTCAAGGCTTCCTGGGAAGATGACAACTGATTGGTCCAAGAAGATGCTGCCCAAGGAAGCCTCCCCACCATGACCCACAAAGGCTTCATCCTAGCATGTCAGGAAAGGTTCTTTTCTCTAAGGGGAATGTATTTGTTTGTATATCTATGACTGTATATAATGACTAGCCTAAAATATTACCAGAGTCTGCCCATTATCCCATAGAAATATCCTGGGATTCCAATACTTAATAATGCTTAAGTGGAGTGTTGATGTTAACTCTGTTTTCTTTCTGATTTTAACCATGATCACAAATTGGGCACATAGGTGACCAGATATTAATAATGAGACCCCAGATGAAAAAAAATAGGACAAAGACGCTTGATCTTTTGATATAATAAGATGGGGTGAGGAACCTGCCTGTTTCAAGATGCCTGTCTGAGGAAATGAGCCAATAATTCTGTTTTATTAAAATAGTAGGCTTACTCAAAGAGATGAGCTATATAATATTACAGCCATATGAGATATATGAAAAATACCATATCTAAATGTCATCTTCCTTGTCCAGCTCTAATCCAGGTATTCGCTCTAGAATTTCCAGCAGGAATTCAAAGTTCCAATCAAACCATAATATTACCATACAATCACAGAACTATCCTTTAGATCAAAGTAGTGACGCTGGGTAGAAGGGTTCAGCAAAAGTGGGAATTGTGTAACCTGTCAAATGTTGTTGGACTGTATACCCCTTGGATCTTCAGCTTCAGTCAGTGTAGCCAATAGAGAGAAATTATGGAATTTGCAGGACAGTTCCCACCTCTGAAGTACCACTACAGTTTGACTAACTTTCCCTCATGGTCAGAGGCAGAAACACAATGTAAATATATATTTTGTCCTTCTTTCTCTCCCATTCTAAGAGACTCAAATATTCTTTATTCTTAACATCTACCTATCTTAGTTTATTCATGCAAAAAAAAAAAAAAGAAAGAAAGAAAGAAAGAAAGAACTTGAGTCATTGACAGAAGAATCCTACATTCCACCTGCACTGCCTTTGACTGGTTGACATGAAATGCAGTAAAACGTATCTGTATCCTGCCTGTTCCATAATGGCTGTTCCATAATGGCTTGTAAAAGCCAGGTTTTTTTCCTTGATAATTTTGATCTTCTGCAGAATAAAATGCAAACACTCAAGTGAATCTTCCTTTCAGCTCAATAAATGCTATGGAATAAAATGGTTGTAAACCACAGTACATTTGTGCTATGCAGGCATAAATAATGTACACTTTCATGTACAAGCTTCCTTTTTCCATTGTGCTTGTGACCACTTGCATTTCAATGAGCCTTTCCATGTAACAGTCACATGGAACAGAAGAATCAAGTTACTCACGCAGGGTACAGATGAAAAACTGTTGGTGTCCACCTTCTGATGCTGTAACCAATGCCAAATAACCCCACAGGCCAATGGTCAGGGGATCAAACAGGACATCTCCAGCACCACCTTCTGGGGTCACCCCTCCAGGAAGTTATAGAGCCACGGTAAAACAGTGCCTCCAATTCCCATCTCAGCAAGATGGCCCAGAAGAATACCATGCCTGTTGGTATCAAAAGCAACTAAGAGATCCAGCAGAAACAAAAGAGACCCACTCCCCCTGTCTAGGTCCTTGTTAGGTTGTCCACCAAGATGATCAAAACTATCTCCATCCCATTATCAGGCCTAAAAACAGACTGAAGTGGATCTAGATAATTAGTTTCATCAGGGAAACTTTGGAGCTGGGAAGCTACTACTACTACTAAAAATTTCATACCATAGAATGCAAGCTTATATAACATCCATGGAAATGAAAAACTACAGTGGAAGTTCCTTTTGCTTAAAATGCTTGGAAAAGCACCGTGTAACTCCTAGCTCTGATCAGAACTTGAAAAAGTTACTTTGTTTTTACAACAATTCTCAGAATTCTCCAGCCAGTATAACTATTGGGATTTAAAGCAGTTAAGTCCAAAAAAATAACTTTTCCAAACTCTGTTTTTGATGCTTAAAAGCAATGGCTTGTATGGTTTTGCTCTTATAGACTCCCACAACAGGGAATGATGGATATGAGGCTCAAGTCACCTCTGCTGAAATCTCGCTCTTTCTCTTTCTCCTTCTTGATTCCCCACTGCACTAGCTCTCTCTTACACTAACTTTGCTTATCTTGGGCCAGTGAAGACTTTCTGCCATTCAGTCTTGCTATAGAAAATGCCAGTATTTGATATGTCTTCAAAGCAGGACTACTGTATTTCCAAGACAGAAAAAGGAGAGCATTAAAGGTATAAATAAGACAGTGGTGACTACTCAATGACAGGTTCATTAAAGAAGTGATTATTGGATACAAAAGTGATGTAATAATGTATTATGTTATTATTTATTTAAAATATATCTTAATCCAAAGGGTTATACACTTATTCAGGGCTGGGGAATAGTAGTGACTTTGGGGTTACTCCTTGTCCTACTCTGGAGTAAGATATCTTTTCTTAATATTACTCCTACTCCTACTCCTGTAAAAACCTCTTACTCCTTTACTCCTATTCCTACTCCCTAGCCCCAATTAATACAGGGCTAGGGAGTAGTGGTGATTTTGGGGTTACTCCGTGTCCTATTCCAGAGTAAAATATTTTTTGTTAATGTTACTCCTACTCCAGTAAAAACCTCTTACTCCTTTACTCCTTACTCCTGCTCCCCAGCCCTGGAGAGTCAACCTCATGTATAAGGTGAAAGCAGGTGTGGGGGGCAGAATTATGGATTTTGATATGACTCATGAATAAGTTGAGAGTAAAATTTAGGGGCATATAATAAAGGATTTAAGGATGAAGCAAAGAAAAACAGTACCAAAGGACTTACAAAATTCCAGCAAGCATAACCGTTTGTGCTCACCCTAAAGGCTCAACAGACGAGCAGGGAATTACTATAAATGGTGGTTGTGTGATGTGTGGGGGAGATGACCAAACACAGTGTCCACATGTCAAATAGAATTTAAAGGCAAAGCAAAGAAAATTGAGACTATGAGACTAAGCAAACAGGCGGCCATGGGCCGCCCTGGGAAGCTGCGCTGTGGGACCGAGGCATCTCCATGCCTTGATCCTGTGGCACAGCTTCGCCACCCCTTAAAGGAGTTCTAAATTAGTGCTCCTTTCACAAGTCAGTGAAAGTGCGCCGCAAAAGGCTGCGGTGCACTTTCATTGACTTTTCCGCCGCAGCTCATGGAAAGGCTGCAGCGGGAGGTCCTCCTTGGAGCACCGGCCATGTGGAGAGCCGGCTGCTCTGAGGACGACCTCAGGAGGGGGTTAGGGCACCGAGCGTGCGGCTGCCCCTCCCCTTCCCTGCCCCCAAGACGGCCCTTTAAGTCGTCTGCTTAGGGGGTATATTAGCAGTGATTATAATATTTAACTTTAATATGATAATTTTGCCTTGTTTTAACCCAGAAGAGCTGACAAACATACATATAAAGCCTGATTCTTCATCACTGGAATCCCCTTCCCTGAGTAGTGTGGTGAAAGGCACCAGCAGGCAAAGTGCCAAAAGTTCAGAAGCCAAAGAAGCAAGCAGTATCCAAAACCAAAGAGTCCAGGTCAGGAGTCATAAATCCTAAGCAAAGTCCACAGTAGCAGACAACAAGGTCAAGAAATAGTCCATGGTCATAAATCACAGAGTCAGTTCTTGCTATAAACACAGGTTTGGGAAAGGAGCCAAATTTGTTTCCAGCAACCAAAAGGGGAAAGCCCTTGATTTATAAAGCACAATGACTCAGCCCCACCCAACTTGCAGGCTGTGTTTTAGGAGGGTGTTGTCTTGCTTTGCACTTGAAGCCTTACACTTTGCCTGTGGGGGAGGGACCGAGTCTGTTCCAGACACCACAGTCTTCACCTTTCTTGAGGAGCTGGGGCTATATCCCCTACCTCCTCCTTGTGTGGAGCACTCAGGTGGTTGTCAGACTGAGCGGCAGGAGGACACAGCTGTGGTAAGTCTGCTTCATCTTCAGCAGTCAAACTATCAAGGGGGTCATGACAGTGAGAGCTTAGTCCATCTCAGGAGAACTGAAAAGATGCACCAACCCTCTCTACTCTCTTGGTGCTCCTTTGAGGGGAAGCACCAAATTGCTGCCACCACTGCCATTTCCCCACCCAGGAATTCAAAAAGTCCAGAAGCAGTGCTGTGGTGGAGAAAGTAGAGGTGTTTCTTTTAAGTTATCCTGGGAAGGATTAAGTTCTCACCTTTTGCCATTCTGCTTAGAGATGGGGATGATTCCTTTTTGGATAAGAGTTAAAGTGCAATACTTACATTGATCTATGGATAAATCCACCCAAGTATTTGGGTTGATTCTTTGGGTAAAATTTCTGGAATTATACAACTCAGCACAAAGGTTAGAATCATACAAGCCATTGCATTCCCTATTACCATGTATGGATGTGAGAGCAGAAAGATGATAGGAAGAAAATAAATTCATTAGAAATGTGGTGCTGGAGAAAAGTGCTGAGGATCCCATGGACAGCCAAA
>JAIPUX010001880.1:82049977-82068814 GCA_020142125.1 Phrynosoma platyrhinos
AACGCATCACAGCAGGCCGTCGTTGGGTTAAGTAAGGGATTTGGCGCAAGAACAGAATGGTTGGGTTATTCCTCTGGAATATTTGTCAGCCCATGGGCCCCCAGAAGGTCCCAGGGAAAGAAAATTGTCCCCTGGACCTGTCAAAGTTCTCTACTCCTTTCCTAAAGTATGATGCCCGAATATTCTCACTTAAAAGGACTTCACAGAATGCCTATGATGAGTGAGTGAGTGCTTCCTTCCACACTTCACAATTGGTACACTTTGATTCCTCTTTAGCAGGTATGCCTCCTTTGTTGGAAAATCTTTGCATTCTGTCTCTCTCTACTCAGATAGATAGATTTCCCTGCATGCAAACTCCACTGTGTCCCTTCTTCTAAACATCCCATTTGGTTCTTGCTGAGTCACAGGAGCAATAAATACCTTTGTAAATTGGTAAATTGGTAAACAAATCATGTGATTCAGCTCACTTCTTTTTGGAAGTTTTCTTAAACAAAGAGATTCTCCTGCTTCAATCCGGTCTCCCGTCTCCCTGTTCTAGTTTCCCATCAAGTTCTATCAACTTTTCTCGGAAAGATGGTGAGATAAAGATTTCTTCTTTTACCTGAAGTATTCATTAGCTGGTTAGGATGTAGCCTCCGTGCATAAATAGATTCAAGCCATTAGTAAAATTTTGTTTTTTAAATTACAAGCTATTTGTGTTGTCTTTGAGTCAGCCTCAGTTCCTAGAGGAGCAGTTAGGTAAGGACATGTTTCTGCTGCTCTACTGATTTAAAACTAGACCCTAACAGGCTTGACTTTGATATTTTTAATGTTTTTGGTATTTTGATATTTTTGTTTCCTTAACTAAGGCTGAAGCTTTAGGAAACTTGAATCCCGAACATTTTTCATATGAAATGCTGGGATTTTTTTTTGGGGGGGGGGTATGAGGTGTTTGATTTTTTTGTTTTTAAATATTTTTATTGAATGTATAATTGTATACACGTAAAGCATAAACAAGACATAACACAGTAACAAGACAAATACAATCTTCTCATGATGTTGTGTATTTCTTTCTCAATACATGGGTTTTATTTAACATACCCTCAATCCATCCTTACTTTAAATCCTTCTTACTTCTCCTATCTCCTCCTCCTCCTCCAATCCTTTCTCTCTTCCTGTTCACCCTCTTTCTCTACTAACCTCTTAAACTCTCTCTACCTTCCACCTTTCAACTTCACTTGCTCTTACCCTCTACTTCCCTTTCTCCTTCTTTCCTATCTACTTCATATCTCACTTACTCCCTCTTTTTGTACCTCACTTGTTCTTATCCTCTGCAACCCTCTTTCTCCTTTCACCTTGTATACATTCTTCTTTCCCCCCTCACAATAATGTCATCAATAATGTAATCTATGTATTATTAGTGTTCTAGTTTTTACAATCATTTAAAAATTCTTAAACTTTTCTTCAACAGCCCCTTAATCTAAACATTTAAGAACACATTCATTACTTCCTATCCTACAGTCTTGGTTTTTATTTATCAACTCTTTAGATCAGGGATCAGCAAGATTTTCAGACCTGGGGCCGGTCGCTGGTCCCCAGGTCTTCTGCCAGGCTGGGGGGGAATGGCGGTGCATGCGCATGTGCATGCACACTCGCTCGCATATGCACAGTACATGTTTTTCAAAATGGTGGCCGCAACTCGTTTGCGAATGCGTAGTACTTGGCGCATGCGCAAACGAGTTGCGGCCAGCATTTTGTTTTCCAAAATGGCGGCTGCGGCTCATTCGCGAATGCCCAGAAGTATTGCACATGTGCAAATGAGTTGCGGTGGCAGCAGGGGGTGGCAGCGGGGGCCGGTCCAGAAGCCTCGGGGGGCTGCAGGTTGCCAACCCCTGCTTTAGACCTTCTCTCTTTGCACATTAAATCTTTCCCTACAAAATCTATCCTATTTTTTAAAGTTATAAGGTATTTTGATTTCAGATCCTAAATACCCTAAAGCCATCAGATGCCATCTGATCTTGGAAGCTAAGCAGGGTCAACCCTGGTTAGTACTTGAATGGGAGACTACCAATGGATACCAGGTGTTCTAGGCTATATTTCAGAGGAAGGAACTGTCAAAATACCTATGAGTATTCCTTGCCAAAGAAAACACTATGAAATTCATGGGACAACTTTAAGGTGCATATTAGATTTCTCTGTGTGAGAGACCTGGTATACATGGAATACCATAGAATGGAGACATAGCAGCTAGAGTGTGATTAAACTGTGAAGTTGGTAGTGTGAAAGAGACCTATGAGTGAGAAAACTGGCTATAACAGCATCAAGTGATAAGGAAACCCCCACCAAATATGCTTATTAGTAGGGATAATGATATATGTGAAGGACAAGAACCAACAACTTCTTTGGAGATCTTTAAACAGAATTGGAGCGTCCTCTTTTCAGAGTGTTTTATTTGTGTATTCCTGTATAGCAGAGAGTTGGACTAAATGGTCCTTGCAGTCCCTTCCAACTCAATGATTTTGGGTTTCTGGCTGGGGTGATAAGCATTATCATCCAATACACCTGGAGAGCACCCGCTTGATGAAGAATGTTGCTACTCATCCAAATAGTAGCTGTGGGCACCTGTGTTTTGAAGATCCTCTTCCAGACTTTGCCTTGTGCTTGCCTTTTGGTAAACAGAAGATTTTTTTTCTGCTGTTACATCTTCTCTGACTACATTTCCTTTTATTGAAAACAGTGTATGTCCTATTCATTTCAAATCATACAACAATCCCTCCCCCATTCTTTCAAACATCAAACACAAGTAGTTTGAACCCATAACACTCCAAAACCAACTATTAGCTATGGTATCCTTTGGGACTGCCCGGCTGACTTGGGGCATAACACACCATAGCCCTGCTCCTTTGATGGTAAGGGTCCAGAGGTCAGTACTGGGAAATTTCTGTTCTGCCATTTGGCAATTTTGCTACTGAGAAGGAGGTCTATTGCAGGATTCTAATCTTCCATGCCTTTCAGCAGCATCATTATGGTGGGCAACCTGTAACCTTAATCTAATCATATATAGTCCTCCAATTAATTCCAGTAGTCCTCTGCAAGTGATCAGTCACTTCTTCATGAAACATCTTGGTGAGGAGAGAAGGGAAAGGGGGATAACAGAAAAAAGAGGATGACGGCAATAAAGTGAAAGGAAAGACTTATCGACTTATGGTTCTGCTTAATCCATTTCTACCTTCATTCCCATCATGAGGTTCCCAACATCATGTGGCCCTTAATGTATTCTTGAGGAAACATGACACACAACAGAAAAAAAAAAAAGATACATTGCTCTCCCCTGATCTACATGAAACTATTAGGAGAGGTCATCCGTCAGTTGGGGGTTAACTGAAATCAATATACTTGTATTGATAAACTCATCTGCCTGCTTTTTTGTCTAGTTCAGATGAGGTTGCTGAACTACTTACTGATACTAACATTTATTTGCTTTAAAAAAGCAAAGTTTAATCAAGTCAAGACAGCTGCTGTTATTAAAGAATTAGTCTCACTAAGATTCTGAAGTAATAGCACCACTCTATTCTGCTTTGGTCAGTCCTTATCGGAAGTATTATGCCCAATTCTGGGTACCACAGTTGAAAAAGAATATGAACAAGCCGGAATTTGTCCAAAGGACGGTGATCAAGATGGTAGAAGGTCAGAAACCAAGCTCTATGACCAAGTTCTCAACAGCAGATTCCCCATGGATCAGTTTTGATTATTTCATCAACAGTGAAACTCATGAGTGCCCATTAATGTGCCAGCCAGAAACCATATTTTCATTTTGCATGACAAAACAGCAACAACAGTGTTCTAAATCACCTTTTGTCTAAGTAACACAAACATGACAAAATGACAGTTCCATTCACAGAGATTTTTGCCAAAGCTTGGCAGCAAGAACAGTGAAAAAGCTTTCTGGCAGGAAGCAGCTTTCTTTTATGACAGAAACTCAAAACAGCACATTCACCCCATCACTCTGGAAACAGACTTATGAACATTTTCATAGGCACAGCACACACACGTTGGCAACGAGACTGCAGGAGATGGGGAAAATGTGTCAAGGGGTATTTGTTGCTGTAGTTCTCAGAAGGGTGTATGTGTGTGCTAAAATATCCAAGTGACATTTCTGCTGTCACATCCTATTTTCTGGCAATTCCAGGCAAAGGCTGCAACATTTTTTCCCTATCTCAAATGGGTTTCTTTTTAATTCTGGGACATATTAGAATAAAAATACTTTTCTTCTTGCTCTTTAAAAAAACAAACAAACTAGAATTATAGTGCATTACTACATCAGTGACATGGCACTTGGGCACTATAACACTGTGGCCAGAATCCTGTACAGGAGATACATATGTGTAAGCATCATAGTGAATCCTGGCCCAGTTCCCCCAATCTCCATTTACCTGGCAGCAGCTGCAGCAATCAATTGAGGTCTTTTCCACTGTTAATTGTGAAGCAAACACCCTTCCAAGAGTGATCCCAGGCATAACAGACAGAAACAGGACTGCTATCACAATTCCTCCTTGTGGTAGAGATTGTTTGTGCAAGGTGTGTGGGGCCATCAGCCAGCTGCTTCCCAGTCAACAGGGTAACAGTTCCACATTGATCACAGCAGCTGCCATTTGCTAAGTGGGGACTGGCAGATTTTCACAATCCCTACATAGCCCCATAACTAGGGACTACATGGGGATCATGAATATAGTCACAAGTGAATAACTTGAGGTTACACAGTAGTGACTGGCATAGAGAATTCCAGGCTGTAACTCTAGATTTTTTTATTTACAAAAACAGAGAGGGGAAAAATTGCCATTCAAATCCTAGGGCCAGCTCAGGAAACCATGCCTCAGTTTTAATAAGCTTTAGAAGTGGTCTAGTGCTGATCTCAAAAATTACTACAAACAGGCCCCTACCTTCAAAACAAGAAAGGGATGAATGGATGCAACAAGTGTCAAAATCAAAGGAACTACATTGTGAGAATTTATACTTCTCTTGACCAATCTGGAAGAGCCCTACATTTGCTGTTAAGATCTTGAGGAAACAACTCAGGACCAATTTTAAAATTCCAGAAAAGTAATTATGTAATTTATGGAATAAGCCATTTGATTCTACTTTCTGGCATGAACTATATACACTTAGCAGTGTTTGCTCTAGTACAGTCTTTTCAGGATCAGGCTCTGCATAACACTGTCAAATTACCTGAAAGCATTTTTGTTTGCTGATGTCCCAGAATGTTGAAATGCCACTTGCAATGTGGACATTATACTTTTACATGTAATATAGCATCAGCATTGGGGAATATTTCTACTCCTGTACTTTGCCCCTTACCAGGTCTTATAATTCATATGAACTTCACATCTGCTGTGAGGAGAAACTGTAGTTTGCTGCTTCAGCATATAGGGAGAAAAGTGGGATCCTGAAATGAGTGGGCATCACAGTAACAACCTCTCCAGCTTTTTGTGCATTATTACAGCAAAGATCTCTGTTTTGGAGCCTGGCCGCCTAACCCAAACCAGAAAAGAATATTTGATCAGTCTCCCCTGATATAAATACCATTTCCCTCACCTCATTCTTCACAGAGTCTGTCAGGAGCTTCAGTAATGATAATAATGGTGAGACTGAATGCCACTTTTGCCTCCCTTCCTCCTCCTGGCTGCATCCCTGACTGCACTACAAAACAGCTCTGCCTGGCAATACATTTTAATTCATCTTGGAGAGTAATTTAGGCTGGAAAGGTTCAGATTCCACAGTGGATGACATGTGGCTCTTCCTGCTAATTAAACAAAGTTGAAGAGAAGTCAGGCATTCAATATAGCTAATTTCCTATTACAAGCTTGTAATTGTCACTCTCTGTAGCAAAATCCACATGCAAATGTCAGGAAGAAGTGGATCACACTTTTCTTAGTTTCCTCCATCAGTGAAGGGGGCACATGGATACACTGAGTGGAAAGATGGGCCCAGGGATGTATTCCTGCCTATTGGGAAGAATCCTAAGCAGATGACCCTTCACAGCCCTTGTCAGTCCTCCTCCTATGTCGTGGAGCTAACGTGAAGTTTATTGCTTTAGCATAGGGAGGAGAAGACTGAGCAATGGGAATCTAGAATTGTTAAGGCTGAAGTATATATACCATGTCATGTTAAATTGTCTCTAACCCCACTCCCCATGCAAGACTGGCTTGATATATTTTGCTTCTTAAGAAAGGATAGTGAATTATGTCACCTCCTTCTCTCCCCCCCCCAGGTTATAGTGTAAGGCTTTGTGGTATTTATACTAGCAGAGTACACAGTAGGTTAGTGCTGTTAACATGTGGCTCTAAAATAGATACTTTGGATGTTCATATCAAGGGAGAGGAAATTATGTTTATTATTTCAAGAAAATCATTCCCAGATAGAGTCCCTAAACCTGATTACAGAATTCCCTAGAACTGGCTTCTATGTGTGCTCAGTTTGCCCAGGTAGCTACTATGTAGATGACATGTAGAGCAGGAAGTGACCTCAGCAAAAGGACAAAGGAAGTTAAGCCAATATCAATATCAATATGATCATCATCATCATCAGTATGTCTTAAATGTCTTTCCCTATGGATCAAGGTGGGGAACAACAACAACAGATTAAAATACAGCACATGCCATCAGTTAAAACATATAAACAAGTTAAAAACACATAACATCAGTTTAAAAGAACATATATGACCAATACATATTAAAACAATCAGTCCATACTTTAAAATTCATAGTAATCTATGCAGAGTTCTATAAAACATGAAGGGGGGAACAAAAGAGTCTATCTATCTGTCTGTCCCCCTTCAAACAATTTGGTGTTTTAATTTGAATTCAAACTACAGGAAGAGAGATTCTACCTAAATATTAAGAACTTCTTGATGATAAGAACTGTTCAATAGTGGAATAAGCTGCCTCAGAGTGTGGTGGAGTCTCCTTCTTTGGAGGTTTTTAAACAGAGGCTGGATGGACATCTGTCAGAACTACTTTGATTGTATATTCCTTTGTGGCAGGGGGTTGGATTCGATGACCCTTGTAGACTCCTCCAGCTCTATGGTTCTATAATTCTAATTTTCTACAAGGCTAAATACTTTTGAGGCAAAAAAGTTCCTTTAGTGCTTTTATCTGGAAGTAAAAATAAAACACTAATATATCAACTAACCAGCGATTTGTTGCTCTTCCATGACATCCAAAATCTGAAGCAAATGCCTCATCCTCCCTGATAAGAGAGACAGCCCTGATCTTGCTTAAGTCACAGAATTAGCATATAACATAACAATAAATGTATTTGTTACATTTTTATTTGTCACTTTTTCTTTTAGGAGAAGAAGATTACATGCATTGTTCTCATCCCAACTTTTAATCATCACAACAAGTTGTGAGGTAACTTAAGCTGAGAGATATTAACTGGCTCAAGGTTATGCAATGAAGCTCATTTGAACTTGCTTGCTCACATCCTAATCCAACACTATGCCACTTTGGTTTTTAACCATAAAACAATAACGCCTTCACCATGTGAAGGAATGCAGGTATCCTTCAGTTTTGTAGTTGCCTCCCCTCCAGCTTCCCAATTAAAAAACATGTTTCTGTGGCACAGACACAAGCTCAGGACCTTCGTAAAAACAAAATCTAGGAAACAGAAGCCACACTTGGTGATATGAGGATCCTGAACACAGCATTATGTGAATACTCAAGATTTATTTGGGTCTTACAGTTTCCATAGTTCTGCTGAACTAATTTTCCTGTAATCCAGACTGCATTTCAGCAGTACTAGAGGGACTATGTCCTCAGTCTTTGAGGGAGAAGGACAAATGCCAGTTCAACAGGTGTGATCCCTGTAGTGTTCAAATGACTTCTGAATAGTGAAAGCAGGGGTCCTACTGGTCATTCCCACTCTAGGTCTTTGTAGGTAATTCACTGGTTGCCCAACAAGGGCTATAAATCAGATTCATTCATTCATATTAACACAACTGTCAATCTCCAGACAGGAGCCATTGTCATTCTGCTATTGCAAAGTTTAATGAATTTCATAGAACTGCAGAAAGAGAATGAACACTCAAGCAAAGGTCATGAATTAATAAGTTTTCATTAAAGCAACAGGCAGGAGATTGTAGGAGAAATGGCTGTTATCAATCTAAGTAGAACGAATATGTGGCCATCCGAGCCTGTCCCTCTTTTTTTTTTAAAGGAATGGCTTCCAAGTTAAATATGGCAAGAATTGAAGAATGTGTGGCTTTTAAAATATTTTTGAACTTCAGCTCCCTTCACCACTCACCACTAATGATACTGTTGGCAACGATAGGGGTTGCAGTCCAACAACACCATGATGTCCATAATGTACCATTCTCATGTAGAGTCATCTCCAGTGCTCACATTATTATAACTGTATTCAGTAAGGACAAATATACAAATGACAAAGAATGAAGAAAACTGCTTTAATTTTCTCACACAAGCTAAAGGTGTCAAAGATGCAGCCCATCTTATGCTCCAGATGTATATGCTTTCATGGATTGGAGCAGAGGGACAGATCTCTGTAGGTTTCGTAGACAGTTTGTCCAACCTATGCTGATTTCCTTCTCACCTAGTCAGATACTCTTAGACTTGCTGTCATTACTTTTCCCTGCTCACATTTTCCTTATCCTCTAAGGAGGAGAAGACATCTTGGCTTTTTTTCCAAGAGCAGAGGACAAACCTCCATGTCCCTTCAGTCTGCTTAGGAATTTCTATCTCAGTATATTTCTCATAATAAAAGATTAGTTTTCTAAAACAAGAAATTAAGGTTGATGTGATTATACTCCAAGGAAAGAAAATCAATTAACCAATCTTTGCTTAGAAGGGGCTGGATTTCTTCAGAATACATATATGTAGCTCTAAACCTTCCTTTGCTAACACCACCACTGTCTATCCTCTGCTCTGTCATCCATTTATACGGCTCCCTGATTTTTCCATTGTTTCTTCCATTTGTTTTTCCTACCACTGAAAATCCATTAAGGAGAAGATGGAATAACTGCATAGAACATTTTCACATCACAGAGCTATAGAATATGATTCTACTTTAATGGCTATGGCAGCATCCTATGGAATCCTGGGTTTTATTAGTGTGAGATGGCACTACTCTGGCTGAAAGGTCTCAATGTCCCTTCCTAAATTGCAAATCTTAGGATTCCACAGGGTGTTGCCATAAAGTGCAATACTAGTGCTATATTTTTATGATGTGAAAGGGCCTAATTGCTACTATGAGGAGTAATCTGTCTAGAAAACCCACAAAATATACAATTACAGTAGGTTCAACTACTTTATGTTTCTCAACAGAAACTTTATTGACAATTTATACCAGGTTAAGGGACTCTTTCCATTTTCAAATTGTTATAGGTATCACAACACACACTCCAAGAATACAAAATTATTCTCTTCTTTGGTCAAATATGAAGTGTGTGTGCGCGCGCGCATGTGCATGTGCATGCATGCGTGCATGCCTTCAAATCACCTGTTGACTTATGGTGGCCCTATGAATTTCATGGCTTTTTCTTAAGCAAGAAATACTCGGGTGGTTTTGCCCCTTCCTTCCTCTGAAAAATAGTCTACAACATAGAATCAGAGGACCAGTATTGGTATGGGAATATTATTTTAAAATATATCCTCCCAATGATGTTTGTGTGGTTTTATAAATATTGAAACAATGTGAAAAATATTGAAACAATGTGAAATTGGGATGGGATGGGCAATTCAAAGTTTCTTCTGAAAAGTATATTTGTGTGGTTTTATAAATGATGTCAAGGATGCAAGATGTTCTGCCACTGTCACTTGAGATGGAGAGACAAGTATTCAAATTTCTCCCCCTACACCCACACCAATTTTCTTCCTCCTAGTTGGGTAAAGATTGATCTTGACCCAGTGCCTAAATGTAAAAGTGGATATGCAATTGTTTCAGCCACATTGTCTTCAAGCTGTCAAGGATAAAGGGAACTCATTTATCTCATTGCAGTTTAAGGTGGGGGTGTGGAGCACAGAGGGGAAAAACCAGTTCATTTCTATGAAGCTGTGAAGCTCCAAGATGAGCTCTGACTCAAGGACTAGCTGAGGGAAATGAGTCATTTATGTTTAATGCCTCAAAATGCATTTAGCCACTTTGTTTAAAAGCCCAACTAACTGGATTCCATTTTTATTACATTTTCTAAAGAGAGCTAATGAAATAACTCCTGACTATCATAGCTGTAAAGTTGAAGGGGTTAAAAACAATGGGCCTCACTTAAAAAGCCATTGTTGCTTTTATTTCTTTCCTGTGTTTTAGATAATGATGGCTTCAGTAGTGACTGGCTCTCAGTATAGACAACAACAACTAAATTTAGAAGGATTGATATCTTCCCCAGCTATTGATCTCCCCCAATACATCCCTATTGTTGCTGTTGTGTGCCTTCAAGTCACTTCTGACTTAGGGTGACCCTAAGGTGAACCTATTATGGGGTTTTCTTTGCAAGATTTGTTCAGAGGAGGTTTGTCATTACCTTCCCCTGAGGCTGAAAGCATGTGACTTGCCCAAGGTTACCCAATGGGTTTCATTGCACAGCTGAAATTGAACCCTGATCTCCAGAAGTAGTTCAACACTCAAAGCACTATGCTATGCTGGCTCTCCACTGCTATAAATCCCTCTCTCCAGCAGCAGCTGGAAACCACCCGAGATGGCTTGGGTCCATCTTATCTTAGAGACCGCCTCTCCCCATATGATCCCCCCCGCGCCCTGCGGTCCTCTGGGAGGAATCTGTTACAGCCAATAAAAACTAGGCTGTCCCGGACCTCCCAGAGGGCCTTCTCCGCTACCGCTCCCAGACTGTGGAATGGCCTGCCGGATGAGATCCGTCTGATAACCACCCTTGCTGCCTTTAAGAAGGCAGTAAAGACGGATCTCTTCCGGCAGGCCTTCCCAGAATAATATCTGTCCATGGAGAGGGACAACTTGCTCATTGACCACTGACTCCGGATTGAGTTTTTAATTTATTCTTGTGTTGTTTTAATTATTTTTTGGTTTAATCTTGTCTTAAGGGGTGGGTGGAGGGATCATGTTTGGAGGGAATGTTTTTAACTGTGCTGTTTTAAAATGCTGTAACCCGCCCCGATTGCCTAGCAGAGGGGCGGGCTATAAATAAAACTTATTATTATTATTATTATTATTAAGAAAGGGGACATAAATCCATCCTGAGGTTTAGATCCTCATCACACTACCCTGTTATAGTGCAACATTTACACTTTTATTGCGATGGTAACATCCTGTGGCATTCTGGGGTTTGTAGTTTCATGATGCCCAAGATTCTCTGGTTGAGAAAAGCCCCTCCCTAAACTGCAAATCCCAGGATTCCGTAGGACGTTGCCACAACAGTTAAAATTGCTATAACAAGGTAGTGTGAGAAAGTTCTAAGTCTGACTACGTTCAAGGAGTTATCCAAGGTCCTGTGGTTATTTGAGGGATGGTGAATAGCTCATTTAAATTTCAAATTAACACTAAGAATGGATTTGTACACTGACATTGAAGCCACCAGCTGCCCTTGCTTCTCTGTTGACAGTTTCCCAAATCTTTCTGCAAACTCACCCTGATGAAGGGCAGGTGGGCATCCAGGAATGTTAGTGAAGAGCAGCAGAGGTGTCATCTTTGAAACCCATATACTCTTGGATTCTTTTGAGCATACTTTGAGGTGACCACACAGAAGCCAAGGAAATATTATGCCTGGTGCATCTCTACCTATTGACTCAAGACAGGAGGCACTGGTGGCACTATTTACTGGCTTCCCCAGTGGCAAAGTATTCTTCTGAGCATAGAGAAGGATCTAAAAGCATACAGGACTTCAAAATGAGGTCGCTGGTGGTGGTGGAAGAGGAGGAGGAGCAGCAGCAGCAACAGCAGCAGCAACAACAACAACCCATAGACATTCTCCCATTGGCTGTGCTGGCTGAGGCTGTTTGACATTACAGTTCAAGAATATCTAAGCATAGATACTATTAGTAGCCTCAACTAGAGATGTAATTTCTGAAATCCTGAAACTGTCAGGTGGAAATTAGATTTTTCATTTTTTTTTTCAGAAAAAATTGATTTTTTTCAGAAAAATGGGACAACGTCATATTAGAACCTTTTACAGACTGGCAGTCGCTTTATTACCTTAGAAGCATAAAAGGTACTTCATTTAATTTGATTTGGCATCAAATTATAACATGTGTAATATTGAAGATAGAATTTTTTTTAAGACAACAAGGCAGAGTTATTCAAACAAATAACTACAAGTGGAATTTACTTTTGTATTTTTTGTTACAAATGTAGGCAAGTATTCTACATCAGCAACTTAGTTAAGTATACATCTAAGTAACCCCTCCAAGCCTGACCCCATACACACACACACACACACACACCTGATGGAAACTTCATTCACCTATGTTCCAATCATTGATGGAACACATCTCTTTCTCCCCATAAAGCTGATGCCTGGTAAAGTAAGGTCAGTGGTGGGAGTTACGATCATGGCAATAATGTCAAAATTGTGACTAAGTAGCAATTGTGGTGAATATGGACAAGTTACCATCCATAACTAAGGAGATTATCGCATGGCTTAAATAATGCTACTTACCATTCCTGAATTTAATTTGAATTTGTGTTGCAGCCATGTTTTATCGCATGGCTTTTGCAGAAGAATCTGACTCTAGACTAGATCACCGCACCAATGTGCATCCAAAATATGCTCTGGTGCCCATTTTTCCAAGTTGGAACCTACTGACTTGGAAAAATGGGCACCAGAGCGCGTTTCCCAATTTGCATTGGAGAGGGGATGCACCCAGATGGATTGGGGAGGGAGCTGGGTGATAAGACCCAGACCTAGTCTGAATTGGGCTCTAAAGAGGTAAGCCAGGTCCAGAAGGAAGTATGATAATCTTCTTCATCATGAATATATAATAATTTTTCTTCAAGAAACAGACCAAATATCATAACATTAATCTTTCTTACATGCAGGATACATGTGAACTGGAGTAAGATTTTGTACTTTGTGTAATTCTATTATCGAATAATTTATTTCTTTTCTATGGCACTGATCCTCTAACAGCTCACACACATGTGCAAAGGGATTCCACTTTTTCAAACTGCTCCATACCCTCAGCCACCTTTATCTGGTCTTGATAGTCCTTATACAAGCAGAACTGGAGATTACATTTTAGGTGTTGGATTAAGTTAAAGAGTCAACTGAAGCCAGATTGAAAGCATTACCAGAAATTAGGGCAGTCTCTCGTCCAGTGGTGCAAGATAGTGATGATTCAATCTGTATTATAGAATCTATAAAAATGTGTCTGGGCTTATTCTATTCTGTCACTGTCACTGACTTAGGTTGTTTGAAATATGTCCCTCTGTAGCTGTTTCTGGAGAGCAACAATGGGTGAGAGCAATCCTGCCATTATATCCAGTTTGGAGGTTTCCCAAAAGCATGCTGGTAAACAGCAAGCTTGATTAGATGAATTGGTCTGAGTAGGTCTCTTTTTTACGTTTGTTTTGCATGTTTATATGTTCAAAGCATAATGTTGGCTTTGAATAATACTGTCACCAGCAAATTTGTAAAGTGCCTTGAAGGTATTAAAAGTGAGGTTGATACTATAGTACAGCCTTTCTGAACTGGGTACTGACTACAACTGCTTGGATAAAATGCTGGGTGTCAGTTAGGGGACCTGTATCCAACACATCTGGAAGGTACAAAACTGGCATGGTGTAGTAGCTGTGGCACAGACATCTTGGATTGTTAAGCATGCACCACCTTGCCTTCCACAGTATTACAGATTTCAAAAGGCAACAAGCCTGGAGAATCCCCACTGAGAGCACAGCATGTGGTTCACAGAATAGGTGGTTAAAGGAACATCTTTTTGTACTGGTAAAGTGATTTTAAAAAAATAAATAAATGACACGGAACATGGCACCCATCTTTGTTATATGCATTTTGCAGAACAGAAGATTATTCTTATCCTTAGAAGAGAATTATAGTGCTCTACACATTTGCTGATGATCAGATCTCTAGTCATTCCAGCTAAGATTCTTTTGTTCTTCTTCAGTTTCAAAGGCCACCCTCTGTGTTAAGTGTTTATTGTGTTGATTTTTTAAAAAATAACTTTATCCAACCATTTGTTGCTTTTTCCTCCTTTTTTTTTAAGGCAAAAAGCCTTTAGAATTCAGAGGGATTTGCTTGGAATTGTTTTTAAGGCTGAAAGCCCAACTGGAGCCACTGGCTAAAAAATGAGAGGAATTAAATTAGCAATAATTGTCTTACTTTGCTGGAAGAAAAGAAACAAAGTTGTTTAAAACTGAAACAGCAGTGAGAGATGCATCCAGTTATTGTCTGAAACTTCCTGGGGTGTCTTTGAAGTCTCCTCCACACCTTCCTTTCCTTGCAAAAAGTATGGTCCACATTTTTTAAAAGGATATAACTTCTTCAACCTGCTGCTCCACATAGGTTTGGACTACAATACTTACCATCCTCAGTCAGCTCACACACATGTGCAATACTTACCATCCTCAGTCAGCATGAGCAACTGCCATATTGCCTGACAATGTTGGGAATTACAGCCCAACACATCTGGAGGGCTCTAGGTTCAGGAATCTTGTTCTAATTGCATCTATACCAAAGGTGGTAATCATGCAACCTTCCAGATGTTGTTGAACTGCAAGTCCCAGCAACCCTAACTCAAAGCCTAGAAAGTTACTTTTCGAAAGTAATTTGTTCTGTTATTCATTACCATGTCCAAAAATAACCCATTTCCCTTACGCATTATGAAAATAAGTAACTTAATGTGTTACTTGCTACACTGCTCAGTACTTTTTCATTACATTCTGTTTCTCTCTTGATAGGTGGAAAACATTAGGATTAATAAGACAATGACGTACCACTTGAAAAATTCCTATGAACTGCCTATAACAATGCCTTTCAAAAGTAATTCCTGAAAGTAAGTAGAATCCATTACATGTTACACCAATCAAGTGACATTGGTCTTGCACATTACATCACTCTTTAAATATGGCTTTATTTAATTTTACACCCTCCATAACTAATTACATGTAACTCCACTACTTGTAACCTGTTGCTTCAAAACTTTGTTCTAGCCAGCATTGCCTATGGTGACGAACACTGTGTGTGATGGCCTCAACAACATTTAGAGAGCCATATGATTTCTGTTCCTGATCTCTACACAGACGCCTTTCAATAAAACAGGATCCAGTAGATAATGTTTAACACTTATTTAACTTTTTCCTATTGATAATTATTACAACAGAAGTGCTAGTTATGACCCCCCATCCGCAATTATAGTAGGCAAAGTGTTAAAATGAGTGAATCGTTAGGTATTACTCCTTTTAAAAAATGAAGATTCTATGCTAAAAACCAGTGTAAACATGAATCAAAATAACCTGGATCAATAATTTCAATTAACCTAAATGTCATACAGTGGCTGATTTTGCACAATTTATTTTTCATCTGTCATGAGAACTTGGCAAGATGTAGAGCATGCTAAAGCTCCAGCCCTGGCCACTGGTGATCCTCCTGAGAGATTCATTCTGGTTTCTTTAAATTGATTAATTGTCATCAATGCCTTTTTCCCAGTCAAGGTGGCTAACAAATCCCTGATTTCCATAGCATAAACAATGTCAGACTATACTCATTCTGCAGGGTGGCTTGTGCTTAAGAGAAGAACTCTCAGAAAACTTTATTAAACTATCAATGAAATTAAAAGCAGTTTTAAAAAATTAATTAAAGCACCAATAAAATTAAAAGCTGTTAAAAAGAAGCCATTAAGAACAGCTACAAACAACACAACACATGAAAGGCCCTTTTGTCCTGAGAAATCAGTGCTCAAAGACCTGCTGCAACAAAAAAAAATTTCATTTGCCTATGAAAGCAAAGCAAAGCAGCTTCATTTATATACCACTTCATACTGCACTATGCAATGTCTAAGCGGTTTACAACTGTAAGCTCATTGTCCCCCAACTGCTGGGTACTCATTTTAGCGACCTCGGAAGGATGCTGGCCAGAGTCAAGCCTGAGCTCTGGCAAGTATTGAACTCACAACCTTGTGGTTTATGAGTGAATGGCTGCAATACAGGCATTTAACCACTGCGCCACCAGGGCTCCTGGTGGATAGCAAGGGCCTCCGCACTGGATCTCAAAACATAGTCAGACTCATATAGAGAGAAACAGTCCCTTTTTTTTCACCAGGAATTGCTCCTATGTATTCAAATCTATTTTCAGACTATAAGTGCTACAGTGTGGTTCCCAGCACTGGTACTGGAAAACAAGTTGCCAAATTAGCACCAAAAGGACCCAGTCAAGTGGATCTGAATAAGCTCTAAGATACAGATGGAAATGCACATTGGTTGTATCCATTGTTCCTCTTACTGGAATCATAGAGTTGGAAGAGACCAGTCCAACCCCCTGCCATGCAAGAATACACAATCAAAGCATTCCCAAAAGATGGCCATCCAGCCTCTTTAAAAACCTCCAAAGGAGGAGACTTATCCCATTGTTAACAGTTCTTATCATCAAGAAGTGCTTCCCAATGTTTAGGTGGAATCTCTTTTCCTGTATCTAATAAACTGGCTAGAATGTTGGGCTGGGACTTGAGAAATCAATGTCTTTTATTCAGCCCTAAAATGTGCTGGGTGACCCACTGTAATTTCCTTTCGCTCACAGCTTGACCAACCTCACAGGGTTGGAGGTAGATTGAAAAGGAGCCATATGTGTGGTTTTGAGCTCCTTGGAGAAAATATTGAAAACAAAGGTAACTAAAAAAATAAATTCAAATTATACTTCATGTGATAAGTAATAAGAATGAAGGGTTTCTAAAGAATGTCCCTGCAGAGAGGAATTTTAACATTAAATCCTATTGGTAGCCCCAAACAAGAATAGGCTCATTGAATGGTGAGTCAACACTCATGTAAATCCTAGAGATTCAATGGGCCTACTTCAGTTAGGATTATCAATATGAATTTAGGCCCAAGCTCAATATAACACCAGAGTAATTCCCGTCTGGAAGATATTCTGGTTTTGGTTTTCATCATCTTTTGTTGACTGTTGCAGAATCTCTTCCACCCAACCACAATGTCCTTCTCCATTCATTCTTTCATTAATGATAATGGTGTACTACCGGTAGTTTACTTTCTCAGACTTTCTTAGCTGGAATGTAGCATTTCCCTATTCATATAGTTTTCCATATGTAAACCAGAATAAGACCAAGTAATATTTATTGCATGAAAGCTTTATATCCTTGAACTGAATGGATCTGTGCTAATTTAACTTGGCTTGAAAGTGGTCTTTGTTCAAACAAGCCTGTATCAAATGTATAGTCTTAAGAGTTGTTGATGAAATAAACGCTTCTATCAAATCCATTTTATATAAACTGTTTAAAACTGATCTGTTATTTGAGTCCACCTAGAAGCCATGGTGCAAGGACCAAGTTCTCCAAAAATTCCTTTTCCATATGCAGCTTTGTACCTAAATCAAATGAGTTTGTATAATAGAAATAGAAATTTAATTACTTCTTCACACAAGCCTCCCCCTTGAGCTTTCTCCAAGGTTTTCATGAATGACTAACAGAGCAGATGCTGCAAACAAAGCTGGCAGTCTCTGCTTGTTGCCCTGTTAAGAGTGGTGACTCATCAGTACATGACGTCAAAGTTCTAAAGAGACAGTAAGAGCTTAAAACAAAACATCATCACCTAAGAACCTAAACTTCCTCTCAAACATGTACAGAATCTTAGCTGGGTGCTGGCTTCTGGCTTGTAAGAAAATTTATTGGTGCTGGAAACTTCCATTACTTTAAGATCTGAGTCACAACTGAAAGTATAATCATAGAATCAAGGAGTTGGGAGAGACCACAAGGGCCATTTAGTCCAAACCCCTGCCCTGCAGGAACTCCCAAACAAAGCATACCTGACAGATGGTCATCCAGCCTCTCCAGAAAAGGGAGACTCCACCACACTCTGAGGGGAATGTGTTCCGCTGTTGAACAGCCCTTATTGTCAAGAGCAGGGGTAGGCAACCTTTCCCCTTTAAGGGCCGAGGGACTTCAGCTCCCAGAAGCCTCAGCCATATTGGCCAATAGTCCCATGTTAGCCAATAGCTCCTGGGATTCTGGGAGCTGAAGTCCCTCGGCCCTTAAAGGGGAAAGGTTGCCTACCCCTGGTCAAGAGGTTCATAGAATCATAGAGTCATAGAATCATAGACTTGGAAGAGACCACAAGGGCCATCCAGTCCAACCCTCTGCCATGCAGGAACTCAAAATCAAACCATTCCTGACAGATGGCCATCCAGCCTCTGTTTAAAGACCTCCAAAGAAGAAGACTCCACCACACTTGTGTTCCACTTTCAAACAGCTCTCACTGTCAGGAAGTTCCTCCTAATGTTTAGGTGGAATCTCTTTTCCTGGAGCTTGCACCCATTGTGCATGGTTTCCAGACCCTTGACCATTTTAGTCGCCTTCCTCTGGGCACACTCCAGTTTTTCAACATCCTTTTTGAATTGTGGTGCCCAGAACTGGACACAGTGTTCCAGGGGGGGGCTGACCAGAGCAGAATACAGTGGTTCTATTACTTCTCTTGATTTAGATACTATACTTCTTTTGATGCAGCCTAAAATCACATTGGCCTTTTTGGCTGCCACATCACACTGTTGACTCATGTTCAACTTGTGGTCTACTAGGACTCCTAGTCTCATTAAGCCAAGTGCCCCCATCTTATATCTATGCATTTCATTTACATTGCCCTAAGTGCAGTATACTTACATTTCTCCATGTTGAAATTCATTTTGTTAACTTTGGCCCAGCT
>JAIPUX010001880.1:82068914-82079895 GCA_020142125.1 Phrynosoma platyrhinos
TCTGTAGTAGACTCCCACTATAACATCCCTGTTGTTTCCTTCCTCTTTTTAAGTTCCTCCTAATGTTGAGGTGGAATCTCTTTTCTTGTAGCTTGCATCCATTATTCTGGGTCCTGTTCTCTGGAGCAGCAGAAAGCAAACTTGCTCCCTCCTCAATATAACATCCCTGCAAATATTTAAACAGGGCTATCATATCACCGCTTAACCATCACTTCTCCAGACTAATCATGCCCAATTCCCCAAGTCGTTTCTCATAGGGCATGGTCTCCAGACCCTTCACCATTTTAGTCACTCTCCTTTGGACACACTTGTTTCTTTTTCAATCTTTTTGAATTGTGGTGCCCAGAACACGACACAGTATTCCAGGTGGGGTCTGACCAGAGCAGAATAGAGTGGCACTATTACTTCCCTTGATCTAGACACTATACGTCTATTGATGCAGCCTGAAATCTCATTGGCCTTTTTAGCTACCGCATCGCACTACTCATTCATGTTCAACTTGTAGTCTACTCAGACTCCTAGATCTCTTTCACACGTAATCTCATTAAGGCAGGTGTCCCCCATCCTATATCTATGCATTTCATTTTTCTGCCCTAAGTACAATACCTTACATTTCTCTTTGAAATTCATTGTTAGCTTTGGCTCAGCTTACTAATCTGTTAAGGTCATTTTGAATTTTCATCCTGTCCTCTGAGAAATTAGCTACTCCTCCTAATTTGATGTCATCTGCAAATTTGATAAGTATGCTCCCTGTTCATTCATCCAGCTCATTGATAAACAAGTTGAAAAGTACTGGGTCTAGGACAGAACCCTGTGTCACCCTACTGGTCACTTCTCTCCTAGATGAAGAGGAGCCATTGCTGAGCACCTGTCTAGCCCACATTTTACTAGCTTGTTAGCCAGGATGTAATGGGGAACCTTGTCAAAGGCCTTACTGAAATCAAGATATGCTATATCCACTGCATTCCCTTCATCTATCAAGCTGGTAATTCTATCAAAAAAAGAGATCAGATTTGTCTGGCGTTGACTTGTTTCTCTGAAACCCATGTTGACTTTTTGTGATTATGGCATTCCCTTCTAAATGTTCACAGACTCTCTGTTTAATTATTTGTTCTAGAATCTTTCCTAGTATTGATGTCATACTAACTGGACAATAATTGTTAGGATTGTCTTTCTTTCCCTTTTTGAAGATGAAGACAACATTTGCCCTCCTCCAGTCTGACAGAACTTCTCCTGTTCTCCAGGAGTTCTCAAGGATTATTGCCAATGGCTCTGATATTACATTTGCCAATTCTTTTGATACCCTTGAATGCAGTTCATTTGGTCTTGGAGACTTATATTCATTTAGATTAACCAGGTAATTCTATAACTACCTCTTTTCCAGTAGTAGTTCCAGATTAGCTAATAAAGCCTCCCTTTTTCAGTAGTAGTTCCAGATTAGCTAATAAAACCTCCCTTTTTCACTGCAGCTCCAATTTCACCTGCCAATGCTAATTGAAGGATTCTGGGAATTGTTGTGCAAACAAGGGTAGCTCATAGGAAGATCAGGCTGCCTACCAAGTCCAGCATCTAATTCCCCTGATATCCAGTCACTCATCTATAGAAAGCCCACAAGTAAGACAGGGACATAATGTCATCCTGTTCATGTTTCTTAGCAACTGCTACTGAGAGCATCCAGATGCAATAAAAAGAAGTGACAGCAGCTAGATATATGAGTAGCTTGCATGTTTCCATTTTCATTCAGTAAAAGGATTAGCAGGGACAACACAGGACAAATATGTAATTTGTCTTACTTACACCTCATTCTTCTTATGAAATCAGGATAAATTTAAAATTGTTGCTCAGTGGATTGAAGCTGATGGCAGCCTAATGTTTAAACCAAATTCTTAACATTTAAATATAACCCTCTACAGTCTTTACACATGGAATATTTAAATGCCTATGTAGTAAATGCTAAAGCTGCAGGTTCACGTTTGGCAAATGCTGCTTGCTTAATTATTGTGATCCTAATGTTATATGAAATACCCCAGGGATAAGCAATTTTATCTATGTGTCTGGCATCAAAAAGCACTTCAGAATAGCTTATATATAGATACCAGATGGTGTCTTGTTCAAGAGGCAGGCCAGATGCTCATTGGAACATGTTGCACAACATGTTGCACAATGGGACATCTTACATGGTACCCCATTGTGCTTTGTTGCAGTTCACTAGCATGGTTGTGTTTCCAGTCAGCAATGTAGCTCCATCATCATTAAGCTGTAGCCTTTGATGCAGGATCCTGGCCAATATTATTTAAAAAGTACCAGCATTTAACATTCAAAGAAATGTCAACAGGGTAATGGACAATGCACTTAGTTTGAGCACCAAATGATGGTGGAAAGTGTTGCAGGAAAAGACAGACATCTTTTTTTCCATCAAGAGAATCTAGAATTTATGGAACCTGTCTTATACCCAGAACTTGAAGCTATGTGGATTTCTTGGACTAGAGCTTCCAGAATCTTGCAACCAGTGTGGCTTGCTAGGAGATCCTGTAAGTTGTCAAAAAAAAAAGTAACCTCTCCAAAGTCTGGGTACACCAATGCTTTCTACTCTAACTGGTAGTTACATTATATCAGTACTGTACTGTTTAATCTAATTCTTCAAGATCTCAGGCAGTAGTCCTTTCCGTATCCTACAATCAGCCTTCTTTAACCAGAGGTGCTATAGATACTGAAACTCAGAACAAGAATCTTTGAGTGCATGCTGACCTTCCAGATGCCTTTGCCAGTTGTGTGGCTAAGGCAAGGGAACCTGCAAGGACAGAATGTGGGGTGTTGAGGGGATCAGATGCCCTTTTGAATATGCTTCCATAAGGCCCTCTCAGTTACAGGGCCCTGGCAAGGATGCCACAATCTTAGTCCAGTGAACTGATAAACTATGGATTGCCTCCTTGCCCTTCCTCTCAAACTTTGGCTTTGATATCCTAGTTTGTTAAACCATATTTTCCTGTGACATCTGAACTAGGAAACTGTGATTTAAGAGTTTCCTCCAAACTAGGATATGTAGCCAGGTCCTCCTGTGTTTTTGAAGTATACATTTTATGATACTATGTGCTAAGTTTCCCAAGTGAATGTTAGTACTGTGCCATCCCATGATGTCACTTTAGCTCATATTTCAGTGGACATGGCTTTTTAAAAAAGCCCAGCACAGATTTATGTGGGGCATTCATTTTAGTCAAGAATGTTCTACGTACCCAATAAATCATCAAATGCAGAGACAGGATGTTCTGATAGACACAGTAGTCTTTAATGTTTACATATCTAGGACCCATCTTTCAAACATGGAAAGTGAACTGAATATACCAATCCCAGAATCAGACTGGCATGCTATTTGGACATCTTCTGTGTTGAAGTCAAGATCAGCTCTAAACAGAGAGAACTTTTTGAAGCTAGTACATAAATGGTACTTGACCCATGTTAGAAAATCTCAAATAATAAAATCCACATCACCTTTTATGTTGGAGAGGTTGCCCAGTCTTAGGGACTTATGCCCATATGTGGTTAGACTGTCCCAAAATTAACCACTTCTAGCATGAAGTGATCAATCAAATTGTGGCAATTACAAAACAAAAAATAATTTTTTGTCCAGATCTTTTGTTACTTTCAATATATACAAAAAGTAATGAATCTTTAAAAAGTAGAAAGTTGATCTCTTTTTTGTTGACAACAGCCTGATTAGAAGTGGCTAATAATTGGAAAACAGGTTCTGTATCTCTGGATAGCTGGTGGAGAAGAATTTGGGATCAATGGCTCATGCAGAAATTAGCAGATAATATGAAATGCAACTTAAAACAACAAATTCAAAAATCTTTCCAGGAAAAATGGTTTCCCCTTATAAACAATATAAATTTCATATCTGTTTCTCCTCCACCTAGCCATTGTGCTTTATGGTCAGATTTATTTTAAATAAATTGAATTTATTTCCAGACTTTAAGCTTTAGAAAAACCCACTTTTTTATTCCTTCTTTTCTATCCTGTATTTTTCCAAGACAATGTGAATATATGTATTGATTATTTTGTTTTATTTTGCATTGTGTCTGTGTATTTATTGTATTTTAGTATTTTATATTTTTAGAATAGTTATAAATGTTTTATTCTGCAATTATATGTCATATTTAGTTTAAATAAATTTTTTAAAAAAGATAATTCCACTACATGGAGCTGGGCGTTCCTAGATTTTTGTCACCAGGGGTAGAAGGCTTCTTCCTTGGGGCAGAAGTGACAGCTACTATCAGAAAACTGGAAAAAATCAAGATTTTCAGCAGTGTCAGAAGATTATTGTTCTGCCCTTTAAAAAGGTTTTTGTTGTTGTTGTTAAGGTATCAGGATGCATCTCTTTGGGCTCATAGGAAATGATGTCTTTGTGCATTTTCATGCTCTCACTCTCTAATGTCTTTTTAAAAACGCAATTATGGGACCCCTGCACACACACATTCACACATATTATCCCCAGATTCAGATTCAAACTGAGAGAGACCAGCTTAGGACAGCCCCACACATGTAGTTCAGTGATATTGTTGAGAAGAGATGTGTTTGTGGCTGGGGAAATAGGGACGGAGCAGTCTGCAACCTTTAGTAGTGTTGCACAGCAATATTATCCAGTTCTCAGCATGGAGTAGGAGGATTAGATACTGGGAGGACTGTGGAGATGATCATGTGGCATCAGTGCTGGAGGAGGAAATCATTAATTGTAAAAATGAGTATGAGTTCTTTTTTTTCTTGAAAAACTTGTAGTCTTGCAAAGCTGAACACAGAAACAGTGCTAGAAAATTGGGGGGGGGATGCTTAGATTGAAATTTATATATTATATTTATAGCCTGAATTTCCTTCAAGGAGCTCAAGATGGTGTATATGAGTCTTCCTTTTGATCTCTTTCTTTGCAACAATATTGTGAGATAGGTTAGGCAGAGAGATAGTGACTGGACCACTGTCACCCAATAAGCTTCACAGCTGTGTGGCTACCTGGCCCCAGTAGGTAAGAAGGCAAATGGAGGGATGATTTTGAATATACACCACACTGGTCCATCAGGAACTGCTTCCTGGAGGCAACAAGTGGCTGTAGCAGGAGTATCTTGTTGAACGGCTGGATCTGGGCAGGGCTGGACCTTCCATTAGTCAGAATGAAGCAGCAGCAGATCCTGATGCATGGAAAAATCAAAAGTGAAATGTTGGAGCTGAATATATTGGTAAACATAGCTGTGTGTATTGGTCAGCCTGTGCTGTGTCCCCTAGCAAGGCTGTTGTCATCAGGTGTGGTGGAATATACTGTTCTACTGCTACAGGGTCCATGTGCCTACAGAGGCATTTGAGGGTGTTCAGAGACAGTGTGGTATAGCGATTTGTGTTTAGGACTATGACTTTGGGAGATCAGCATTCAAATGCCCACTAAGCCATGAAAGCCCATTGAGTGACCAAGGGCAAGTCACACTCTCTCAGCCTTAGAGGAAGGCAATAGCAAACCTTTGAATACACATGAAAGCCAGTACAGTGTAGTGGTTTGAGTGTTGATCTAGGACTCTGGGAAACCAGGCTTTGAATCCCTGCTTGGCCATGGAAACCCACTAGAGCACCTTGGGCAAATCACACTCTCTGAGACTTAAAGGAAAATAATGGCAATGGCAAACCTGCTCTGAATAAATCTTGCCAAGAAAACCCTAGGATACGGTTGCTTTAAGGTTTCCGTAAGTCAAAAATTATTTGAAGGCACACAAACAACAGCATGAACTAATCTTTCTCACCATTGGAGTTTCCTTTCTGCAATGTAGAAATACAAACACTGGGTTACAACGCAGGGTCATTGGACTACATTGCAAGATAAACCCACTGCCTGTTCACCAATTTGCAGACTGCATATGGAAATAGTAACTATTGGGTTTGCATTTGCACTTGCACCTGCTGTCTTATTGTTGTTGCGTTCCTTCAAGTCATTTCCAATGCAGTATATGTATAGAAGGTAATCCAGTTACTAAAGTAGGCATGCTTGGGGTTGTGGTCCCATTCCTGTCAAAGTCAGTTGTAAAAATGACAGAATAGAATCTAGAAAATATAGGTCCAAAATACACTGCAGAAATAATCCAGTTTGAGACCACTTTAGCTCAGTACTAGGCAATCCTGGGAGTTGTAGATTATTGTGCACCAGAGCTCTCTGATAGAGAAGGCTAAATGTCTCACAAAATTACAGTTCCCAGAATTCCCTAGTATGGAGCCAGAGGAGTTAAAGCAGTCTAAAACTGGATTATTTCTGCAGTGTGTTTCGTACTTTAGTTGGTGAATGGAGCAGAGACCAATGAGAAAAGAAAATAAGTGTGTGTTTGAGAGAGAGAGAGAGAGAAATGGAATTTCAGCCAGACATTTTTTTGTCTGTGATATTTTACAAAACAGCTACCGTAAGAAATCCAATAAATAAATAAATAACTCCGCAGCAATATGAAATCAAAACTCTATGTCCTCTCTTCAAGCCTCATTCTCATTCTTTGGAAAGCAATAAAACTTAGCTTTGGTTCCCTCTGGCAATCTTTCACAAATAGAATGTTTTCTCCTATACTTCTTTAGCAATGCAAGACTAGCTAAAACTGAAAATGGATGGGCAAAGGGCGAGTTATGAAGACAACATTACTTTTTGCCATGCTTTGTCAAAACTGTTCTCTTCAAAGCAAAATGTACTTTTTGATCGTTCTGCAAAGGAAAAGACCAAACATCAGCTGAGGGAAAGAAAAGGACAGAGAGCTCATATAAAGGTCAAGGACCTACCTAAGAACACTTGCTGTAGCAGATCTGAGATTCAAAAATGCTCTTCTCATTACTGTTCTCTATGTCTCAGGGCTGTCAAGTTGTAAGCAGCCCTAGACAAACCTGTTTTCATACGGCTAATGTCTGAGATAGGTGGGAGCAAAGTTAGTGACAGCAAAAACTGGTGCCCGAGTCATGCAGCAAACAGTGCTGCGGGGCAGAGACCACTTTGTTGGCCTCCATGAAAGGAGACCAAGGGGCTTTGTACTTGGCCCATAGGGCCAAGTGAGATCACATGCAGTCAAGGTTGCCATTTGTCCTGGAAAATCCTGGATTAAAGGGATTAAAAATTGTCCCAGCCAGCTGGACCAGTTGAAGCAGTAAATCCCGGATTTCTCCTTTGTCACAGGCCAATGCATAGGTTAAAATACAGCAATGGCTTCTCCAGGCTTGTCCTGCATCTTTTCAAGAATGGGGAAATCCTGTTCTTGAAAAGCTGCGAGAGAAGCCTGTTGAGATAGAGTCCCAAGGAAAATGTACATTGTGGGATATAATAGTGACTGGGCAACAAAAGGTCACTGGCAGCCAGGACGACAAGGCATCTTTGCTCCTGGTACTAAGTCATGGGAAGTGACATCAGATTATGGTTACCAAGTGCAGTAAAAAACTACAAAGTCACCCTGGGTGGAGGACAGGTTCCATTGCGACACAGAAGGAAGAGGCAGGACCATAATGCCACATGGAGCATTTGCTATATAAGGGAGGTGCCTCAAGTCACAGTGTGGGCTGTGTAGGTGTTGTATAATAGTTTTGTATACAGTGGAACTAAGATTAAAAGCCTCATCTGTGAGATGCCTGTCTTCAGTCTCTCTTCACTCATTCAGGAAGGAGAGAGGTGCTTCTCCAGCTCACAAGCTGCTGCCTGCATCCCAGAAGGTAGTGATCCTGGTGCCAAACGTTGACGTGGTACAACACACACTGCGTAACCATGCTAGCAAAGCCCAGGTTGTATATGGACTGCATACTGCCCAGCGATGGGTGAAATAAAATCTGCCTTAAGAAAGTTACATCCCTGGTCTATCCTGGCAATGAAGCTAATGCAATAATCTCCATTGTCACTTTATTCTTCCATTCCATTCCCTTTCCCCTGACAGGCCCAGAAGAGAGGAGAGGAGAGGAGAGAAGATGGCATACTGCTGTGTGGTGATGGTATGAATGGCTTGAGCCTATGCAGCACCATGGAACATCACTTCCAAACAGCCTTGAGAGGGTAAAGGCCCTTTACTCTATCTCAGGCTGCTTAGAAGCCTCCCTCCCTTCACACCAGCTGGGTGGTGGGGAGGAAAAGAAAGAGCTTTTAGCTTGGTACTAGTAGTGAGGTTGAAACATAATGGTAAAGAAGCTGCAATGATTAATGTGTTGAATTTTCACAATCAGAATGCAAATTAATAATATGCATAATTATAACTATTTGCATAATATGCAAATTAGATGCCCAGATATGAAGGACTGGAATATGGCAACTCTATGTGCAGAGGGTGAGAGGGAGGCTATTTAAAACCCTGTTACTCTCTAACTTACATCTTTTTCCTGATCTCCGTGACCCACCCTACATGCCCTCAGTGCAGTGTGATCATTGCTGGTCATCTTGGGGCTGGGTAGGATCTCCCCCCCCCCCCGCTTTACTTGCAGTTTTTCACCAATCCCATAATGCATATTTAGGGACTTTGACAATTGGCTTGGGGTGGTCTTATTAAATAGATATCCATCTGACAGGTGGGAGGGCAATATATGAGATCAGTGTACACCTTAACACTTCCTTTGTGGTGGAAGGTTGTGCTCTAGAACTGTCTCCAAGGGACATGAGACTGGATGGGGCTTGAGAAAGAGTTAGCTCTTGGGGTTGATCTGGGGGCTTACTCTCTCTTATAAAGTCATGGGACTTGGAAGGGAGCCCTCTAGGTTGGCTTTTCAAATGACCATCTAAAATGGCACTCAACCTCTTTGGATTTCCCTTGGGATCTGGTGTTTCACCAAAAGGTGCCTGGGAAAGTGTCATAGGTTGACATCATTATATCATGGTTGGTCAAAAAGAGTGGTGTCTCACTCACTAGTTAGCTTGGCTCGCTACCTTCCCATTTCATGCCAATTCACAGCATTTTCCTGTGGAACCACAAGTATGGAGAAGTTACTTTTCTACTACAACTTACACAGTCCCCACACTAACATGGCCAGAGGGCTTCTGGGAGTGGTAATTCAAAAAAATAAACTTTCCCAAGCTCTCTGAATCAGATTTTGCTAAGAGAGACTGAGTCCGAATGTTAGTTTTGAGTGTTGCTAAGAAGGTGGAAGTAAAAATTCAGGACAGAACTACACTATGAGAAACACAAGATAGTTAAGATGATTGCCTTGGGTCATTATGTCAGATTATTGTCTTGTCTCCCCCATCATTCTGTCATTTCAGGCCTGGAGCCTAGCTTTATCAGGGCCTGCAGTTAATCTGGTTCTGGCACAAGTATAAGAGGTATGCAGAGGTGAAATGAGCCAGATGTTAGACATGGGTCAAACACAAGCTGATGGCCAGATATCAGATTGGGTGAGGAAAGCTTAATGCAGTGCAGTGGGGGTGGGCAAGGCAAAGCCAGAAATTCTGCATTGCTGCTCTGGGCACCAAGTGGCTCAGGCTAACAGGAATTGTCAACTAACCAGCTTTGAGATATGGAGCCCTAAGTATTTGCAGCAGTGCTATACCTTAGATACATTTTAAATGGAAGTCTTGGCCAACAGATACTATTCTGGTGGCTAGCAGAGAGAATACAGTCTTTCTAATTTTTTAATTTAATTTTAAAGCACTTTTTTTTATTCTAATAGCTTTAATTACAGTGCTTGTTTGTTGAAATGAAAAATGAAAACAGGTATACAAAACAGTTGATTCCTGTGCATTGAAAACAAATAAAGAGATTTTCCACAGCACTAAACAAAGCAGTTCTGATAGTTCCTCAATCTAATATATTAACATGTTTGAAAGATCATAAGCCTGCTTGCATTTTGAAATCTCAAGGGGAGGCAATTCTCTCTATTCTAATAATGAGCAAATCCAGCCAAGGTGAAGGTGACCCTTACTGTGCCCAATAGCATAAGACTGTTTTCACATTTTTATTCACATAATGCATATCTGAGGGCCACTGTGCTGTAATGCTTTGAGCACTGATCTACAACTTTGGAGACTAGAGTTTGAATCCCTGCTGGGCCATGGAAACCCATTGGGTGATCTTGGATAAGTCACATTCTCTCATCCTCAGAGAAAGTCAAAGGCAAATCTCTTCTAAGCAAATCTTCCCAAGAAAACTCCATGATAGGGTCACCGTAAGGCTGCCATAAGTCAGAAATGACTTAAAGGCACATAACAACAAACAATACACACACCTGAAGTAAGCACTCTTGCGCACTTGCACCATTCCCTAGAGCCTAGACCCTTTCCTTTAGCAAAATAAAGGCAGTAATTTAGTTTTATTCCAATTGCTCTTGCAGATGTGTGTTTCACTGTACCACAAGCCCCTGCTGCTGATTGTATGCCACACTGTTGACATTCAAGACACATTAGTGAGGTCCTGCCTTGCCTCATCCCCCTGGCTTCATTTGCTGGCCAGCTTCTATGGCTGACTGCAGGAGAAAGCTACAAGGGATAAGACAAGCACATTGACTGGGTGAGCCAGGTAGCCATGCTGTTGCTGCCATATGGCAGTGATGGCCAATTGGGAAGTCTCCTCAAACCCATTCTTGTAGGGTCACCCTGCCTCTGAACACTAGGACCAGGGTGCCAGCAGCATGGTAGAGAGGTTGAAGAGACCATAGTTGCTGGCCTTCTCTCTGCAGAGTAAGCAAAGTAAGATCTTGGGGGATCTGAAGAAGAAAGATTTTTTTTTCTCTGTGGGGCAGACTCACACATGCCTACCAGAATACCACACCCCTAGAGGCTCTTGGCTCAGCTTGAATGAATGGGATGGGGTCAGTTAACCTGTTGTGACCAGAGCCCAATCACACCCCACACAATGCTATGGTCTCAGTCAGCAACAGGCCAAAGAGGCTTCTATTCTGCCTGAATACTGGGCCTTGGTTCCTCAAGAGAACAGGAATCTGCTCCCATTGACTAAGATCTGTTTAATTTTTTTTCTTCTTCTTCTTCTTCTTCTTCTTCTTCTTCTTCTTCTTC
>JAIPUX010001880.1:82084145-82121308 GCA_020142125.1 Phrynosoma platyrhinos
AGGAGAGGAGAGGAGAGGAGAGGAGAGGCAAGAACCCATTTTCCACATGGAGAACTAGTCCTGATCCAGTCATGTTTGCAATTTTTCCCCGGTTGTGCTGGAATATTTTCCAGAGGCAGGACAACTTTTTTTTTGGAATTTTTTTATTATCAAACATTTAAAACATAAACATACAATTCACAATCATGTCATCACATAATATACATACAAATTTACATACATTCTTTCTGTTCACACCTAAATACATATTTTGTACACATTGATTCTTCTTTCCTGCTATTTGTTTTATCTAATAAATCCTGACTTCCTTGCCTTCACCCTTATTTTACATAATTAATCAAAAACCTTGTCAACTTTGAGGGTGCTTTCCTTGGGGGGGGGGGTTAGCATGGCTTAAAAAAAATATTGATGGATTTTGTGATCACTCATAACTCTCTCTCTCTCTCTCTCTCTCTCTCTCTCTCTCTCTCTCCAGACCCTGTGGCACTTTCGGAGGGAGGGAGATGGGGAGGGGCTTTCCCTTCCAAGCATCCATTGGGGGGCTTCCATTGTGAGCATCACTTAAAGAAGCCCTGCATCAACATTCCTAGGAGTGATTTTGAGGCTTTTGATTTGTGAATGTCCTCCATTTATTATTTTTTCCTCTGGAAGGTCCTCCAATTAAGAACCATGCATTGAGCTTTCTGGGAGAGCTTTGGGCTTTCTCTCTTGAAGGTCCTCCATTGTGAGCAGAACAAAGAACCACATACCAACATGTCCTCTGTATTGAGAAGAACTAAGAGGCATGCACTGACATTCCTAGTAGTGTTTTGGGCTTTGATTTGGGGACGTCCTCCATATTTTTTCTGGACAGTCCTCCATTTTGGGGGGGGGGTGCCTGGTCCTCCCAGCCCATCCTTCCCTCTTCTCCCTCCCTCCTTGCATTACCAATGACACATAGATGTGCATCATATGATTGACATTTAAAAAAAAGACCGGGATGGATCAATCGCATTTGATACTGACCATGCATTTTATAGCAGCGCAAAACTAATGGGAATGACAATTGTGTCAAAAAAGATACAAATTCATGGAATAATGAAATACTTTGCCTCCATAGCAGGAATTACGCATTGGCCTGAATCAATTCAGCAATCTGGTGTCCCTGCGACTCACAAACAGTTTTAAATGCAAGTGGGAATGATCCCTTAGTGTGGACTCAGTGACGTCAGAGCCAATAGAAACTGATGTCCAAAAAAAACCTATTGGCCTGTGAGGTATCACAAGATTGCCATTTTTGCAGCAGCCAACTAACATGGGGTGGGGTGGTGATGGTGGTATTACTTGGTGTTTGCTCAGCAAGCCCTGAACCAAAAAGAGGCAGAGAATTTAAATAGACAGGCAAATAGATGGCTGGATAAATAGATGAAATGATGTTGACAGCTCCATTTAGCCTTTGGGAATCTGTGCATCCATGCTTGCCTCATCCACAATGATGAGTGCTGACACCAGAGGTCCTTTCTATATTAGGTATCATGGCTGCATCATGGAATCCTGGTATTTGTAGATTGATGATGCACTAGAACCCTGATTGAGAATTCTAAATGCTCAGAAAAGATAATGGTAAACATCTGAACAAATCTTGCCAAGAAAACCCCATTATAGGTTCGCCTTAGGGTCACCGTACATTGGGAATGACTTGAAGGCATATAATGACACAAACAAATTGCAAATCCCAGGATTCTATGGGATATAGCTATGTCAGTGAAAGTGGAATATCATGTTATAATTGCACAATGTGAAAGGGTTAATGATCAGAGTACAGCCTATTCTTCCATCTCAGAGACAAGTCAAAAAACAAGACACTTCTGGGATGACAAGTTTGTTATTACTGTATTTAGCAATAGTTTCATATAACTTTAATTATAGGAGGCCTCCACAAAGGCTCATTTCAACATATTCCTTCCTTCCAGTTTAGAAGACTACTATAATGGGACTACTTATAATAAAAGGATTTGTCTTTGCCTTGAGAACTTGGTGCACATGATAACTTTGTGTCCTAACACTTTTTTGGTTGGGCTGGAAAATGTCTGCAGCCCATTTGAGAACATCTTCCAGGAAGACCACATCAGGACAAATTGATGGTGTCATTATCAAATAATGATGCATTTGTCACTTTCCAAATTGCTAGGTTTTCCACCATGGTTGTTCAGTTTAAATCCAAGTTAAAGCCTAAAAATATGTGTGCTGAACAGAACTGATAGCTAAAGCAGGTATCTCAGACTGCTTTTCCTTTTTATTAGATACTGACTTTTTACTCAATGTCAGTATTTGTTTACTGTTTTATGATAGTGTTTTAATATACTGTGCATGGATATAATGTGTTTTAGTTTACTATGGAAATTTTATTGTGTTTTATTATATTCATACTCTTTTAATTGAGGCTTTATGCTGCAGTACGAATTGTTGAATTAAATAATAATTGATATCATGGCATAGGCATTTCCATGGTGTTCCTTGGACCAGTTTCCCAGGGGTAAAAGGTTTGCAAGGAGGAAACAGAGATGGGTCTGAGGCACACCACCCTTCCCTTCACCTTGCATTAAGTGTCTCAAGATGCTCACTAAACCCTATTGTTCTCTCTTTGCCCCCGTTGTTATGAGCTTTTCAAAACTTTGTTCAGCAGGTTTGGGCAAAGTGCAGCTTTCAAGGGATTCTTGGATTGCAAGACCCAGCATTCCTCAGCACTAAATGTTGGCTAAATGTTGGTGGGAACTGCTCTCCAACACCAACTGGAGTGCTACACTCTGCCCATCCCTGAATTACAGCCACCATATACTCAGGCACAAATCCATTAACTAGGTAAATATACGGTAGGCCAAACAAACAAACAAACAAAAACCCAAAACATAAAACATACTCCTATTTCAATGCAAACTGAGAAGAAAAAAATCCTAATCTGCCTTGTAATATTCTGTTAATCCTGCGCTCCACTAAACTAGGTGGGTAAGAACTGAAGTTAAAAAAAGACACTAAAATTGATTCATTTGGGCTAACATATGCTTGCATTTCTTTATAATTGTGCACCTTGGCTTCAAGGACTTTCCTCCAGAAATATAAGCTGACACAGCCAGAATTACATCCAGCATGTTTCTTTATCCCTGACACTTAAAAAGAGTTAAAGGCCTGATAGCAAGGAATCTGGAGTGAATCTGTTGAAGTTCAGTTTTGACATCTAGCCTGGGAAGATAATGTAAAAATCTGGTCACAAATATTAGTTGGATGAAAAAGTACCTTGGCATATGCACAATGTAAAATGACCTGGCTCCTTTTACTTTAGAATCTAGGAGGGTAAATTCAAGGCCCTCATTCCATTCAGATTCTGGTCTGTCAGAGTGCAAGGCACAAATGCATTTCTTTCAATAATGTTGGATCTTTGATTCAGCAGCATGGCTTTCTAACTTCTCCGTGAGTTACTGGGGAAAGCTATTTCTCTTCACAACCCAATGCATAGCATCCTAGGTAACAAGTGCATATAGGAGACTGGTTTTCTGGCTTGAATTAACAAGTGTTTCCCATCTCCCATTGGCTGCTACATGGTGTGGTCATTTGGCAAGCAAGTGGGACCTTCTCCTCCCTTCTATCTATACATGCATCTTGGCCCCAGGATCTACGCGGCATAACAAATGAGTGATCTGCTTTTACATTCTTGTTCACAATAAATGTCAACTCTTTAAGATGCCAAAAGTCCTCTCACACTATCTGCTTGTTTGCTTGCTGCAACTGTCAAAAACACTCCCTATGGGAATTTTCTGTTTTTCAAATTGTTTTCTTTTATCATACCCCAGTTTGTCTCCCCTTATGAAAAAGCAGGCTGATGTGGGGCATGACTGCCCATACCGTGATCCATAGTAGCAATTTCACCTCTTCAGGCATCAAGAAGGAAGTTACAACAGGTTCCCTCTTAAAGTGACTGTTCAGATCAGCTCTTACATTTATCTCAGTCTAGGAAGAAAAAGTAGGTCCAGGTGGGAAAATACACTGCAGCTGCTTTATGTTTCCATATGATGAAATGCGCTCTGGACTATAAAGGCTTGTCCCACAATAGATTCATTTTAATTTATATTGCACCTTAAACTCTGAGTGATTAATGCTCCCACTGATTTCAAAAAGCAGGTTAAACCAGTTCCAAAAAACATACTTGTGGTCGCTTTCTCAAATATGTTAAAAAGTTACCAGATTATTTCCTCTAGCCTTCACTTGGGAGCCAGCATGATGTAGTGGATTAAGTGTTGCACTATGACTCTGGAGACAGGGTTTGAATGCTCCCACTCAGCCATGGAAACCCATTGGGTGACCTTGGATAAGTCACACTTTCTCAGCCCCAGAGCAAAAGTAAACCCCATCTGAACAAATCTTGTCAAGAAAGCCCCATCATACTCTTAGGGTTGCTATCAATTGGAAATGACTTGAAGGCACACAATATACATAGCATCTATTTAAGTTGTGTCCAGTAGCAAGATGCTACCAGCTATTAGACTATTCAGCAATCATCTCTAAAGAGTAAGGCATATACAAATCCAGAAATATGGGATGATCTTTATTTTATACAGTTCAGATTCAGTTACATCATGGGTTATGGCCTATAAAGCCTTACATGACTTGGGTCCACATTATCTGGAAGACTCTGTTCAGAATAATGTTTCTTTTTGTCCCTTTAGTGTTTTCATGCAGATGATAGTTTTCTGCCTTGTGACCATGTTTGGGGAGATATTATGGTTAGAATAATAGAATCATAAAGTTGGAAGAAACCACAAGGGCCATCCAGTCCAACCTCCTGCCATGCAGGAACTCAAAATCAAAACATCCCCAATGGTTATACTGTCTTATGTGCCACTTAGGAAGGATTTATTCTAAAACAAAGGGAAATTGTATGGCCCTTTGGATGCTGATGTACAGTAACTCCATCCAGTCTTCACCAATGGCTATGTTGGCTGTGGTTGCTAGGAACTGCAGTCCAACAACAGCTAGGTAGCTACACATTTTGCACACCTGCAGATACATTTATCCATTAGTAATTTATCTCTTGATGTGGTGGGAAAATGGCTAGAAATTTAAGTAAAATTTGTCTGTAAATACAAATTTTGCACACACATTTGCCATGCATTTAGACATTCAGTACCACCTCCAGTCAATGCTACACTATTTGCATATTGACCCTTCTTTTCCTCCTCTAGACTCTTGCCTGCTTTCTGCATCAAAATAGATGGAAGTAAGACAAATAGAATCCAAGTAAAGCAGTGGTAGTGAACTCATGGCCCTAGAGATGCTAGAATAACATCCAGAGGTGAAATGGAGATGAAAACAAGAATATTTATATTTCATTCCTTTTGCAGATTTTGGCAGTGAGGATTTTAGCACATCTTGGAACATTCTGGCAGAAGTCCTCTTCTGAGCTGCTTTGCTTGACACATAAATGAACCAGAGAATAAATATATTTCTATGTTTTTATTGTTATTATTATCTATATTCATTCTCACTCTCCTTTAAGGCCCATTTTGCAAGAGGCAATTTTTTCTCTTACTCTGTAGCTCATTAGTTATTCTCTAAGCCCACAGGTTTCCATGACAGCAAGCAAAAGGAACAAAGTAGAATCGAGTTGCTGTGCTGCTGAAAAATCCACCCTTTATGTTGACTTCATTTTTTCATTGGTATTTCTAGATGACCTTCTAGCCTTACAAAAAGAAAAACCAACAACAACCTAAAACATCAAAACACATAAAATGAAAAAGGGATCTGCAGTTTGCTCACACAATAGATAATAGATCAGCCTTCTCCAACCTTCTGCAAATGTGGCAAACTACAACTGTCATTATCTCCAGCCAGGACACTTATACACTTCTCGGAAGATATCAGTATTTTGAAATAAAACACAGGATAGCATTTTCTGAGGATGTGAGAATCAAAGAACTTATTACAGAGACTTTCTGGAGTACCAGTAATGACATTTCTGGCCATGAAAATTTTGACATAGCTAACTGGCCAAAAGGGCCGACCTGGGGGTGGAGTTAGGGTATGGCGACTGCACACACACTGGTGGTGGTAAGCATGGCTTTTTGCTACTCCAAAAAGGAGCAGCATTTGCTAGCTCTTTTTGGAGTGGCAAAATGCCGGATCAGGCCCGCGGCATGCGGTTCCAACAGCCCTGATTCAGCGCTCCCAGGGGCAGCATAGAGCTGTCCCTTAGGGGCCATCTGGATAGCCCCTATATTTACAGATACAGACACACTCACTTCATGCAAATATTATTTTTCTCCCACATTTACAATATGGCACACTCAGTGCAATTGGGGTTCTAGGTTAGTAGGCATTTTATTTTTTTATATATCACCCAAAGATATTCATTTGTTATTTATTCTAGGTTTTTCTTCCAAGCCTTCTTCTCCATGCTCAAATCAGTCTGTCAAAATCTGCTATCATCCGCTATCATCAGTAATTTAAATCATTCCAAAAGTTAAAAGTATTTTTTTAATTCCCCTTTACCACTTATTTCTTTAATTCTTGTCTTCCCGTTTCTTTCTTCTCTCGTAGTTCTTTGTCATATAATGTCTCAACATTATTGTTTACATATACTATAGTCTGCCATGATTGTCTGACTGGATATTTTTATTCTTAAATTTCATTCAATTTTTATTTTTTGAATTTTCCTGGAGTGGTTGCAGAGCACCTGGGAAGTGCACACGGAGCCCTAAGGGCTCCTTGGAGCTTTGGTTGGGAACCACTGCTCTAGACAATCATCCAGCCTTGCTACATTCACAGAATTTAGCAGGATATTAACGTACAATTCTCTTCCACTTGTGACCTTCCCATGTTATCATGATTCTCCATTGGCTGTGCAGTTATGGCTGACAGGAACTGATATCCAACCACTGGGAATATGGTGACATCTTCCCATCCTTTAGCTGAGACAATGTTCTTTACTCTTGGAAGGGGCAGTGGCAACACTTGGGGTGTGTGGGCCTTACCGGGTGACACCCCAGATAGTCAGCCCCCCACCCCATGCAGGTGTTCCTTGGGCTTGTGTGGGTGCCCCTCAGGGCCATGCAGGGGCCACTCTGGGCCTTGGTGGGTGGCTATTTCAATGGCCCATGTGGCACTTTCCCCACCCACATGGCCATTCCTCCCACCTACATGGCCATTTCCCTGGCCCACGCAGCCACCCTCCCACCCACGCAACTGTTTCCCCAGCCTATGCAGGCACTCCATGTGACCCCGCCAACCAGAAGTCCTGCCCCCCCCCCCCGCACCAGTTGACAGCCTTTGCAGGATCCCTACTGGGAAGAAGTATGTCCCTTCAGCATTTCAGTCTGTGACAAAGAAGGTGTTGGAAGCATCCTTTCCTTAAGATAGGCCCATTTCCATTTGTTCTCTGGTCCAGATAGGTCCAGGGGATGAGGAGGGAAGAAGAGGAACAGGGGTGCACTTCTTCCTCCTCCTCCCCCCATGTCAGAGAGGCAGCTGAAGGCTGGAGATGGGAGGGGGAGGAGGAGGAGGCAAATGCCTGTTCCTTCTCCTTCCAGACCCTTCCAGGCCTTCAGCTACCTCCTTGGCATGGGGGGAGGAGGAGGAAGAGGTGCACAGCTGTTCCTTTTCTTCCCCCCTCACCCCCTGGACCTTCAGCTGTCTCTGGAGAGGCAGCTGAAGGCCCTGGAGGACAGGGGGAAGAAGTCCCATCCCAGAAGTCCCGCCCTGGAGGTTGGAAGTCCCACCCCCAGAGGGCAGAAGTCCTGCCCCCGCCTCGAATAACACCCGGTGCCGGGAGGACTTTTAGTTTGTCACTCTGCCCCTAAATGGTTCACCATCACTGGAGTAGGATATTGTCACTTAAAAGCAGAGGAATGTTACGACATGGACAGCTGGCAATGTCTTGTGGAAATCAGGACTACAGATTCAGCATTTCCGCTGCTTGCAGCCAAGAAAGTAAATGTATTCCAGCCTACACTTTTGCAGTTCTGAAAAAAGAAAAAGCTAAATGCCTATCAATGTATTGTCACTAAAAATATGTACCATAGTCCTATATTTGCTTAATGACTCCATCACCCATATTTGCTTAACATATGGACTTTGTTTCTGAGTCATGAATAAGCATCTACTCATTTTAACATGAAAAAATGTTATTTTCAAGTTCCTATATGCACGCACACACACACACATACACACACACTTAGGGGCTGAAATCATTCCTTTGACATCAAAAACAGATGGATGAGAGTTATCTTTTTTTTTAATGACAACATTCTGCTAAAACTACAGAATGTGCTATCGGAAGAATTTAGACATATGCCAAAAAAAAAAGAGAGAGTGGCCTAGAATAAAACTGTATTTCTAAAAGTCAAACATGAGATTAGTCAGGGTGCTCATTACCATGGTGGAAAAAAAGATACATTATACAGAGTCCTGGTGGTGAAGTGGTTAAATACCTGTACTACAGCCACTCACTCATAAACCATAAGGTTGTGAGTTCAATACCAGCCAGGGGCTCAGGCTTGATTCAGGCTTGCATCCTCCCAAGGTCACTAAAATGAGTACCCAGCTTGTTGGGGGCAATTAGCTTACAGTTGTAAACTGCTTAGGGAGTGCTTAAGTGCACAGATAAACGGTATAGAAATGTACTTGCTATAGCTATACCAGCTATCTCCTTGCTGGCTGGCCAGGGATGGAACCTGTATTGTGATATATCTGGAAAATGCTAAGTGAGGGTGCATCTACACTGCACACACATGCCAAAAAAGAGGGAATGGCTCAGAATAAATCTGTATTTTTAAAAGTTTATTTTAAAAGTTTATTTCTTTCAGGTCTACCTGAAAAGGTCCAAAGTGAGACATCTGAATGGTTCTCTGAGTCCAGCTTTTATACCCTTTTACAACTTGGAAACATTAATGCCATAGATCAAATTGCATCCAGTCTCCCATTCATCAATGCCTTTGGGCTGTCCCAGAGATGGCTATGTTTGTTCTAATCTGTTCATAAAAGCAAATGGTATGTGAAATTCAGTCAACAGGAACTTTGGATGTCAGTTAAACAAGGAATTTCTTGATTAAGACTTGTAAATCAAGCAAGAAGTTCCCCTTCTTATATATATGCTAATGCCAAGACAAAAACAAGAGTGTGAGGAGCAGAGTCATCAATTGCCTATGTGATTGTCCTGCTTCCAAATGATGGGAGATTTTAGGACTCATAAGTGCAGCTTGGGAATTTATAAAGTGAGAGTGAGAGTTTCCATTTTTATTATTTATGAAAAAGATGAAGGACAAAGGAACTGACAGTAGTGCTGGAGAACCCTGGGGAAGATTCAATGCAATTTGTAATAATACTCATGGAAGTTCACAATTTGTGTGAAGAAGTGCAACAAATAAAATGTTGACTGTATAATCTATGAAACCATGGTTGCCCATGCCCCTAATGCTGACAAAATGTGCAAGAGAAGCCTGTTCCAACACTGGGGCAAGGAACTGTGAAGGAAGCCATCATGAAGTAGAGGTGGGAAAAATTTTAGTCTCATTAATTGAAGCAAAAGTGTTTTGCAAACCATAGGTCAATCATTTTCTTACTGAGGCTATTAGACATTTATATGTCCTTTCCACAGAGGAGCTAAGGGGATAGCTACTTTTGTTCTCACAACAAACTTGAGAGAAGTGTCACATATTTAAAAGCCAAGTCCCAAAGACTTCAATGTTAGAAGGCCATGCTAGTTCTCAGTTTAGAAAGCTAGACTTTTAATTTATGGCAGAAGCTAAGAGGAGTTGGGTTTTTTCTTACCTCCTCAGAGGCCAGGACAATTCCTATACAAGTAACTAAGGAAAAGATGTTCAGTTTTTGTTAATTTAAGTTACATTTCTTTCAAGTCAGAGTTTGCTCTGTGTACCAGGAGATATTAACTTAGGCTGCATCCATCTGAAGTGCAGCTGCAGCCTTAGAGACCAATCACACTGCAGAAATAAAGCAGCTTGAAACCACTTTAACTGTCAAGACATCATCCTGTGGATTCCTAGGATTCATAGTTTGATGAGGTATTCAGCCTGGTCTGTCAGAGAGCTCTGCTGCCACACCAAACTACAAATACCAAGGTTCTGTAGGACAGAGTCATGACATTAAAGTGGTGTCAAACTGCTTTATTTCTGTAGTGTGGCTATACCCCTAGTTGAAAAATATTAATGTATAGTGCTATTTCCCACATTAAAAAAATAAATTAAGCTGAAATATAATGGTTAGTCCAATGGGTTTCATACCTTAGCAGAGTTTGAACCTAGGGATGTCTATTCAAAATCTAGCATGGTAACCACAACTCTACACAAACTTTTCAGGAATCTAAGTAAATCATTATTATTTCTACTGTGCAATCATAAAGAAGAGTCTAAAAGAGGTTTTCCTAAGAGCATCCACTGAACCACTGGCTGATCAGGTATAAGAACACTGCAGTGCCTGATTTGTCTCCTTCAGCTCCATCCCCTGTACTGCTTTTAAAGCTATTCATGGCAGAGTTTCACTCTCTTGAAATTTTTAGCTAATAGTTTTCACATGGTGCAAAAACCATTTATCACCCTGTTGACTTTCTACATTTAACAAACGACCAACAATGTTGTTTTCAGAGTACTATATGCTGGAGAGAAGTCTATAATCCTAGGCACACCAACCTGAGTGTATGTACCATAGGCTTCAGGGGAATGTACTCATGAATAAAGTTAACAAGCCAGTGTGGTATAATGGTTTGAGCACTGAACAACTCTGGAGATCACTTAGCCATGGGACTTTTGCCCACTTGGGTGTACATCATGTCTGGGAAGGGGGAGAAGATACAGAACCACCACCACCCTGCCCTCCAAAACAAACTTTTCCATTTTTAAATACTTCTTTTTTTAAATAAATTGGATGGGAATATGGAAAGAGCTGTAGCCCTTTGAGGTGTGGCGTGGGATATGTGCAGCCTCAGGACATCAGGGACTTGCCCATCCCAACCTAAAGAATGAGGACATTGACCAAGTGTAACGATATATCCTTGAATAAGTCAGAATCATCCATGCTATAGTATATATGATGGTGAAAGTTGGACAGTGAAGAAAGCTGACAAGAAGAGAACCAACTCATTTGAAATGTGGTGCTGGGCAAGAGTTCTATGGATACTATGGGCTAGCAAAGATACAACTCAGTGGGGCCAAAAGCAAAAGGTATTGCTATCTCAGGTGTCATTAAACCCTCACTAGAAGACAAAACAATTAAACAGAGGATATAGGTTAGTCACCCTTATATGGAATTCTGAAATCTGAAATGTTCCAAAAACCAAACCTGAGTGTATGTACCATAGGCTTCAGTGGAATTTACTCATGAATAAAGCTCACAAGCCAGTGTGGTACACCACTATGGGGTGTCTAAGCGGTTTACAACTGTGAGCTCATTGCCCTCCAACAGTTGGGTACTCATTTTAGCGACCTCGGAAGGATGCAGGCCTGAGTCTAGCCTGAGCCCTGGCTAGTACTGAACTCGCAACCTTGTGGTCTATGAGTGAATGGCTGCAGTACAGGCATTTAACCACTGCGCCACCAGGTAGACAGTACACCAGATGGTTATACTCAATCAGAGAAGTCACAGACGAGTCTGCAGGACCTGAGCATAGTGGATAGGGGGTCTTGGAGATGTCTCATCCATGGGATTGACATAAATCAGGGTAAACTCAAAGACCAGCAACAACAACAATGTATATGCAAATACAGGTATTCCAAAATCCCACCCCCCACCTCCCAAATCCAAATAATCTCTGGTCCCAAGCATTTTGGGCAAGGGAGATTCAACCTATAATGTACTTTGGATACATCATAAGACATGACTCATTGAAAAAGGCAATTAAGTGTTTAAGTTGAAGGTGGTAGGAAAAGAGGAAGACCACACTATGGGTGGAATGATGCAATCAAGGAAGCCATGGTACTGAGCTTGTAAGACCTGAGCCAGGCTGTTGATGACTGAGGGTCATGGGAGATCCTCATGAATAGGATTTTTCTTAAGCCAAAGCCAATGTGATAGCACCTAACATGAAAATTACTGAACATCTCAGTGTTAGCCATAGTAGAGCACTGAATATCTGATTCTGTGCAAACTTCTGTACTTCTGGAATATTAATTGAAAAACTGTGGATTTTCATCAGTATCAAGCAACATGGGATTTCTTTCTCCGATTAATAATCTACAACAGCAGGTTCACACGATCTTGATGCTTTGAGAATGTGAGATTCACTGTATTGCATCTCTGGTTGGAAAAGAAACCTAAATGGAAACTCTTTTTTAAAAAAGTAAATTTGTAAGTCAAATTGGCAAGTCAAGCAGGATTATATTTCAAAATGTTCTGGAGAGCAGTAGCCATTTTAACACAAAGGGTCTGACAACTCTCAATGATGCAAGAGTTCATCTTTCCTCCATCTCATTAGGGCCTGGATGCTGGTGGTAGAAATGGCTTTGGAGAAAGAATCAAGCAAAATCCCAAAAATGTGGATCATTGTGGTATGGGATTTCAACTGCAAGGTCAAGTCCCTTATGACAGGAGGCCACCGTATATCTCTTTGGAATGAAAGAGGCCTGATTTAAAGGTTTTCATTTAGTACACAGCTGTTCTACTTGCTTGCCACTTCAAATGGCTCAGGAATACTATCAGATAACATGAATGCAAGGAACAGATAGGACATATTTTAATAGCCAGTTTGAAAACACAAGAGCTGGGCTGTAAGTTTGGCTTCATCATCTCCACCCTTGCTCTGGATGGGGACCGGATGATATCACAGGTATAGCTGCCACCCATGGCCCTGCATCATCCAGTCTCTGGAGGACTGTGAGGTGGAACAACCCGAGTCCCACATCATGAAACCCAACCATTCAGAAACCAGATTTTGTCATATTTTAAATGAGATGTTCCTAGCTTGCTTTCAGTGAGATTTTCCTAGTTTGCAACCAAATTTGGCAGTCCAGTTTTCAAGGGTACTGGCACAGGCATAAAGAACCTTCACTACACATAGCTTGTGGACTACATGTTGCTCCCCTCAGACTAGAAGTAGAGGCAAGCAAATTGATAACTGCAATCATGGTGTGGAGGGATGGATGCAACTCAGCAAGATTGACTATCACTGACTGATATCCCAAGGGTTAATGATAGTTCCAGGTATGGGAAGGGAAGTTTGAATAAGACTGTTTTTGATATTTCAGTATAATAATGTCAATCTTGCTAACACACACAGAGAAACTTAATTTTCTCAGCACGTGAACTGGCCTCAGCATGTTGCTATTCATTCCAATATTTGCATATACAGTCAGCCCTCTGTATCTGAGGATTATTTATCCATGGATTCAATCATCCACAGCTTGAAAATATTCATATATATATATATATATATATATATATATATATATATATATATATAAATTCCAGAAAGAAAACTTAATTTTGCCATTTTATATAAGAGACACAATTTTACTACACCACCGCATTTAATGAGACTTGAGCATCCATGGATTTTGGTATCCGTGGGGTGTCCTGGAACCAACCCCCAGTGGATACTAAGGGCCTACTGTATTTAAATAGTCTGATCCAGGAAATATCATCTTGACTTTCTGCAGTGAAGGGAAAAGTTTAGGTTGCTGAATTTCTCTCATGCATCTTTCTCTGTGTGACCATATTAATAAAGTCACACAAATCTAGCTCCTTGGCTGATATCACATTCTTTGGCTGATATCCCAGCCATGAATGATTGAATCCATGGATAAATAATCCTTGGATACAGAGGGCTTACTATATGTGTAAATACTGGAATAGGTGTAGCAAAATATAACAGGCTAAGCCCCCGTTCACATTGTGCTGAGAAAAGTAAGTTTGTGTGTGTTTAAGAGTTGTAATGTATTACCATTACTGTTACAGCTGAACATATAACTCAGTTAAGTCTGTGTACTTTGAAATAGTAGCCTGCTTTCCAAGCAATCTAAATAACAGAATCCATTAGCACTTTGAAGATTTTTCACAATTGTTGTTATTAATCAAGAAAATTATCACCTTCATAATAAATGGCTCATTTTTTTTTTACAAAATTATACTGAATTGGTGAGAAACTGACCCAAAGTCATATAAATATATTCTTCTAGTATCAATTGCATAGAATTAAAAAAAGGAGGATAAGAGTTGCCATAAAAAACAAACATTCAATCTGGACAGCCAAAAAAGTTTGATTCAATTATAAGGACTTCATATAAAATATAATACACATATGTTGTTATCCATGTGGTGCTGTGGCTGGCCTTCATCTTGAATATTGCATAGATATATCTCTTTAGAAGATTTGGAAAAGAGGAGATGTTCCATTTCTTAAATAAAATGCAGTGCTAAGAACAGGCAGATTGTACGTGCATCCCCCTATGGTTGATGTAGCTTCTAGTTAAAATGCAGGCTTGTTCATGTATTCTTCCATTGTCTGCAACAAAGAGAAATTGAGCCATTAACTTTCTTATTACAAATTACATGTACATGAATTTCGTAATGCAGTGGGAGGGAATTGATTCAATACCAAGAGGTGCCTTGGAAACTATGAAAATCCAGAGGGCTGAAGCTAATTTACAAAATGAACAGAATTTACAAGAACAGAATTTACAATAAAACCAATTGTCATTTCACCAGTTCAGTTTCCCATATTGGTAGTATACTCAAGATTTCAAGCACCATCATTTCCAAAATGCCAATTTACTCATATTTTAATCCTCATCCAGGCACATAGGACCTTTTAATACACCAGAGTCACATTTTGCTGCAGAATTCACACATAATTGGCCTACAAAGTGGGCATTTTACCAACAGAAATGTGCATTTTTACTTATAGAATTTATCTATAAAGTGAACATTGTACAGAATTGTCACCTGAAGGGTTCTGTACAATATCTCCACATTTTAGCAGTCCACCATGTAGCTTTGGTTGTTTTGTTTTGTTTTGTTTTAAAGACAGAAAAACAGTTGAGAAAAAATAGTTTATACCAAATCTGTTGCATTTTGCCTCTGGGGCACAGTTTTGTCCCACACAATGTAATGTATTTGGATGAAAATCTACCCATGCCATTTTCTGGTTGAAACATGATGCAAAGAAGCTAGTGTGAATGTTTGGATGAGAATAATTTATTACATTGCTTAATTCACTTTCAGTCTTTTTAAATTACTCCCTATTTTTTTAAAAAAAATTAAATTGTTTTAAAATGTTGGAATTGATTTTATCTGTATGGTACCCTGAAAAATCATGATAGAAGGTGAGCTATAAATGCTTTAATCAATATTTAAAAAAAAAAGCAACACTTGGAGAAACTCTGTCCTTCAGGACACTTTCACTCTACACAGGTTGTCAAGTCACAACTGCAAAGTACATGTGCTGGGAAAATTTCATGAAGCTAAAAAATTCAATAGAAGTCAACACTTTTAGGCATCAGTTGTCTCTTGTAAGGTAAACCATTTAGGTTTTGCTGCATAATCTATTCTCCAGTTCCTTGGAGTTGTAGCATAACAAAATATGTTATGTAATCTTCACAGCATCAAATTGTTCTTTTGGAATCATAGAAACAGAGTTGGAAGAGACCCTCAAGGGCCATCTAGGCTAACCTCATTCTGCCATGCAGGAATACACAATCAACACACTCCTGACAGATGGCCATCCAGACTCTCTTTAAAAACATCTAAAGAAGGAGATTTTGCCAGTCCATTTTGGCATTGGAAACTGGCCTTTAGGTGAAGAGAATACATGAGTTTAGGATGCCCCCATGAGGATGGGGTTAGAAAGCACTGAAATGTGTGTAGTGTGCCAGAAAGCCATTATCTTTGTTCAATCCATTGCTGATGAAGTGTAGTCTGTAGATCAGAGGTAGGCAACCTTTTTGAGCTAGGGGCACCAAAAATAAATAAATAAATAAATAAATAAATAAATTTTAAAAAATAAAAAAATATGCATGCACACTCTCTCAGCCCCAGAAAAGCCATGGCAACCCCCCTGTGGAGATTTTACCAAGAAAACTCCAAGAACAAGTAATAACAACAATAATCAATATCATCATGGAGGGCGGCGGTGGCAGCGGCGGCAGGACCGCCCTAGGGCTGGTCCAAAGGCCTCGGGGAGGCGCGTCCGGCCCCCAGGCCTGAGGTTGCCTACCCCTGCTGTAGATGAACTCCAATTCTGCTGTTTCTCTTTCTAATCTACTTTAGTAGTTCTTTTGTTTGAGGACCACTGTTCTGAGGTCTGAGAGGGAATGCCCAGGGAGACAGTCTACAAAAGCTCATGATGCCAACTTCTTTCTTTCAGTTAGTTTCAAAGGTGCTACAAGATCTCTCTACATACCGATTCTACAGACTAACACAGCTATATCTTTGAGTTGGTAGTTGCTCCAGAGTAGTTTAGCAGTTTGAGCATTGGATTCCCCATTTGCCATGTAAACCCACTGGGTGACCTTGGGCAGGTCATACTCTCTCAGCCTCTGAGGAAGGCAAAGGCAAACCCTCTCTGAACAAGTCTTGCCAAGAAAACCCCATGATCAGTTCACCTTAGAATCACCATAAGTTGGAAATGACTTGAAAGGTACACAACAAAAACAAAGTTGTAGGACATATAAATTTTGTTGTTTACATGTTTGTCTTTGAAGAAAATGAAGTCATTCATCTACTTGGAACAAAGGTTTACCATATATGTTTTGTGGCTCTTGATGTTTAGATTCTGAAGAACACCCTTCTGCCTATACACACAAATGGCGAAGTAGACATTGGGGACTTTAATTCCCTAAAATGGACTAAAATTCCCATGGGTTCAGAGAATACCCAGGAAATCATTCAAATGGCAGTTTTAAAGACCTTTAGTCCTAGAAGAAGATTAAAAACTATCACAAATAGGCTGGTATCCATTTGGTGGATTATGATGGACTAATTTGGACATACACCATCCCAACTCACTTTTTTGGTCACAACAGAGGTTGGAATTCACCACCAACTGCACAACAACTAGGACTGCCCTCACTCCCTATATTTCTCATCTGTAGCCACCAAACCCATATAAGATGTAGCTATAATAATCTTCTGTCCAACCTTCCACCATCTTTTATCATCTGCAGCTCACTGAACTCAGCCACTATGGCACTGTGTACTCAGTTTACATTGATTTCTTAGAAAAAGTAATAGTATATCTTAATTCTCAATGAAACATTCAGACCTTCCTTGGCTACATATTGTCAGGGATAATGTAATACATAGTCCAGAAAACCATGGATGTGGCTGTCAACAACTACTGTGGTACGTAGTTGTTGTTGGGGTGGGGGTGAGGGTGAAATAAGCCAAAGAAAAGACTTCTGGCTAGATCCAAAATTGCCTATTCAGATATTTCTTTACTCAGTTTTTTTTTCATTTCAAGAACAAACTTGGGGTCAGTTTTGATATGGGCAAGAAATGGCTTAATAGACAGGGGCAATCCTTCCATTAAGCAACCTGACGTATCTACTTCAGGCTGAGAAGTATTGAGTGGTAGTGAATATCCCTCACACGGAGGTTCCCCACAGTTCCAGAGAGCCTATCTGGTCAAAACCATGGACACAAGGCTCTCTAAAGCCAGTCAGGCCCTTAATTGCCTGGCTCTAATACATTTTAGGTGGCACAGGCAATCACACAAGACACTCCAGCAACAATGTCTGGCTTGGAGGAAGGGGATTCCTCAAAGTCACATATTTGTGGCTGGCTGGTTTAGTGGAAAGCACTGCTTTGCCCACCTGAAATCATTCTCTATAGATCCTGATAAAGCTGTCTTACTCCAGAAGGCAGGCACCAGTCATGAAGAAGACAAGGCAACAGTGTTGTTTCTCACTCTTTTTCATTCAAATGGTAAATTTGGTCCTTGTCCATAGATACATTTATCTAAGTGCATCCACTACTGCTATTTAGAGCTGGTTTGGGACAGTGTTAAGCCCAGTAGTATTAACTGTATGGCCCATAAGTAAACACTGAATATCTCTGCCTCAATTGCATTATTTGTCTCTAACCAGCCTCACCAGTCTTGTTCAGCAAACTGCCAAGGGTAAAACACATTCTTAATACTTGTCACTTCCATTTATATCAGTTTATGTCCAAGATACTTTATAGTTTAAAGTTGGGCCTGGGGGAACCACTACTACAAGTTTCTAAATAAAGGGGCAGATTGTCTTTTGAATCAGAAGAGCTGTAGAGTCTGTTACAAAACAAGGTAAATGCCAGGACAATTAAACTGATTTTACAGCTTATCAGGCTTATAGCAATCATTTACACTTCTACTTTGTTGCATAAAATAAATTAGGGAAAGTTGCCAGGAACTTTTAGACTGACATGACTCTTCAACAAGTAGAGTGAATACCTGAATACCAACAGTTTCCCACACCAGCTCTAGATAATGGTAGTGGTTGCACTTGGACAAATGTATCTATGGCCTGAGACCAAGTTCCCCTGCTGAATGAATCAGCACCCCACTTTAAATTTAAAAAGCACTTCTAACTATTTTAAGCCTGGGCTACAGAATGCCCGACTCCAGCTTTGCAAGATGTGTTCTGGTCAGGCCAAAAGTTGAGCCAGCCTTTTCCCATCCCTTCCTTTTGCCCTGTGCCATTCTTTATTCTTCCTCTTATTGCTGGTTTTCAAGAAGAGGAAAAATGAATCAGCACCATGGCCAGCATAGTATTTCTCATTTATTGGTATATCTCATGGAAATGGGTGGACTTTAGATCCCAGTGAACTGAAGTTCCCAGATCTCAGGCCTTGCCCCTTTTCTGAAGTCCTCAGATCAAGGGGGCAGTATCTCAGGCTGAGATTTATGCCTTTAAAATAATGTGTATGTGGGCAGACACACACATTCCAAAGGCAGATAGCTTTGGAATGGCTACTGCCTCCAACAGGTCCACTGGCCTATTCCTCCTCTTCCTTCACTTCCTCCTTCAACCTCTCAAATGTCACTAGGGACAAACCCAAGGTCTCCAAGTCTGGGCTCTGAAATCTCAAAACCTGATACCCTGATCTAGCAACCCTACAGTGAATCCAAGGCCCAGCTTCAATTGCCCCACAATTCCCTTTAAGATCTCCTACAACTTTAAAGGCTCCCCTTCTCTCCAAATACCATGACACCACCACCAGCAGGGCAGCAATGACAGATGAGATTTCCACAATGTGGAAGACATACCCATCCCTCCCTTGCCTGAAATACCTCAGCTTGTATTTCATTTTCAGTTATTCATTTTCATTTGTTTTCTGTATAGCTTTATAGTTACTGGAGACTCTTCCTTATTTAGGGCCTTTGCAGACTGCCAGAAATAGTGCACATTAAATTGAGGCACTGCCCTGGCTCAGTGCTAGGGAATCATGGGAACTGTATTTTATTGTGGCACCAGAGCTCTCTGACAGAGAAGGCTCAATGTCTCAGAAAAAAATACAATTCCCATGACTCCCTAGCACTGAGCCAGGGCAGTGCCTCAATTTAATGTGCACTATTTCTGGCAGTCTACAAAGGCCTTTAGTCTCATATTCAAAGTACCTGACTTTCATGTTCTTCATTTTATTGGGAAGGGGGAAATGAAATCTGATTTGACTTCCTCCTCTGTGGTCCTCTGCCTTACCTCTTGTAACATGTCAGCTTCTTCTATTGCTTTCACTGCAGACTTTTTGGATGTTTCTTGGATTTCTCCTCCCATTAGAAACTCATCAAGAATAAAGTAGGCCTTTTCAAAATTGAAAATAATATCCAGCTCACATACCTGGTAAAGTTTACAGAAAGAAATATTCAGATGCAAAATGATAGCACTGACTTTACACCTAACATGGGTAGGCTCATCACAAAACTGCAGCACGTGTGCACCCTTGTGGCAGACAGTGAGCAAGGGAAATGCAAGAGTGAATGTCTTCCCATTCAGGAGCTTCAAGATGTGGAACAGTGTAAGGCTATGTGATATTCCAACAACACTTTGCCTCCTTAATCATTACATGTACCAGTCAGCAGGTTTCACAAAACGGCCTTACATATGAGTAGGCTCAAAGATGGCTGCACTGTACATGATTCTCCTAGGACTACCTATTTACACACTCCAAACTCTCATGGATCTTGCACTTACATAGCAAAAATGACCACACAACAACACAAGCAGCAGCATTTTTGGTTTAACAAAGACCAGGAGGGATGTACCAATAATACTAATACTAACACTAAAGCCTTGTCTGCACTGATCAGTGCAGCCTGGAGTATTCTGGCCCCACAGCTCCCTTGACCTGCTCCTGTTACTCTGGACTCCATTTCTGCACCACTGTGGCTGTCTGTATGGGCATCCCACTGAGCTGCCTGTACATCCACCATTGAAGCCACAGTTTGCTCATTTCTGAGGTCAAAATGAAGTGCCAGCAATGGTCACATGGCTGAGCACCTCGTTCTGACCTCAGAATGAGCATCCCATGGTGGCAGTGAAAGTATTGGGCAGCCCAGCAAGACACTCATGGAGACAACCATGGCAGCATAGCAATGGAGTGCTCTGGATCTTCCTGGAAAATTTGGAGCAACAGGTATGTCATTTAACTCCATTTTAAGGCTGGCATACCCCGGTTCTGGTGCAGAATATAATGAACGTCATTTGGACTACTCGCATCAAAAGTGGGATTTGGGACATGTGTTGTCCAAACTGGATGATACCAGAATGGGGTGGCAGGTCTGACAGGACATTTGGCTCATGCAGACAAAGTCCAAGAGACAAGGTAGTGGGTGTCTGTGGGGTGCACAGGATGTTAACCCTTTTAAAGGGAAACAAAAATACACAAGTATGAAGTTAAATTTGTTAGAGTCCAGCTTTCATTAGCAGTACAGCAGAAGTATGGGTTAGACTATATTTTAATATGCTTTCCTAAAGAATAAAACTAACTCAGAAAAACAACAAACATGCAGTTTGTAGTTTTAAAAAAACAAACAATAATGGCTTCAATAAATATTTACATAACAATACTAAATCCTAATCTAACTAAAGACAGTTATATAACAGGAAGATTGAGAAGAGGCATGTTAGACTAGCAGTCAGGCTAGAGACACATACCAACTATAAGATTAACAGTTTAGATTCTTAGTTTTAAAGAGAGAGGAACCTAAATAGGAAACCCTATCTATATACGGAAGGGAAAAAAGAATGCATAAGTTTCTTCCAACAGTGTAGCTATATAGATCCTAGATGGTAGGGTTTTCTCTCCACTTCTATTCTTGAGGAGAGAGGGACTCCCAAACTGTATCATCAATGGGAAGCCAAAAGTTCAGTGGGAAATTACTGAGGTGTTTGCTTTGCCCTTTTCTCAACTCTGACTTTGCAGGAACTTCCCCTTCCCTTCCTAAATCCTTTGGAGAAAAAGCAAACAAGAAGACAGCAGGTGTGAAAAAGAAACCATACACTATCTACTTTACACTCAACTTACACATTTTCAATGTCCATCACCTCTAAGCCATCGTGTTAGAGCTTTGTCCCTATCTTTTACTCTTGAGTAGGAGAGGTGGATCTTTGATTGTGTATTCCTGCATGGCAGGAGGTTGGATTTGATGGGCCTTGAAGTCTCTTCCAATTCTATGATTCTATGATTCATGTTCTATTAGCTGCCACCACCCGTTAATCGCCACCACAAAATTCAGTGATTTAGTAGAAAATTACTGAGGGGATTACTTTGCACTTTTCCTGTCACTGACTTTGTAGTAAAGCCCAATGGAAGGTGCCTTCATGAATATGGTGCCTTGCTAACGTAAGATTTGCTTGCTTAGAATAAAAGCTTTTCTTAAAGGAGTTCCTCTTTTCCACTCTCTCTTCACATGCCTTCACTTGGGATCTGTGCTATATGATTCCCAGCTCCCTCGGGAAGAGAAGAAGTCTATGCAAAGTCAGAGGTGGGAAAGGGACAAAATAAATGCTTCAGTGACTTCCTACTAAGGCACTGATCTTAGGGATACCCATTAGTGGGGGGTGGCAGAATTTGGGGATCCTCCTCTTCTACTCAAGAGCAGAAAATGGGAAGAAAAAACTAGCACCAACCCTAGTGCTAGATTCAACTTCAAAGAAGTTTTGAGAGGAAGTATTCCAGTGGTGGGCAGAGCTAAATGCTGAGACCAAAAATATGAGCATATTCTAGCTGGTATCAGTAACTAAGCCTTAGAGGAGAGGCCTTTTAACCTTTCAGAATGGGAAAATATGATACAAAAGTAATGGCATGCATTACATTTGAATATTCTTATGTTTTCCCCTTTCTCCCACAAACCCTGGTATCCTAAAAAACATTCACAACGCATCTCAAGTCAGTGTTGGGGGAAAAAGAAACAATTAACATTTGATATCAAAAGAAAAGAACTCAAAAGGCAGATGTTGGTAGTTGCTGGAGGGTGAGAGATACTTACATTTCCAAAATATCTATCCAATAGCTCTACATAACGATGGACAACCTCTAGTGCCAAAAGTTCATTATCTTCATCTTCTATTGCACAGCAGAAATATAAACTAGCATACCTAAAATGTACAAGTGAAAAATATAAGACCATCTGGATAATATTAATGCTACTTAATGCTTGATTATGTGATTGGTTATCCTGAAAGAACCATTTCCCCAACTGATTTATACATCATAAATGAATCTGAGAACAGTACTTGATTAATCCTACTGACTTCATCAGTACTAATGGGGGGGGGGGGACAACAACAATAAGATAGGTAAATTTAAGATAGTCAGACTTTAGAATTTAGCACAATAAGAAATAATGATAATGGAATCACAAATAAATGCTTATGTCTTGCCAGACAGATTTCTCTCACCTCTATGTGTCCCCTACTTGTCAAAGCATAACTCTGTGTAGCCTGTTCTGAGCCATAACCCTGTGTGGGACAAAATGCAAGTTCTGCATATAAGAGGTCTGGGGTTCAAAGTTCCCTGGCATCTTCAAAGAATACTTTGAAAGATTCCTGACTAAAACCCTGGAGAACTGCTTTCATTTAATTCAGATCAGAATCCCTTTACATGTATTCGACCACATTTCCTTGGCCATGCTGGTGGTGTAGACCATTCTTAACCAGGGGTCTTTTTGGAAGTACATTTCCCCATAAATAACAGTGCTAATTTTGTTTCTATCCTGTAATACAATATGGACAGACTGATTTTGCAGGGTGCTATATTGGAGATCATTCTGCATCACATATAGGGGCTATGCAGACGGGAGGCTCTAGGCCACCCTGCTAGCAGCGTATCGGGGCTGCAGCAACCTCACGGCATGGCCCCGATCCTTCCTTTTGACTCCTTTAAAGGAGCAGCAAAAGGCCACCCTAAGAGCCAGCGCCGCAGCTGTTCCATGCCCTTTTGACGCAGTGTGTCTGCATGCTGCACCGGGAGGGTGTCTTGACGCTGTGTGCCGTGCAAACAGGCATGTGGCATCAAGACGGCATCAGGGTAGGGTTGGGGCAGCCGGCATGCGGCTGCTCCGCCCCAACTCCAGCCCCAGGCTTGCCCTTTTGGTCGGTTTGCAACGCCCATGATCTGATATGTAGATGGCTCTGTGTAGCTTTGCTGTTCATACTATAACTCCCAATGTAAACAAAGTGAAGACATGGCAGTTGGATGCAGGGAGTAGGGGCTGCTCATACATATCGATTAATCTTATTCTGAATATCCAAACAGGGCTATTCTTCCACTTATGGTCTTTATAAAGTTTTGAAATTAAGCCAGTAGGTATCCAGAAGATGAAAAGATTAAGTGAAACAATCTAGAGAAGTTCCAGTGCCCAAGTTCCCATGAAATAACTAGAATTCTAGTTCTTAATGAATATGTATTTATTTCAACAATTATGCTCCCTATGATCAATCTTTATTACATTTATTCCAATTAAATAATATGGAGCATTAGAATTTAAATAAAATATCTGTATATTGCAATAGTATACATGTATAATGTTTCTTATGGGAGGCTGCCTTTACATTGCAGTAGTAATGTAAAGAACACAGTCTTCCTTCAACAAATTACTGTGGTTCCTGGTGCCTTTTCCTTTCAGCAGTAAGTAATACAGGTATTTTCTGAATGTAACTGGCATTCATTTTGTTTGCAGTTCATCCAGCCAAGGCAGACAAGTTAGTCTTGATTTATAATCAATCTGTCTTCTACTAATGACAGGTTTCTCAGAAAAATAATGAAATTATTTTTCACTTTTGTCCACTCCTCTAAAATCTCATTGGAAGGATGATTTATGTAAAAAGATGATTTATGAAAACTCCTCACACCTTTTGTAAACAAGCTTAAGGTCTTTCCAGTCAACAAAACTGCTCATTTTTTGATTGCGAGCCAGAACAATCTGCACAATTTCTCGAGTGATCTTCTTTCGTTCTTTTTCAGGCAGTGTAATAAACCACTTCTGAAGTCTTAATTTCCCTTGTCGGCTGAAGAGCAGCATAAAGCGTATCTAGAGTAAAACAAAACAACTTAATAATATGGAGGCAAAGACAATGATAGCTACCTCTCTTGAAAACTAACTTCAGCTAAAGTCTGCCTTGGTGACCATCCCCCTCTAGGTCATGTAAAACAGGGGTAGCCCAAGTGTGCCCCATGATCTGCAAGTGAACCCCAGGGCCATTTTTGTGGCCCCTAGGCCCCCCCACTTGGTGTGCCAAAATGACCTGTATGGCATATGGAGGGCATTTTAACTATGTTTGGAAGCCCTCTAGGCCCTCCAGGAGTCAAATCAACATTTTAAAAAATCAATAAAAATTAACCCCAAAATGCCCTCTAGGGTCCCAGGAAGACACCAAGACATGGCAAAAAAACTCTCATGTCTCCTAAAGGGGACTTTTTAAAAAGAGTACGGTATGAGTAATATCCTCCAGGTTTTCTCAGAAGGGGTTCCAGAGCTGTCCACCCCTGATGTAAAGATTAGCCATAGTTTAAGCCACAGCAAGTTTCACTTGCCAAGTTCTTCCCCTTCCCCTTCTCCTCCTCCTGTGCAGTGACAAGGATTTTGCTTCTGTTTTTCATGAATCACAGAATTCTGTTGTCTGAACTTGGAGATACTGTGGTATTCCTAACTATAGCTAGCAGGAATAAAGTTCAAGATAGTGAACCTACTTTAGTTTTTTGTGGGGTTTTTTGGGCTATGCGGCCATGTTCTAGAAGAGTTTATTCCTGACATTTTGTCAGGATCTGTGACTGGCATCTTCAGAGAATGCTGGCCCTTCTCACACATCCTCCTACCCTGAGGCCTTGCCATTCAACAACAGAACAATACACAGATTGACATGCAAATCACATCCTCTCAACCAGCACACTCACCTCCATGTCAGCATTCTCTAAGGATGCCAGCCACAAATGCTGGTGAAACGTCAGGAATAAACTCTTCTAGAAACATGGCCACATAGCCCCAAAAAACCACAAAAAACTATGGATGCTGGCCATGAAAGCCTTTAACTTCACATTGAACCTACTTTGTTTACACTAAGTATAGCCAAGATTAATTACCATTTAGGATGACATGTTAAACTGTGGTTAAATCTAAAACAGAAACAGATATTCCTCACCTCCTCCTTATAGTCATGGTGGTGGTGGTGATGGTGGTAGAGGTGAGACTAAGGACCTGAACAGACTGCCAGAAATAATCCATCTTGAGACCACTTTAACTGCCTTGGCTCAGTGCTAGGGAATCATGGGAACTGTAGTTTATTGTGGCACCAGAGCTCTCTGACAGAGAAGGCTCAATGCCTCAGAAAAAAAAATGACAATTTCCATGATTCCCTAGCACTGGGCCAGAACAGTTAAAGTGGTCTCAAGCTGGATTATTTCTGGTAGTCTGTTCAGGCCCTAAATCATCCTAGGGACCTCCCTGAAAGTTCATGTGAGTCTGCCTCACCTCTTTCACTATGGCTAATGGATTCTGAGCTAATGGAGATCTGAATGGGGTTACACTCCTTCTGAAAGACTATGTTCACAGCTTGGGGGTGCTTCTGGATCTGTCACTCCAAATGACAGCTCAGATAGATGCAATAACCAGGAGTGCTTACTATCAGCTTTGGCTGTTATGCTAGCTGTACCCCTAAAGATGGCAGTGCAAATGCTGCTAACCTCAAGGCTGGATGTCTGCAATGCTACCTCTTGGGCTATCTCTGTACCAGTTCGGAAACTTCAGTTAGTTTAAAACATGGAAGCCAGATTGATTACTGGTCCATCTAAGAGTAATCACATTACACCACTATTAAAATCAACCGACTGGCTGTCAATTAGTTTCTAGATAATGTACAAATATGGTTTGGGTCCAGGTTACCTACAGGATCACCTTCTCCTATACAGTCTGCCCTATACACTCAGGTCCTTTGGCAGACATTTATTCCAGCCAACCAGGGCCAGGTTGGTGACTGTCAGCCAGAAAACTGTGGAATAACCTGCCAGAAGAAATTTGCCATCTGAATACACTGTCTGAATTTAAAACAGCCTTAAAGATCAGTCTCTTCCAGCAGGCCTATCCAGATGATTTTTAAATTACGGATTTAAAATTATAAATTTTAAATTATGGATTGATTGTTTTAATATGTATTAGGCAAAATCAAGCTCAGCTCTAACTAAAATCTGCCAACAAATATGGAAAACAAAACAGTGGTCCACAGATTGGAAACAATCAATACACAGTTCCATACATAAAAAGGAGACACAAAAGAATGCAGTAACTACAGGACCATCACTAATTCCAGTAACTACAAGGCCATAATTTCCTATGCAAGCAAAGGCACACTCAACGTTTTACAACAAAGACTCCAACAATAGATGGATTGACAAATCCCAGAGATGCAAGCTGGATTCAGGAAAGGAAGAGGCACTATGGATCAGACTGCAAACATATGATGGATAATGGAGCCAACCAGAATTTCCAAAAGAAAAATCTACATGTGTTTTATTGACTACAGCAAAGCCTTTGACTGCATAGACCATGAAAAGCTATGGCATGCCCTCAAAGAAATGAGACTGCCACTACACTTAATTGTACGGTATGTGTTGTATTTTAATCTGTTGCTGTTCCCCATCTTGATCCATGGATAGAGGCAAATGAGAAACAACAACAACTCATTCTCAGCTAAAAAGCCTATATTTCACTCTGCCACTCCCCCTTATACTCCTATCTGTTTTATTCATTATGTTTGCATTTGTTGAATTCATAGTCTACTTCTTCTCCACTGAGGGCTGGCCCTCAAGACATGCCCTTTTACTCTCTGTTTTATCTTCACAACCACTCTATGAGATCAGTAACTCTAACAGGCCCAAAGTCACTCAGTGAGTTTCATGGTTCAGATGGGACTTGAACCTCGATCTCTCAACTCCCAGTCTTAACACTGTAATCACAACACTAATAATAATAATAATAAAAATTTATTTATACCCCGCCCCTCTGCATAGCAATCGGGGTGGCTCCCAGCATAAAAATACAAGACAATAAGATCAATCCCGAAACCCACCCCCTCCCACCCCTTAAAAAGTCATTAAACAATCATCAGCTATTAATTAAAAACAGTATTTAAAATTAAGGCAAAGTGCCGCAGTAACAAAAACAATAACGGCTGTAATAGCAGCTAGAATTGGGGGGGGGGGGGGGGGGGGAGGAGGTGCAGTTGGGCAGGCTCCACTGACTGTCTTCTAGGTGAAATGATTCTCAATATAGAGGCAAACAAATGCTGCAAAACAGGAGGGACAATGGAATTAAAATCCTGTCAGCAGGAAAGATACATTAAATATAAGTCAGGTGGTACTCTTGTGAGCACTTTAAACAGTTACATTGATTATAGTTTGTTGTTGTTTTTTATGAATGTTTTGTTCAACTACTGCTGGGACAACACAATGGGTTCTTGCCATCCCTTTTAACAAGCATGTAAACTGCTAGACAAAGACAGATAGTGGAAGGAGTGGCATTTTGATGACCTTTTGTTGTTATGACAATATTCACACAAAGTCGAAAGACAAAGCAACTTTGATCAAATTAAACAAGAATAGTCTAACATTCAAGACTTAGGTCAGGTATAAAATATATACACCTATGTTTGGTTTATAAACCCAATGTAGGGACCTTAACCAGGCCCAACCAGTTATCTTCCTGATCACTGGAACAAACAGTGGATCTGATCACTATTGGGGTTTGTTCATTTTCAGTTACATTTGGTTGCTTCCTGTCTGAGCCATAAAGAAAGACTTTCAAAGGCTTTCATCTTCACTAATACCCAGTATCAGACAACATTTGGAGAAGGTCCTACAATGATCCTATATATTCATGCCAGATGTGCCATAAAATAATATAGCATGTTGTAGATTGGTGAGTGCTATGACATCCACTTTGGTAGACCCAAACATACCTAATGCTGATTCTGCAACTAGTAAACTACTGTCAGAATTGTGCATCCATGGATTGGGCTATCCATGAGTTTTGTTGTTGTTTTTTAAATTTCAAAAAGCAAACCTTGATTTTGCCATTTTATATAAAGAACACCATTTTACTACACCATTGTATATAATAGGACTTGAGCATCCACTGATTTTGATATTCACAGGGGATCCTAGAACTAAACCCAAGCAGATATCAAGGTCCACTGTATGCCACTAGATGTTCAGAAAAGAAACAAGTCTACTGTTAGCTAGGGTGAAGTGGACCACCAAGAGTAAGAGACTTGGGAATAAAAGCAGCAGAATGTCCAACGACTTCACTTATAACATGTTTAACTCATAGATAATATCATTTCAGTGCCTTTAGCACCAAAATATAATAATAATAATAATAATAATAATAATTTATTTCTTATATCCCGCCTTTTGCCTGAGCAATCAGGGTGGCTTACAATATAAGATACAAATTAAAAACATACATTACAACAATAACAGTAATGCAATACCCCCTCCCCTAAAAGACTAAATACAATATTTTCAGGCTAGGCCTGATGGAGCTGGCCTGCCTTCTCTCCCTTCAGATGATGGTGGATGGAGGAAGGGCCTTCTTCTTTTTAGGGAGTGGGATTTAAAGTCTTCGCTTCTCCCCCAGCTGCAAGTGATGTAGTTGCATCATGACTTGACTTGAAATGACTTGAAGGCACACCACCACCACCACAACAGGCACGACTAAAGAGCCAACAATTCTTTCCTTGGCAAAAGTAGAGCATGGATATGCTCATTTTTTGAATTACAACTGAACTTGGGGGGTTTATGGGCCTTGTAGCAAAAGTAACTTCACTGTGTTCCAAGAAGAGTTCAATTAAGTCTCACTCAATTAACTCCTACCCTACTACTGTATAATACAAGAGACAATACAAAAGTAACACAATATGATAATCCAAGTGTAAGTGGCACACATACTGTATATGAAACAGCAAACCTCCACATTATTAACTTTCCTTCCAATCTATAAGCCATTTTCACTCCTTGTGCAATTTTATATCATGTGCCCCATATAAACATGGTAAAGGTATGGAAATTATGTGTTTCACTAAATAAAATGATGGAAATGTAAGATTTTGCTGGTTTCAGCAGGTACCCTTTCCCACACAGGCTTAGCAATGCTTGGGGTAACTTGTTCCAACTTACTAATGAACGTGACCTGCTCAACATTACCCTCTTTAGTATGGTTGGTGTTCTGTAGGCAAGGTTACTGGGCACCAAGGTAGAGGATAGGAATATATTCCTCCTGAGGTATGCAAAATTTTATTTGCTTCTTTAAAACCTTAAAATATTTTGCGTTGCCTCTGATCTGGAAAATGCACTGCATAATGCTGAATACTTCATCTGGCATTTGTTGTTGTTGTTGTTGTTGTTTTCATGTTATACTTATGTCAAAAAATCAGGATGATATATGTGGCAATTGCAGAACTTAGAAACACTACTTTTTCAACTACACTTCCAAGAATCCCCATCTAGTATTGCCACTAGCCATACTGGCTAGGAGAATCTATGAACTGTAGTCTTAAAAAGCAAATGTTCCATGTTCTGGGGGAATGCTCAGTTTTTACCCTTACAACAAACTTTTCAGTTAAGTTAGAAGACCATGGGCCTTTACAGACTGCCAGAAATAATGCAACTTGAGACCATTTTAACTGCCCTGGCTCAGTGCTAGGGAATAATGGGAATTGTATTTTTTTTCTGAGACATTCTCTGTCAGAGAGCTCTGGTGCCACAATAAACTACAGTTTCCATGATTCCCTAACACTGAGCCAGGGCAGTTAAAGTGGCCTCAAGTTGCATTATTTCTGGCAGTCTGTAAAGGCCCCATGACTGTCTAAGGTTACCCCATGAATTCCAAGGCCAAGTAAACTCAGCTCCACATCCAACACTTTAGCTGCTATATCATGTACATTGCTGTATTTCAACTGTGTAGATTGTTGTTCAGGGAAAGCCAATCTGCCACCATCCCAGTATTTTGACTTGTAACTCCCATAATCCCTTACAATCAGCAGTACCAGCTGGAATTGATAGGAACTGTAGTTCAAGACATCTGGAGGGCATCTGGTTCTCTATGCCTGCTAGTCAAATAAAGACAAAGGGCATAACCTAAGTTAAAGTAAGCACTTTAAATTCCACATTAAGATCTTTTCAGGAAGATTGGTAGACACATGCATGTATGAAGTCTTTGTTTAGGAGCAGCTGGTCAAATGTGGTTTTCCACATATTATTGACAGCAGTGTACCAAATCTTAGGGCTTGGCCTCTAGTCTCCAGATTTTGTGGATCTTCTCCAAGCAGGAGACAAGGGTGCAAACTTTCCAGTTTTGGTGGGCTCAGTTCCAGGCAAGTAGAAAGGTCTATGTACAAATCTTCAGCTCACCCAGTAGAGCACTAATTTGCTATAATTTGCAAGGATTATTTGATTAGTTGCTGCACTTGCATGACTCTCAGGGGGTATTTACTTAGGCCCTCTGCAGATGGGCGGCCATAGGCCGCCCCAAGAAGCGGAGGATTGGGGCCACTGCTAACACATGCAGTGGCCCCAATCCACCCTTCTGCCGACCCTGGAAGGAGTACTAAAATGCCACTCCTTCTAGAGTGGGCAAAAGGGGCGCCCAAAGAAATGCCGTGCATCTCTTCCACATCTCTTCCGGCTCAGCATGTCCGGACGCTGCACTGGGAGGATGTCATCAGAGCGCTCGCCGTGTGCAACGGCATGCGCTCTGATGACGTCCTCAGGAAAGGGTTGGGGCACCCGGCGTGTGGCTGCCCCTCCCCTCCCTTGTCTTCAAGACGGTGCAAAGTGCCGTTTGTAGAGGCCCTTAATTTCCTTCTTTCCTCCCAGTTGTAGCATCAAGCCTCATCCTCCACTCTACTCTGCAACCACCTTCTAGCTAGAAGCAAGTAGGCTAAAAGTTAAATGTTCCTTATCCCATCTCCCTATGTAAGCAAGAAGGATCTGAGAACTGCCCCTTCAGCTAAGATTTCGGTCTTAATTTCCTAACAGGAAAAAATGGTGTGTGTGTGTGTGTGTGTGTGTGTGTTTTTAAAGACAAGCTGTGAGTAACTATGGTTTGTATGTAATGCACAATACTTAATGACTTCATCAAGGGCTGTCCCTAGGTCTCAGGTTTTGGCCTGGAAACCTTAGGACCAGGAATAATTCTGAACTAGCAATCCTAGTTGTTGAACTACAGTGCTCATCACCACTTGCCACTGGTTATGTTGGCTAAGGCCGATGGAAGTTGCAGTCCCACAATATTTGACAGGTCAGTCCTGGTTTGGATGATGGGTAGAAGCAGAGATCAGTGGATCTTCTTTTAGGTCTGTTCCTACCAAGGTCTGTTCCTACTTGTCCCTCCACATTCACTGGAGGTAGAGGCACAGGACCCCTGTGAATGTGGAAAAAATGTAAATAACAAAAACACTATGTTTTTATCTGAGAGAACACCTCTCTAGAAATCTCTAGGTCCTCCAGTGCAACTCTGTGATCAACATCTGCCATAGAATTGTTCAGGAAGCACTACAAATGCCTAGAGGAGTGTTCTCTCTAGGAATCGGTAGGTTCTTCCGTGTGACTTTTCGTTAAAGTTGACCATAGAGTTGCTCTGAGAATCTCTCTAGAGATTCCTAGAGAGAACATATTAATAGAATCTGTGAATAATCAAATCCACAAAAGTCAAAGCTGCAAATGTGGAGGGACGAGTAGAAATGCCCTGCCTTCCATGTGATTCCATCAGGTTGCCCTGCCAATTACTTTGCAAATATGCAAATAAGAAGTTCACACTGACCAACAGTTAGAAATTATAAAGTAAATTTAGGTAGTTTAAACTTAGTCATACTGCCAAATTACTTATTGCTGCAGTCGTATCATGTTCCAAGTTTCCTAAACCAGAAAAGGTACCATCAGAACAAGGGAAATAAACTGAGGGGGAGAAATAATTCAATTTAGCAGATCTGATTTTTAGAGGCTTCCATTCTGTATTACCAAAATCAGAGTTTGGAAATATTACTGTTTTGGACTACAGCTCCCCGAATGCCATAGCAAGCATGGCCATTGTTAGGAGTTATGCGCAGCCCGCAAATAACCTTCCCAAGCTCTGTCCAAAACCTTCACTCTAAATCTTCTCCTCAACCAAAAGAGAAAAAGCATACCTGTATTTAATCTCAGTTTTGTGTTATCATAATCCTTCATTTTATCTCAGTCCATTTGGAACTTTGCATCTCATACAGGAGAGGGCAACTGTGGAAGGCTAGAGGGCCGCATTAGCTCCCCCGAAGACCATGGAGGTTGCATCCTCCACTGCACCTGCTCCTGCATATGTTCCCAAAGACACTCTAGGACACATGGGTCATTCTTATCATGTTGGGGGGCCTACCTAACCCCCTACAGTGCATTTTGAGGGGGGAAAGACACACACTTGCTTTGAACAATTTTACAAAACTTTTGTTAAAGTTTTTTGCTTTGAAAATTTTTACAAAACAATTTTACCAAAAAAAATGACCTAAATGTCATTTGGAGGCATTTTGGAATAACAATAAAATTGGAAAACGTTGGCAGATTTTTTTAAAATCCCAAACTGGGGAGGTCATAAAACATTTCTGATGGTGCGTGTGCATGTGCGTGCATGTTCGCGCGCGCGCACGCACGTGTGTGTGTGTGTGTCTGTATATATATTATTTGCATTGAGCTTATGGTGCCCAGTACAAAAGGTGTGTTGTTGATTTAAGGAAGTGACTCACTTCAGGCCACTGCAGTTTCAGTGACACCCTGCTCAGTTGAAAATACTGCTCAGCCAACAGGAATCAATACATGGTCCAAGAGGACAGTTCAAAAGCTGCGAACAAGAGAACAGAGTGTACTTTTCGTTCTCCCTCCTCGCATGTGTCACAGTGACATAATTAAGAGGGAGCTAACAGGCAAATTAATTAAGTAACAATCATACAAGTTAATTTGGGCTTGTGTACTTCAGTAAGATTGCTCATTCATCTACAGTAGACATTGACATATAGCTCTGAATCAGAAGCAATGGTATCAGATCACAATATGTTATCTTTCGAGTAGAGGGAAGAGCATACAAGACAGAGACATTTGTTGCCAAGGGAAACACACAGTATCCACTTAGAACAAAACCACCTGCAAATAGGACTGCAAAGAGCAGAGAGGTTTCCTTTTTCTTAAATTGCCTTCCTAAATCAATTTACATGTAAAAGATAATATTATTATTCATTAGGTATTATAAATAAATGGGACCTTATGCAGCGGTGCCAGCAATACTAGTTTCATTATTCCCTACTCCATTAGAAGTTACATTTGCATTTTCCAGTATTATATTCAACCACACTCCCCCCCCCCCCCCCCCACTTCATGAGTATACCATACTAAGAAATTATTGGGAGAGGGTTTGATGAAGCTCTAGGAAATTGGTCAAATTTACGGTATATGATTGAGAATAGTGATCAGTATTCTGTCCGCTGAAGGAAATTGCCAGCCTTAGAACATTTGTAACATTCTACCTCTCAGATTATAATAAAAAGTTGGGGTGTGTCCAAAGTACACCATTATAGCACTGTGATAACTTTAACTTCCATGGCTCCAATGTACAGAATTCTGGGATCTGGCCTTCTTCAGTAATTGCTTCAGGTCTCCAGTGGTTTCTACTAGTAAAACTGTGTCAGCGGCATATCTTAGATTGTTAATGTTCCTTCTCCTGACCTTCACACCTCCTATCTCATATAAACTTATCGCATGGCACTTACAAGAACAGGAAAGGAAAGGAACGGAACGAGGAAAAAACACATTTTACTGGATGGGAGAACGCCACCAATGCTGCCGAGAGTCACCAAGGCATTCCCCAGCCATTCCTGGCAGCCAATTTCGGAAGGATGGTTCAAACTCATCCTTCAAAAATTGGCTGCCGGGAACGGCTGGGGAACGCCTTGGGGGCTCCTGGTGGCATTGGTGGCATTCTCCCATCCAGCAAAATGTGCTTTTGCCCCGTTCCATTCTGTTCCGTTCCCGTTCCTTAAGTGCCGTGTGATAAGCTTAATAGTCTAAGCCTGCTCTGCATAAGGTATTTTCTGCATACACCCTGAATAAATAAGGGAGATACTATGCAGCCTTGCCTAATCCCTCTGTCTATTGGAAGCTGTCTATTGGGAAACATTCTGTTTCCCCTTATGCAGTTCCAAAGGTAAACTCCTGCCCTGAATACAGGTTATGCATCAGGACAATCAAATCTAGTAGGACTCCTATTTTTTTTAGAGCATTCCATAGCTTTTCATGATCTATGCAGTTTTGCTGTAGCCAATAAAGCACATGCAGATTTTCTTTTAGAATTCCCTGGTGCACTCTATTATCCATTGTATATTTGCAATGCAATCCCTAGTACCTCATCCTCTATTGAAACCAATTTGCACCTCTGGGATTTCTCACTTTTTATATGGTAGGAGTCTTTGTTGCAGAATTTTAAGCATGACTTTTCTTGCATGAGAAATTAGTGGAATAGTCCTGTAGTTACTGCAATCTTTTGTGTCATTTTTTGTGTATAGGAATGTATATTGGTCATTTCCAATCTGTGGACCACTGGTCTGTTTCCTATATTTTTTGGCAGATTCCAGTTAGAACTGAACTTGATTCTGCCTCTGCAGATCCTATTAGTCCTATTAGTATGTTATCTGTTCCCTGGTGATTTATTCTTCTAGACTACTGTTGCTTGGCCATTGTCAAAAAAGGAAGACTGCACAAGGAGAAGGAATAAAATATTTAAAACATAGTGCATAGAGAAGAGATGATCCAGTCTGGCCAGCAGCAACACTTCACACAGAGCCAAGGGATGGGAAGGCTTGAATGTTATCAAGCAGAGACAGGAAGGCAGAAAAACAGATGCTAAGAAATCAAAACATAGAAAGCTACACATAGATTTCAATATATTATGAATTATTTTTACCTAGGATTCACATGGATACCAGGACATGTAGAACTGAGTTAATGAACTGTTTCATGTGAGAAATGGAATCAGATAACTGAGATTAAAGAAAGAGACACATACACGGAAAAGAAGAGAGACTTCTATTGTCTGCTTTTTATTTAATAGGGTTATCTTATATATACCACACATAATACAATGCTCACAGTATGTTCCTATTCTGTTATCTCTCCTGCAGTAATTGCATGTACCCTGCAGCTAAGGATCTTGTCTTCTTGTCAATCTAAATTTATTTTAATCAAATAGCAGGCATGTAATATGTAAAACTCATTTGATTGCCTAATATTTTGTGGTGACTCACAAGACAATCTGATCAGAACATCTTTCCCTGACTAAATTTTATATTTAGACACTCTGCTAGCTCAGGAGCAATCTATCTACAGTTACCAGATTTTGTTGGTAAACAGAAAAGGAAGCCATCACTTTTCTACCTTCCTAACAGACTAAACCCAAAACATTCTACTGTTTGAAGAAAACATCAAGATGGTATCTGTAATATAAGACATGAAGGAACATAAGATGTGATGTGTTGTAACATGAGATTCCATCATTTCAAAGTGTAAAGTCACTCCAGTGGGGTGTATGGAGTGATTGACAGTGGTGAATCACTGAAAGAGGGTGTGTTATTTGCAGATCGATAAGGCTTATGAGGAGTACAGTTTGGAATAGTAAGGTACGAGTGAAAGCAAAAGAGATTGGAGAGGACAATTGGACAAACCAAGAGAAAGAGATTGTGTAATGAGTTTCAAATACTTAATGTGAAGACTAGCATGTGATGAGATATAGTTACTGGCATATAGACCTGTAGTACAGTAGATTATTGTTATCCTAGTATAACCTTTAACCAAATATTTATATGCTTGAATTATACTACAGCAGTGGTTCTTAACCTGTGGTCCACAGACCCCCCCCCCCATCAGGAGGCTGTGATATCTTCACAGGGTGTTGGTGAAGATTCAGCCCACCTCCACCCCACAGTGTGGCAGCCACATGGCAGGAGCCAAGGCAAAGACTTGGTTGGCTGGCTCTGTGTGTTACCATTCAATCCACGCAAGCTGCAAAATGATAGGAAGAAGCAGAAGAAAAGTCTTCCTTTCCCCTCTGGTGTCTCTTAAGGGAAGGTTTAATGGATGGTGGAATTGTTAATGATTCAGTGTTCAGCTATTGTTGTTATGGTTTTAAATCATGAGTTAAGACTGGGGAGGGGGGTCCATGACAACAAAAGATATGTAAAAGGGGGTCCCTGGTAAAGAAAAAGTTAAGAATCTTTGTACTACACTACACTATACAATGCCATATTCTGAAATTAAAAATAATAAATAATATTGGTTAGTTTTTGTGGGTTTTTTGGGCTGTGTGGCCATGTTCTAGAAGAGTTTCTTTCTGACGTTTCGCCAGCATCTGTGGCTAGCATCTTCAGAGAAAACTGAATTGGAGGAGCATGGGTCTATATATACTGTGAGACCCTGGGTAGGGAGGAGTGGTTCCCAGGTGAACTGTGTGTTCTGTGTTGAATAGGTATTGTTCTGTTGTTAATGGCATAACTTCAGGGTATGCAATCACGGGTATTGTCTGCTATTCCCATGTAAACTGTGTATTGTTCTGTGTTGAATAGATATTGTTCTGTTGTTGATGGTATGGCTTCCAGGTGAGGATATGCAATCAGGGAGATTGTTTGCTATTGTCTGCTGGGAAAGCC
>JAIPUX010001880.1:82131619-82142901 GCA_020142125.1 Phrynosoma platyrhinos
TTTCACTGGAACCACCTTTTGAGGTCCATCTTCAAGGACTGACAATTTCTTGAGTGAACAATGAGGGTGAGAAGTTCTTCAAATACGTTGTTTAAATATAGCATGACATTTTTGAAAAACAGTTTTGTGAGAATGTTGAAAGGAATACCACAAAGAACATAAATTATCTGGGGCACAATCTTGAGAGAAGGTCATCAACATACTTAAAATGACTATTTTGCCCCAGATACTTTTATGTTCTTTGTGATACTCCCTTTATATGTTCCGCAAAACTATTTTCAAAAATATAATGCTATTTTTAGTCACTGCATTTGGGGGACTTCTTATCCTCATTTTTTCACTCAAGAAATTGCCAGTCCTTGGAGGTGGATATAACTTTCCAATTTATAACTTTCTAAGACATAACTTTCCAGTAAGGCATATATCTTTTTGCTCAAAATGATAGGTTCCTCTTTTGGCAAATGCCCATGCATGGGTAATTGTTGAACAAACCTACTTAGCATCCCACTCTAGGAGAATATCACTAGGATTTGTGTATAAAAAAGAAAGAGAAAGGTGTACCTCTACCTCTGATTTCAGCAGCTAGAAAGGCTTGGCATTTAGTCTCTTGTCAAGTCTGATTGTCTCATGCTAAATTATATGTACAGAGTAACCCAAAATTGAAATAGAAGTTATATGTGATTTTTAATAGATGTGGGTTGAATTTAGGTTATGCTAGACCAGGTAACAGGTTGGGAGAGAGATTTTTCTACCAGTTGCAGTATTGCACCTTAAATATTATTTACCTGTTAATTTTGAATGGTAGTTAATTAATTCATCTTTAAAGTTGTTTTTTTTTTTTGGGCCACCAGCTTTGAGTTCCAGTATCTCCTATATTGTTGGAGGAGGGTTATATATATATATATATATATATAGAGAGAGAGAGAGAGAGAGAGAGAGAGAGAGAGAGAGAGAGAGAGAGAGAGAGAGAAATCTAACCCTACAATAATCGTTTATATATGTTGCCTGGAAAGGAGTAAAATGGATATTTGAGGTGAGTGAAATGATGAATGAGAGAAGGTCTAGTACAATAGCCTCTTTATGCACTGTTTCTTTCAATTCAGTGCTGAGATTGATTTAATAAAATTGATATCTGGGGGCATGCTGAACACAACACTTTTAAAGGAAGAAACTGGCCAAATGTTGGCTACATAATCTACAGTAATTAATATCTGTGGTATATGATTTAATGATACCTTTTTGTTTGGAAATGAGGATTCCTATTAATTTTGATTTAGAAAACCCTTGACATTTGCAGTATTCATGAACTGATGTATTACGTTCCTAGAATGTGAAGTCTAACAGAGGTGTAAGATGTAGAATTCAAAGATATAGCCATGTTACTCTTTGGATCAGTGTGTAGAGAGATCCTGCAGCACTTTTGAGACATACAGAAAGAATGAGGTGTAAGATAAGTTCTCTGAGCCCTAATAGTTGCAGAGACTTATTTTCATGGTTAGAATGGTCCACAGCCAAGTGTTTTTGACTCCTGTGTTATATAGTTGTGCACACATGCAAGCTCATCCACATAGATCTGTGAAACATAGCATAACTAATGGATAGTTTAACAACAGCTTTTTAGAAAGGGAATGAGAATACTGCAACATGAAAAAAATGTGAACCAAGTCCCCTGCAACAGTTGAGCACATCCAGGTTAAGACAAATATGTTTAAAATGCATTTTAAAATCTCATTCTTTTTAGATGGAATTTGGAGGCGAGAAGAATCTGTCAGGCATGTTGCCTGGAAGATTATGCCATGCGCTTCCAAGGCAAGCAAATGAATACCCCAGTACCAGGCACACAAAGTATTCATAAAGAAGCAGCAGAATTAGAAATATGAAACAGGAAACACATGAAGCAATGCAGCATTCTTTTGAGAAACAGGAAAGTCCAGTCTCAGCAAACAACCACCACAGGCAAGTTTAGAGTAAATTCTTCATCCATTTCTGACCTTTTCAGGCACATAGACCAGTGTGGGTAATAATCTCTTGGCAGGGAAATATGGGCAGGGTAAGATCAACATTCTCAGTAGAGCAAATGAAGCATAATTTCTGGAAGCGTTTCTTCCCCTTCTTTTTCTCTGGGGTTCTAGCTGTTCTGTACATTTTATATTCAATTCTCATTCTTTTGTTCTTATAGCAGAATACTGTGGATATATACCAAGTTCAATGGGATATACAGTTGGCCCTCCATATCCACAAATTCTTTATCCACAGATTCATCTATCCATGGCTTGAAAATATTTTTTAAAAAATCCAGAAAGTAAACTTTCATTTTGCCATTTTATATAAGGGATATCATTTTCACTATGCCAGTGATTTAATGGGATTTGAGCATCCACAGATTTTGGGACCCACAGGTGTGTGTGTGTGTGTGTGTCCTGGAACCAAGCCTTAGTAAATACCAAGGGCCCACTGTATATACAATATACAGACATACCTCAGTTAACAAAGCCTTTGACAATGAAACTTTTTATGAAGGTATTTAACACTTGCTCCAGTCCCCTTTTCCTCCTCATGTTCTGTCTACCTGAATATTTGTTAGTGACATTGGCATTGGAGAAATGGCAAAGGAGGGCTGGAGGAGTACAGAGTTTTGGTGCCATGTTGCAGCAGAATCTCTGCCCTATGCAGCACAATAAATAAAGCTTGAGATGGGAAAGAGCAAGTGTGACTCTAGCTGATTTTACTGTAGCCAAGTGTACCTGCCTACAACAGGCACAGTAAACAACAGCTGTGTCCTGAACCCTTTAACATGTGTAATCACCAAAACAGAGAAAAGGGAAAGCAGATATGCCTGGCTCACTAGTTCCCCACAGCACGTTAAAAAAGCATTGGTCTGTGTTTGCACCAAAATAGAAATCATAAGCGGAGGGAGGGTGGTGAAAAACAAATCATCCCTGGATGCATTTTGGGAGGAGTTTTCAAGTGGTCTCTAGGAGTTTCAAAATGTTTTTATTTACTTATACAAAGCTTATCAGATCTGATTGTTTCATTTCACACATGCACACTGTTAGTTAATATCAAGTTTCCTAAAACATGTTGAACTGCTTTTCTGTGGTGTGGGAACCTATCCCTTTTATTTTCATGTTATTTCTGACACTTGTACCAAATTTTATAGCAATAGCAAGTACATTTCTATACCGCTTATCAGTGCACTTAAGCAATCCCTAAGCAGTTTACAACTGTAAGCTAATTGCTCCCAGCAAGCTGGGTATTCATTTTAGCAACCTCAGAAGGATGCCAGGCTGAGTCAACCCTGAGCCCCTGACTGGTATTGAACTCACAACTTTGTGTTTGTGAGTGGCTGCAGTACATTTAACCACTGAGCCACCAAGGCTATTTTTTCTGTTAAGGAAGCAACACTAAGGAATTCATATACTTTATTAACTGAGGTATACTTGCAATGCAGCATAGGGGAAATGGACGAAAGGGGAGATCAACCACCACATCAAAAACCTGACAAAAACCTTGTCAGCAAGGGAAGTGGAACATTTTCTTATTTTGTCTAACATTTCCCCCTCCCAACAGGTTGAAATGGGGGTAAGAATTAATTATACAAACTTCCAGACTAACAGGCTGAACAGACCAGCACTTTAGGCTGGCCTGGAGGGAGCATGGTGACCGCACGCAGGCTTCCCCGACTCCACCCCAATGCTGCCGTCAAGCCGCCCATCTGACCAAACAGCGGGAGGCAAAAGGGCATGCCTTTGGTGCATCGTTTAGATGCACTGCACCAAAGAAACGCTAAAAAGCCACAGTGGCAAGGATAGCTTTTTGCCACTTTGAAAAGGAGTGGAATTTTGCTGGCATTTTTTTTAGAATGGCAAAGCATCGGATCAGGGCCGCAGCGTGCTGTTGCCACAGCCCCTATCCAGCAGTCTTAGGGGCAGTCTGTTCAGCCCCTAACACAGATAGAGGTCTTCCTGGGGACCCCTGAAAAATGAAGCAGCCATGGAACCTTTCACCTTTGTCACACCCTTTCCCAGCACATCTTGTTTTGAAGTTAAACAATTATAATCACATTATTTTCATTGAGTGCATGCAAATGAAGCATCTATGTCAGATTCTTCCCATTCCCCATTTCCTGAGAGGCACCACAGCCCATCCTATCCTAATAGGACAGCTGTCCAAGGGGAATTCAGATCACTGTGGTGCCAGCCTTTCTACAAAGTGCTTGGCTTCCATGCTTATTTTATAGTAGACTTGAAGAAAACAACATAGATCAAATCACACAATGAAGATTAATGTTTCAATATTTAGCCTTGATTCTCTGCTCTGCTATTGCACTGCTAAAGCAAAACACACCGAACACACAGTGCTATGCATTTCTCCCATTTAAGGCCATTCCTTCCACATGATGTACTGTAGCACTGTTTAGTTAACAACATCTTTCTGCTTTTCCATTTGTACAATGTTTTCAACAAAGCACATATTATACAGCAAGAAATCATTTTGGCCAAGAAGACAAATGATCAGAATACTATCAGGAAATATTTTTATTATACAATAATCAAAGTTCTTTTTTTTTCTTCAAAAGACAAGAGGGGAACAATGAACAGCAACAACAGCATCTCAGATAATGAATGATACAGTCTTTCACAGGAACATAACCATCAGAGAAAAACATGTTAGTACTTGTTGCTCCCACCCCCCATGAAGAAAGGCTTTGTAGAGGAAACATGGGGTTGTGGAGGGAAAATTGAGTCAATATGTCAAATCTAAATAACTGCACATTAAAAGTTACAAAGACAGTGTTACAGTGCACAGCATGTTTTTTATTTTCTCCTCCCTTTCCCCCCCCCATAATTTTTCTATACAAAAGCAAGCAATATAGACTTAAGCAAAGATCTATGACATCTAGAGAACTTGAGGGCATGGAAATATGTAGACTACTGTTTCACCAACAAGATTTCTCTAATATGTTGGCTTCAGCAAAATAAAGTTAATTTTGCTACCAAAAAAAAAAAGTCTATATATTACCTCAGTAATGGAGCAAATTCAGCACCTTTTGGCAAAACATTTATGGAAGGTTAGGAGTGTAACTGTCCAAAGGTGAAAGCAATTATTCTGTGGTTTATGCTACTAATTAAAAGAGAATCTACTCTGTATGTGTAAGTATAGATGTTGGATGTTTGCCTATGGCCAGCAAATTATCCCATTTCCAAGAATGAAAAAAAGGGCATATGAGGAAGGAAAAAGGCATTTAAAGGGGGGAGGAGGGAAGATGTAAATGTTTTCTAGTAAAGTAACTTTTTTTAAAACACAGGATGCACATTTCCAGAAAAAGTAGTATTTCTGGCACTGAGGTGAAAAGTTTCAACTGGTTTAATCCATATAAGTTAAATTCATCTTCTCCCACAGTCCAATAAGGCATTTGAGTAGTACCAGTTTACCAGTTTGATGAGACCATGTATCTTGGCCTTATCAATTTATTCACTCTGATGAAAATGTTCTTATCTGAATTACTGTTCTTTAAACTACTATGCAAATGAACTAGCTCAAATGCGTGATTCCACCTTCATATTTATTCTTCCTCTGCCTTCAAAACGGAGTGTCATTAATTCATAAGCTCAGGAACAAATGTCTTTTCTGAGGTTTCATGTTATCATTAGGAAACCAAAATTTCAGAAGTGTAACATACAACCTTGATTTATCCTTATTTTATGACAGTTTTTAGGGGGAAAGAACATCTTTACCCTTTAAGTAACATTTTTGATTATTATATTTTCCTTCCCTCATACATAACCTATTAAGAAGAACAGAAAAGATCAAAAGCTTGATTCAAATGTTCGCTAGATTCAAGGGAAGTTTAAAATGGTATACAATCAATAGTGGCCTTGTGCGAAATATTTAAGACAGTTTCTTTTTTTCCATTTAACACAGTATTTTCAATAAAGTCCCCTCAGAGATGAACACTACACAATGGGACAAGAGATATCACTATCTAGAGAGAACTTTAGCAATCTAGATAAATTAGCCTACACAAAACAGATCTTAACTTGCTCTCAGGCAAGAAAAGCTTAGGTTTCAAAAGCTAATTCCCTTCTCATAATTTTGTAATACAGTAAATGAGCTTCATTTTCTAAAGGAATAGACTTTTAATCCCACAACTTTCTGCCACTTTAACTGGAGAACACATATCAAAGGCCCCTGTACAATATTATTATTAAATGGTTTAAAAAATGACATTCACTACTCACTTTAAGTAACATCAAGATGAGACTTACCACTTCATTAACATCTTCCTTGGATGTGGAAAAGCACTGTCTGGATTTCAGGGGCAAAGGAAGACCATAGCAACTCATTTATTCAATAGATGACAGATTTTAGTTTCATTTAACCTCCACTCGAATATTATTGAATAGTACATACACGGCACATGATGCATTGTGTTTACTTCACAACACTAGAAAATGGTGTTGTGAATTTGGTATTATGTTAGGTATAAAAAGCTACTTGAGACAATTTGGAGATAATTTTCATACTGTATGAGCAACTCTGTAGGGGTCAATAACAAACAGAATTAATAGGAAATACCCCCAAAACATTCTAACCAACATTCTCACCCTTATTGCAATGGTGCTAGGAAAGAAAAAGATATTTCTCTCCCATCCTGCTGGCACTTTTACTCAATGTCTGTGAGCCAACCTTAACAACAACTGTTCCTAAGACAAAACTAGTCTACAGGGATGGTTTACAAGGACTGAGAATAAGTTACTACTATTTGTACATGTTTTGTCATCACTGCACTCAATTTAACCTTTCAGCACTGTACACTATTACTTCAGCAGAGAAAAGCACACTGAATATCACAAGAAAATCAAGTTATGAGTAGTCTTTTTGGCCAGATGTTTTGTTGCCTATAAATGCTTTTTCTGTGTTTGTTTCACAGGCAATGAACATGTAGTTGAGCATCCTCTGCCATCCCTGGTAAATGGTACAGATGAACTCTGCTCCACAAAAAAAGTGGCTGTCCACTTGGACAAGAGCATTCACAGAGTCAACTAGACAGCATTTTTTGGGTCCCAAAGAGGAGTGTATCCATTTGGTGCTTAAAGTATGTCATCCTGGCAGACCCAAATCAGCGTGAAGCATATCCAGTTGCAAGGCCACAACCTACTACTGGTGTCATGTCCCATATCTGAAAAACAGAATACAGAAGTTTTTTTTTTTTTAAAGCCTCTGGGTGATTTACAACAGAAGTCTTCAACTTTTTCATACCCATGATTTACATTTAGCCCAAACATGTATTTGGAAACCAATGTCTTATTTTTTTACCCTATATTTCTGTGGCAGTAGTATTTCTGTTGTGACCTACCTTAAGTGAGGCTGTGAGCCAGTAGGAATTCCTGTCCCACATGGTGAAGTTGAATGATTAACCTTTGCCACTTACTTCAAAATACTGGTATCTAACCTATCAGTTATAGAATCCAAAGGAACTTGCAACAAAACAGAAAAAGGGGGGGGGGGGGAATCCAGGTAACAGAATATGGTCAAGTACAAAACTAAGGGCTGATGCAGACTGGCCTAAAAGGGTGGAGTTGGGGCTCTTTTAGGGGTGGCAAAGAGGAGGATTGGGGCTGTGGCATGTGGTTGCTGCGGCCCTGATCCGCCGCTCCCAGGAGCTACCCCTTACGGGCCGTGTGTATCGGTCCTAAGTTAATCAGCTATTTAACCTTAATCTGTTGTGCTGTAGATGATGCATTATGCACTACAAGCTTGTTACTAAACACATAAAAGGGGCTATATTAGATTCAGGGCAGCAAGTAATGAGGATGAGATAGATACCACTGTCTAATCTTTGAAAAACTAAAAGCATCTAAATAAGCAGCACAGAAGAAAGCTCCATTTTTCAAGAATAGAGATTTTTTTTGGGGGGGTGATAAACAGGGTTGTTATTATTTGTAGAAAATACTGTTGGAAAATACTCCAGGCCAACAGAGACTTTACAGCATTCTGGTAAGTTAACAAGGGCCTTCCTCTTTTAAGAAGACATGACAATAGACCACATTAAAAAAAACTAAATTTATCTGACTAGGAATATTGCCATACAAATTCTTACTAAGATTAATCCAAATTAATAAAGGATGAGTCAACCAATGCCTGATAGCCATGACAGCTAAACAGCATATGTTTAAAAGGGAGTATATTCTTGATTACCAGACACTAAAGGCAAACAGCTATCTCCCACCATATCCTACACATTAATTTTTCAAAGGTTACTCAGTTGGAAGGTATGAATCATAGGACTCACCTAAACAGATTTATGGCCCAATTTAATAAGACATTACCGTATTTTCCGGCGCATAAGACGACCCGGCGTATAAGACGACCCCCTATTTTCCGGTCAAAATATAGTTTTAGCACCTCTATCCTCCTTATCCTTATACCTGGCGTATAAGATGACCCCCCACTTTAACCACAGATTTTGCAGGTTACAAAGTAGTCTTATACGCAGGAAAATAAGGTACTTAGGAATACAGAAGTGTTAAACAACACATGTCATTCATTACAAATTTGTTCCAGAACCTTAGCTGTAACTTGAGACCTGCAGCATGTAGCAGAAACTAATTCAATCAGTTTGTGATTTCCATTTTGAGCCTGGGTCCTTTGATCCCAAGATCTTACGGCTACAACCTCAAGCCATTTTAATCCACCCCCTTGCCCCGCTTTGTATAGTATCCAACTTGAAGAAATCTGGAGAAACTCAAACCTTTCTCACTGTTTTGTGTCATTTTGGTGCTAACCAAGTATCATCCATTGTGGATTCTGATTTTTTTAATAGACTAACAAGGCTTTCTTTGCTTTTTTTATACAACCTCTAATTATCAAACTCACTCTTATTTTAATTTACTGTAAATATCAAATCTCCACAATCCGCAAAAGGAAGGCACACAAATGCACCAGCACAGAAACACAAGGCATCAGTTACTAGTCTTCTCAACAAGAGAGGATGTTAAATACTCCACTGGCACAGCAGCAGCAAGAATTAGTATCAATTCCATTTCAGTATAAGGTACCCAAGGGAAGGTGAGACACCCTTTTCTCCACTACACTGGATCCTAAAGAGATAGTTCAACAGGCAGTTGATGCAATATTGCTTCAGCCCCAAACAAACATGGGCTATTTTCTCCTAGGTGCCACAAACAGATATCACAACAGTGGAAAGATAACAGGACCTACTGTAATTCTGGGCAACTGCTCTGTTAAATTTTTGGAAAATGTCACCTTGAGTATGCAAGTTTTTTGCTACTAAGCTTGTGTTTCTGAAGCTGTGCAAGTTAGTGAGTAGTCTCTGGAACATTTGGGCCAAGTCAGAACAAATAATGCCTACCTTTACTACTCGATCACTTCCACATGTCACCATAAGTCCTCGTGAGATGTCCATAGACATATGGGAAATGTTATGTTTTCCTTCATGAAAAGTTGCCAAAGAAGTACGACTTGAGGGGGAAAAACACCAAAATTTAAATAAGGCCTGCTTGTTAGGCAGTAATCAATTCAGGTACAGGAAATTTCAATACAGAAAGCACTTGAAAGGAATGTTTGTGGAAAATTGAATGTGTCAAGTCTAAAGTCAGCATCTGCATCCCTCTCTTGAAAAAGACAAAGATGGTTGAATTCAAAATACTTAGCCCTAGACAGAGTAAATGAGGTTAAGATAGTTGTTAAGGTTGATCTGCTAGCTGGCGTAGGGTATTTACATTTCATTGATAAGATAAACTGTAATTCAGGTGAACAGATGTGGCATGGGCTCTACATTGTTTTGTAAATTTGTGGGAGGCAGAGGGGTGGCAGGCAGACATTAATTCCAATATGTAAGTAGGATTCAGCAAATGCAGTCACTGGGGCCATTGTGGCAATAGATTTTATCTGCTCTAGTAAGCGAATGTGGTGATGAGATAAGGACTAAGCTCAAGGAGGCTTTTTACTGTGATTTGTGATTATTAGCTTGCATCCAAGAGACATGGAAAGATAGGAAACTGAGGCAATCACCCTGGGGGTTGGAGTGAGGAACTTTTCTTTTGAATAAAATTCCCTTGGCAATCATCTGCCACAGGTGCTACATGGAGGTAATGGGAGAAGCCACTCCTTCTGTCTCATTTATTCTCTTCCACCTGCCACTACCCCTCTCTCTCTCTTCCCTAACCTACTTTCTTGCCCAGGAGACTGCTAGAGAGGGAGACTGCTCTGGCTAGAGGTCTGCATTGCCTGCAGAAGACCTTTCAAATTAGGTTGAGGAGTACAGGTTGAGGCAAAGAATGTTTGTTCAGTTTATTTTATCAATGCTAATCTTTTGGAACAAACAAGGACTTTAAAAATAATAATAACATGGACCCATATATGAAAGTTGCAAATCAAAAGGAACACCAAGAAATGCCTTTAGTTTGGAGATCAGACTGATGGTTTCAAATGTTAAAACTGAGGACACTACTTGGTGTTTCCTTTGGGCTGCAATTTTCACATGTGGTCCATCTTATTTTTTAAAAAACACATGCTTGTTTTTAACTACCAACAATAAAGAAAGGGAAATAATACAACAAACATAAGAAACAAAAGAAGCTGGATTATTTTCTTTGCTGAAGTTCCTACTGAAAATATGCAGTTTATACAAAAAAAAAATCTCCTATATAAGATTGTTTCCATTTGTAATTAAAAGCGAAAGTTTGCAATGCATCTGGCTGAAGAAGAGTCATTTTTGACCTAGGCATATTTACTCTGAAGACAACTTTAAAGGAATGAATGAAGCTCTGAGGTATGAAAGCATAGACTGTTAACTTTAGAGTACATGCTGAACACTTAATGTCTGTAGTTGGATGCAGATGGAAATTGGGCAGTGTTTTATAAATGGACAATGACTTCACTTCACCTATCCCTGAACCTTTGCTAATTTTGAAAAATCAAACATTTTCAGCTTCACTAGGCAAAAAGAGGAAAGTAGTATTAGTTTGCCAAGTATACCTGGATTACACAGTTAGTGATGGGAGGCTGTCAAAAGAGGAAACAGGTCATTTTGTGGGCCCCCCATGAGGAAGGTTCTAATACAAAAATCTTTATTTCACATTGAATTTTGATTAAAAAACAACAAGCAAATCTTAAGTTTAACTTTTCCCATGGAGAGAGCATTTTAGCATGGAAAAACTGTCATCTTAGAAGTATAAAAATTATGAAAACCCACAACATTAAAAATGTTGAAGTCGTAGGCTTTCATGGCCGGCATCCATAGATTTTTTGTGGGT
>JAIPUX010001880.1:82143001-82159453 GCA_020142125.1 Phrynosoma platyrhinos
CTTTCAGAACATGGCCACACAGCCCGAAAAAACCCACAAAAAATCTATAAAAATGTTGAGCCTTTACAGTGCCACAAGACTTGAAAAAGTCATCAATCTTGGACATTTTTAATAACATTTCTTAGATAGCAAATAAAAGCAAGAATTTGAGTGAAACGCACATCTTCCCCTACCCAAAACAGATGTGGTGGTGGGAAGAATAGAGCAGTCTTAAAAATGTGAAAAGGCAAAGCTTTGTAATGAGTCTCACATGATATGGGGAAAAAACCAAATTGTATCAGAGTGGGGATCACACAGCTCTTCAGGCCTAGTCAGTACAGCCAAGGATGAAGGATGATGTGAGTTACAGTCCAATAACTTTTCAAGAGCCACAGATCCCTGATCCACATAAATCCTGAGATATGTAGCTTTGGACAGCATATGTGTTGATAGAAGCATGTAATACTGTTATACTATTGTGGAGGAGAAAGGACTTCACAGCCAGCTAGTAGAAACCAGTATTTTGTAACCCATTTCTACTTTGTAGATTCCAGCACAATTAACTTAAAGAAGAAATATCAGAACAGCAATAAAATGGGAGGATGATCCAGGTAACAGATCTGTATCTAATTCAAATATTTAATTCAGGTAACAGATCTGTAGCATTTCTGTGGCTCATTTACCAAAGGATTTCCACTATATCAAAGAAGGATCCTCCGGCTTCATTTCACTACTCTATGGGGCAACAAACCAAATCCTTCCAAGCAAGAAGGTAGCAACACATGCAATAGAAAGGAATCATTTTGAAAGATACTCACTCCTCATCTTTGATTGAATCAAAACAGGAGTCACAGACTCGGACTTGGAATTCAAAGCCCATGACGGGATAGCTGGATCGTTTAGTGCTGCATTTGCCACACACTGCCTGGCCACATTTCCTACAGTGATGCTAGGTGAATTGAAAAGCAGAAACAGTGAGGGGGGGAAAAGAGTACTGTAGTAATTTCCCCAAAGCTATCACTAAGGAGGCATGTGATCTCTGTCTTGTGCTTATCCTTTTAATCTCCAAAAGACAGGGGCATCAGAGGGACAGATCAGATTAAGATTGTGGTGAAATTGTTCCCACGTAGCTCCTAGAGGACATTGGGGGCAAAAAGAATTTGCAATGTTTTTGTAGGTAGAAGTGCAAACCTCCAAGGTCAGGTCTGATGGTCAATGTGGCCCCTTTAATCTCAGACAGCTCTCTACCCCCTTGTCTAATGTAAGACCTGGATCCATTGCAGATCATTTATGGTCTTGAATAGCTATGTTGCTAAAGTAGGGCCACTCTATTTCCAAAAAGGGGGTTGAAGGAATGTGTTGGGCAGGAATGGGGCACTACTAATGGTGTTTTGAAGCAGGTGCAAGTATAGTGCTAAAACTTAACCATTGCTGCTTATGTAATGATATCCATACAGTGAAACACACAGCACACTGCTGGTACCCAAAGTCTGCAAGTAACAGCACAACCTCACCTGCCTCAGACCCAGTGTTTTTGTGTCCCACATCTGCTTTATATTCCAGAAGAAAGGCTGCTCACATTTTTGACAGGAATCACTGTCCAGCCACTGAGGGGCCTGGAAACCAAAGGGCAAACAGAAGGATTTTAATGACATCGAGAAAAACTGTTCCAAGTTCTAAAAATGTCAATAGAATTTAACTGTCAACATTTTGCTTTTGCTTTTGGATCTGCAACAAAATTAAAAATGTATTAAGGCTCTACAGCTAAAAGACTGAAGCGTTTAAAGCTCTGTCCTTGAAATACAAGTGTGCCTTGTAAAATTTGCCACCCTCCAGACATAATTAGACTAATTCAGTGTCAAGCTGTGTACATGAAGGATTGCTGAAACTGTGGCAATCTTCAAGATCTTGGGCACCTCCCACACTCTGCCCTTCACTGTGGCATTTCTCCTTATGACCAAGTTAATGAGGAAGACTCTCTTGCCATTGCTGAATTATTAGCTTGCTGCAGAGCTTTAAAACTCCCACTTCTCAGCCTCTGGATGATTAAGAAGATACTGAATAATTGGAAAATCTGAAAGTTTCCACAGTCAAATAATTATGCCTTGCATTTTCACTCATTGTCTGACGCTAAACATGTCCTTGTTCCTGAGCCCTATAGATGCCATTTAAAGCAATTAATTTTACAATTTCCTAGGCTGATATTTGGTATATGCACTAGTATCTATTCCTGTCCTCCATGCAAATTTGAAAAACCATGAAAGCAATAGAATTTTCTATAGTCTGCTTCCCCACAGGTAGATGTTTGCAGGTTTATGTGTTAGTAAAAAGCTCTTTCAAGTTATAAGTCTTTCATATATTAGTTGGAGAGATCTGGGCAATGTAAGTCGCATATAAGTGTCCTGGGAGCTTTTACTACTATCCCATCTTGAGGTTAAGGCAGGGATAGGCAACCTTTCCCCTTTAAGGGCCGAGGGACTTCAGCTCCCAGAAGCCTCAGCCATGTTGGCCAATAGTCCCATGTTGGCCAATAGCTCCTGGGCTGCTGGGAGCTGAAGTCCCTCAGCCCTTAAAGGGGAAAGGTTGCCTACCCCTGGGTTGAGGGAAAGGAAAGGAATTTTAGCATTCGAGGATGCTACAACAATCCTGAAATGTGGAGACTTCTGGTGGCATGGTGGACATAATGGTTACCCTCTAAAATGATCCTGGAGGGTGACAGCTTGCCGCTAAGGATGGGTCCACTTGGAAGACAGACAAGTGGATGAAATTACCTCCCCGATAAAGGAGGTACAGAGGGCCCCCCTCATCATATCCCCAAGATTCTCCCAGCATGTCCAGTAAGATAGAGAGTAAGTAGTATGAGGCAAGAAGAGGAGACGCAGAAGGGAGCTGGGCTAGCAGAGAGAGAGCAGGGGAAACGTGGGCAAGCCACATCCTCTATTACAGCAAAGTGCCACAGCTACTTTTATTCTGATTTTGAACCCCAATCAAGCTACTTATAAGGGAACGCAATCCTCCTGTTTAGAAATTTTCTTCAACTAGCTTTGCTACTGTGTATCAAATAAATTGAGTGGACTGAACTGAACTGACGATTAGTTAGACAAAGGCAAGACTGACAGTTAAAACCAGACTGAGAACTTCAAGGACACACTGAAATAGGAAAAAGCAAAATAAAGCAAAGGAAGCCCAGAAAATAACTGGGTCAATAAACTGATTGATTAAAGAACCTAAAAAAGCTATTTGATATGAGAGATCTGTGATATAATCCATGCTAATGAACTGTCTGTTATAAAATGCAACAGATTGTGGTTCGATATTGGAATTAAAAGAAAACACAAAAACGACAACAACTACAAAAAACCAATTAACAAGCATTAAGAATATAATTAACAATGAATTGACTTGAAACTCATGATCTCCAGCATTTGAATGAATTTATGGTTCAGAGGAAAGTACAACTACCAATGGATAGAATTATAGAATGATTAATTGTATTACTGATTAATAGATTAATTGATTAAGTGTCCTTTTTATTATTTTATTTACTGACTGAATACTTCACTAATTAGTTAATAGAATTTTTGATGGTGTTGCTGATGGATTGTGCTTTTGATAGATTTGTTTATTGATAGATTTGAAAATAGATTGAAAACAGTTTATTAACAGATTAATTTAGTAGGCAATAATAAGATGGTCTAAAATGAATTATTAAGAGCTGAAAGTAGTGATGTGTAGGCAAAATATATGTTGTAAAGTTATAACTCATTAAAATAATGTATGGATTAGAGAAGAAGAGAAAAGGGAATGTAATTACCCAAATTAATTTATTTATTGGGAATAAGCATTACTAATTTCTAATTCAAACAATAGAAAGCTTTTTGTGAGATCTTAAATCTTAAACAGAACTAAGAACAGAGCTAGTAGCTGAAGCACTGAAAAGTGACCTTGAAAACACCTAACAGTTAGAGATAAGAAGTTGTGGAGAAAAGGCAGAATAGAATATGCCTTAGCAACAGCCAATAGAATGAGAGCTGGTGGCAGCCAATCAAATGGTAGGCTGGAAGTGTTAAATAAGACCATTGCTAACAGTTGAAGTCAGACTGGGTCTGGATGGGGAATAATCCAGGAGAAAGGGAATGTGAGGGCTAAAGTTCAGAAGAGAGGCACTTAGCTCTAGGACAGAACTCCAAGTGAGGGAGTTTTTGGGATTTAGTTAGCCTGCAGGCTAGTGTAGAAATAAGGTTAGAAAGACCACAGTAAATAAGGATAGTTTGAAAAATTATTAGAATAAATTGTGGAAAATTTGGTAAACTGTAATTTAAAGGTTTTTAAACTGTTGTAAGATTAAATAGATACGTAATAAGGACTCAAGATGGCGACAACTTGAAAAATGTCATCACAGATAACAACTACAATTCAAAGAAGACCATCACTAGAACCACCAGTGAGACTATCTGAACAGAATGAAATCATACTGGAGGAAATAAGGAGAATTCATGATGAAATGAAAGAAGATAATATGTGCATAAAAGCAGAGATGGAGCAAGAGGTCAAACAAGAAATAAAAAATGAAATAGAAGAAATAAAATCTTCCCTGGAAAAAATAACAAAAGACATGGGGAAAATAACTGAAAATGTCAATTAACTTGAAACTAATGTTAAGTACTTAGAAAGCAAATTGGAAAAGACAACTAAAGAAAGGAATGAAGATCACAAAGCATTAATCAAAATGGAGATCAACAAAGACAAAACTGTATTAAATTAAGAGTAGTACCTGAACATGACAATGAAAAGCTTTATAAATTACTGATACCAATTTTGGCAGATTACATTAATGAACCAGCAGAACAATTCCCTTGTGAAGTGGACATGATATATAAGATTAATTCAAAACTGGTAAAACAGAAGGGATTACAGAGAGACATTGTGATCCACTGTGTAAGGCAGGGGTAGGCAACCTTTCTGAGCCCTGGGCCGGTCCCCCGAAGTCCTCCTCTCCGCCAGACGGGGGAAATGGCGGTGCACATGACCCCCCCCGCGCATGCTGCCGCTGTGGCACATGTTGCAGCTGCCATTTGGAAGAATACTCGCGGCCGCCATTTTGTTTTCCAAAATGGCGACCACGACTCGTTTGCGCATGCCCAGTACTCCTGCGCATGCGCAAATGCATTGCAGCCACCATTTTGGAAATCAAAATGGCGGCCGTGGCATGCGCGGCCGCACCGAGGCCAAAACGTGTGGCAGCGGCGGCGGCAGCAGGGGTCCGCCTAAGCCAGTAAGTCCAGCAACCTGGGCCAGAACCGGCCCAGGGGCAGTAGGTTGCCAGCCCCTGGTGTAAGGAAACAAACAAGAGATCTGCTGATCCAACAAAGTTACAGGAAAGAAATTATTATAGAAGGGGAAATAATTCAGATATTGAAAGACATTCCTTCTAAGGTTTTGAGAAAGAAGAGAGACTATAGATTTCTGCCAGATCAGCTAAAAGTTCATGGGATCCCTTCTGTTGAGAAGAGGTGGAAGGACTGACACTGACATGGAAACAAAAGAGATATTGACTGAATTCTATTGAAAAAGCGAGAGACTTTTGGGCCAAAAACAGGAAAGAGATCAAGAAACACCAAGAGAGCAGCCCATCTGATGTCAATATGGGAAAAGAACAATGACAATGATGAAGAGAGCACAGGAAAGAAACCAGAAGGAGAAAGAAAAAGAGAGCGAGTCAAGAATCAGAAGAAGAAGGAAAAGAGGGATAAGATTTAGATACTGAATTTGTAGTTATTTTAGTGGTAGATTACACAAGATTAATAGGGTATTTACACTATTGCTCCGTCTGATTTGTTGTTATTGATTAAATATATACATAGGTATTTCTTTTTTTCCATTGGTTCTCAAAGAGTCTAAATAACAAAGATTCTGTCATGGAATGTGAAAGGGCTAAACTCCCCATAGAAACACAAAAAAGTCTTCCATTTATTGGAGAAAGTAATATGTGAGATATTATGTATCCAGGAATCGCATATTAAATCTAAAGGTGCTAGGTTAGTTAAAAATAAAAAAAAAACTGGGTAAAGAGTACATATCCTCTCAGGAGAAAAGGAAAAAGGGGGCAATTATTTATCTAAGCAATCAAATAGAATCTAAGGAAATTTTAGTGATAAAAAAGGACATACTTTAGGTGTAGAAATTAATTGGCAAGCGAAACAAATTTTGATAGTAGGAATATACTCCCCTCTAGAGTAAGCGCAAATTCTATACTGATTTACAGGAGAAGATAATGGGATACAACTATGAGGAAATAATCGTCCTAGGTGACTTTAATGGTATGGTCAAACCTAAAATAGACAGGTTGTCAAATAAATTAAAAACAATAAGGGTAAACTTCCAAAATCATATTTCAATTTGATAGAAAATATGGCTTTGATGGACACGTGGATCTATCTATCTATCTATCTATCTAGATATGACCAATCCAAAAGCTGTACGTTCTTTTCTGACAGGCATAAAACCCTGGCTAGGATTGACTTAATTCTAACATCAAAGACATTAGAAAAAGAGATGAAGGAAATGGAATTATTGCTGAAGATTATTTCAGATCAGAGCAGTCTTGGATGAAACCGATTATCTAGACCCATTTCAAACCGGCTTCAGGACAGACTTCGGGGTTTAGACTGCCATGGTTGCCTTGACCGACGATCTGCGGCTGAGCATCAACAGGGGTAGTGTGACCCTGTTGGTGCTCCTAGACCTTTCAGCGGCTTTTGACACGATAGATCATGGCATCCTTTTGGATTGCCCGAGGGGGTTAGGTATCGGGGGCACTGCATTGTAGTGGTTCCGGTCCTTCCTCTCAGGTAAGTCCCAGAGGGTGCTGCTCGGGGACAGTAGCTTAGCAAGAGGGAGCTCACTTGTGGGGTCCCTCAGGGGCTATTTTGTCCCCAATGTTGTTTAACATCTATATGAAGCCGCTGGGTGAGATTATACGGAGTTATGGTGCTGGGTGTTATCAGTACACTGATGACACCGAAATCTATTTCTCCTTGTCTCGTTCATCGGCCTCGAGTTCTAATGGCATCTCCTCTCTCAATGAATGTCTTTGGACGATAATGGGCTGGATGAGGAAAAACAGATTGAAACTGAATCCAGACAAGACAGGGGTGCTCACGGTAGCGGCCCCGAGACCAAGAATCGGGTTGCAACCTCCAGTCCTGGATGGGGTCACACTCTCCTCCAGTGACTGTGTTCGCAGTCTGGGGGTGCTCCTTGACTCGTCGCTCCTGATGATAAATCAGGTAAATGCGACAGTCAGGAGCGCCTGTTATCAGCTTCGGCTGATATGCCAGCTGCGCCCTTTTCTGGAAGTAAGGGATCTCGAGACTTTTGTGCACGCGCTGGTAACCTCACGCCTTGATTTCTGTAATGTGTTCTACATGGGGCTACCCTTGTGCTTGGTTCGGAAATTACAGCTGGTACAAAATATGGCAGCCAGACTTGTCTCAGGAACATCCAGGAGGGACCACATTACTCCAGTTTTGAGGTCCCTCCACTGGCTGCCTATCAGCTTCTGGGCCCAGTACAAGGTGCTGGTTATTACCTTTAAAGCCCTAAATGGCTTGGTCCAAACTATCTCAGGGACCACCTTCTCCCATACAATCCTTCCCACGTTCTCCAGTCCTCTGGGAGGAATTTGATGCAGCCTCAAAAGTCCAGGCTTTTTCAGTTGTCACTCCCAGACTCTGGAACGGCCTGCCAGATGAGATCCGTCAATTAACATTGCTAGATAGCTTTAAAAGAGCTGTCAAGATGGATCTCTTCCGGCAGGCCTTTCCAGATTAAATATCCCGGCCTCGGCTACTTCCTCCCTTCGAATGATCTTTCCATAGCTCCATCTACAGAGGGAATGAGCAAACATTGCCATAGCCCAATGTTGCTGTTGCAAGATGTTATATGTAATGTGTTTTTAAACTGTTTAAATGTGTTTTAATTTGTTATTGATTTAATACTGTTTTAAGGGGGGTGGGGTGGGAATGTTGTGATTTATTATGTATGATTTTATTGTTGTGACCCGCCCTGATTGGGTTTCCCAAAGGGCGGGATACAAATAAATTTTATTATTATTATTATTATAATCCTCAGATACTACATCTGAAAGAACATAAAGGCCTATATAAATGGAGGTTAAATGCAAAATTATTGAAGGATCCAGAAGTGGTTAAAAAAGCAAAAGCAGTTCTAACAAATTTCTTTAAGGAAAATTTAGATAAAGGCATAAAAACAGCCATGTTCTGGAATACAGGGAAAGCTGTACTTAGAAGCTTTTTAATGCAACAAAAATGCTATTTTGCAGGAAAAAAAGAACAGAAAAGGCAAATATTGAAACGTATGTTAAAAGAGAAGGAACATTTATTGATGATGAACCCGACATGTATGGAGATAATTAATGAGATACAGATACTCAAAAAACAAATATCATTAGAACTAGTAAACGACATAGAGAAAAAATTAAAAACAATTAGACACAACAATTTTGAAAATTTTAATAAACCAGGTAGGTGGTTAGCATATACACTGAAGAAAATAAAGGAAAAGAAACAAATAAACAAAATAAAGATAAATAATGAGTTATTTACCCAACAAGAAAAGATCAAAGAAATATTTTATGAATATTATAGAACATTATATGCAAGGGAAAAATAGAGGATACAAATATAAGAGACTATTTGAGTGAAGCAAAAATTATGAAATTAGGAACAAAAAGCAAATTTAGAAGAAGTGATGGAGGCAATTGATAGGGCCAAAGAGGAAATCCCCCTGTCCAGATGGATTCACAAAACTATACTATAAAACTTTTAAGGAGATATTGTGTTCCCTTTGCAACTAACAATGAATATGGCCTTAAGTGAAAATTTACTTAATTCCCAAAGAAAATATGGATATATGGGACCCAGCAAATTTCAGACTGATATCCTCACTCAATATTGATTATAAGTTGTTTACATCAATTTTGGCAACGAGATTTTAAAAATTCCTAACTAGTATAACAGACGAGGATCCGAGAGGTTTCCTTCCACGAAGACAGGTGAAAAATAATTTAAGACATGTATTAAATATAATTGAATATTATGAAAGGCACAACAATAAGAAATTGGGATTAATATTTCTAGATATAGAAAAAGCTTTCGATTCAGTCAAGTGGGAAGTTATATTTGAGATTTTAAAACAGATGGATATGGGACCAAATTTTAGAAAATGGGTAGAAAGAATCTACGGAAAGCAAAATGTGGATATTAAAATTAATGGTGACATGACAAACAATAATTGGTAGAAGTACAAGGCAAGGTTGTCCACTGTCCCCATTATTATTTTTACTTGTTATTGAAATATTGATTAGGAAGGAAAAAAAAAACAGAAGCAAAGCTAAAAGGACTTAAAATTAAACAGTGTGAGTATAAAATTAAAGTGTTTATTGACTATATTGTGATAAATTTGGAAGATTCGATACATAATATTGATTTATTAATGGAAATAACGGAAGAATCTGGAAGAACAGGTTGCAAAATAAATAAAAAGAAGTCAGTGATTATTACAAAAAAGATGCAAAAGAAAAAAGAATTGCAAAAAAAGGTATGTAAAGAAAAAAGTTAAATATTTGGGTATTCAGATTACAAAGAAAACAAATGAACTGTTTGAGAATAATTACCAAAAATTATGGAAGGAGGATGAAAAAGATGTGATAAATTGGAATAAAATACATCTGTCTTTCCAGGGGAGAATATCATCTATCAAAATGTCTGTTTTACCAAAAATCTCGTTTCTGTTTCAGATGATTCCAATTATAAATAATAAAAATATTTTTAAAATTTGCAACATGGATATTCTGAAATTTATTTGGCAAGGCAAACATCCTAGAATTAGACTTAAAATCTTCCAAGATGCCAAAGAACAAAGAGGTCTTGCTGTTCCAAATTTACAATTATATTTTGAGGTATGTTGTCTTGCATGGGTTAAAGAGTGGATAAAATCAGAGGATAAGAAACTTTTAGAATTAGAAAGAGAAGGTCTGAAATTTGGATTGCATACATATTTGGTTTACGATAAGGAGAAAACGAATCAAGTGATAAACAATCATTGTGTAAGAAAATCCCTACTTTCAATTTGGAAGAAGTATAAAGAAAGGATAGTACAGAAATTCCCAATGTGGCTGTCATCCCAAGAAGCTCTATATAGGAGAGAAATGTATAGAGATAAGAAATGATTTACTTATAAAGAGCTTACAAAGAAAAGTATGGGGGAAAGCAAGCTAAACTCACAGGAAGAACTACATCAAATAGGATATGATCTGGCTTCACTTACAGACAGATTCAGGTGAGATTGTTACTGGATCAAAAGATATTCAGACCAGAAGAGAAAGAATCAGATCTGGAAAAAATACTATGTGGGCCTAATAACAAATTGATAGGTAAAATCTACCAAAAAAAAACTATTAAAAATAGAGATGGAGGAAGAAACTGTTAAAGAAACTGATTAAATGGGCAAATTATGTAGATCACACCATCCAATTAGATCAATGGGAATATGTTTGGAACAAAGCAATTAGATCTACAACATCTCAAATTTTGAAAGAGAATTGGTACAAAATGTGACATAGATGGTAGCTTGTCCCAGATAAAATAGCTAAAAATTATAAGCATCCAAATTAACAAATTCTGGAAATGTGGAGAAAAAGTAGGAACATTTTTGCACTGCTGGTGGAATTGTAAACATGCAAAGAAATAATGGAAGAATATAAAAACATTAAAAGTAATATTTTACATATCAAACTAGACTTGAAACCAGAATTCTTTCTATTGGGAATGTTTTAGGATGAAATGGAAAAGAAATATGGGAAAGTTTTGTTTTATATGAAAACTATTGCAAGAGTTGTATATGCACAGAAGTGGAAAACAGCAAATATATACTGAATGATAATGAATGGACAATGAAATTACTAGATATAATAGAAATGGACAAGCTAACACAATTGTTAAGGAATGATTCTTTAAAAATTATTTAACAAAGACTGGGCTTTAGTATTTGCGTATATGAAAGAGAAATGGGGTGATACAATATTATATAAAATAAAGGTTGACTGATATTATTAAGTCAGTTAAATAAAATGATAAAGGGTAGGATAATGAAGAAAAGAGAAACAAAGAATAAGGGATAAGTGTAGTATAGAGAACAGAATGATAGGGAAAAGTAGCAAAATCAATATAATACCAATACAGACTTTAAGAAAGGTGTGTGTGTGTGTGTGTGTGTGTGTATATATATATATATATATATAATGATTTGAAAACAGGAAGGAAGGAAGTCATTGAATGAATGGAATTTGTAGAGAGAAGTAGATGAGGAATGTCGTAAGGTAAGGTTTTAAGAAGGATAGAGAGGTAGAAGAAGGTGAGTCCAAGTGAGGGTGGAAGATGAAAGGATGGAAGAGTGGCAAGAGGTATGTACTTGAGAGCGACCTAATAGAGAAGTCGAATGAACTAGGTAGGAGCAAGATAAGGAAGGGAAGGAAGTAGGTAGAATATATAGAGAGGTCAAAGAGGAATAGAAGATGAAAGGAAGAGATAAGATGTAATAAAAGAAGAAGTGAGTAGAGGTAGAGAGTAGAGAAAGTAGGAAGATATTTAAAGAAGGAAGAATAGAGAGGATATTTAGATATTTAGATTAGATGGGTAGGGTTATCATATTAATTAATGTGACAAATTGTAGTTTAATGTTTGTAGGACGAATTAGCATTTGCTGATTGGTGATGGAAAGGATCAAGAATAATTGTCAAATTTTTAAAAATAATTGCACAATAATTTTTTTTTAAAAAAATCCTGAAATGTGATGGCAATCCAACATTACATGACCAGGAGGACTTTCTACTCCTGGTCATTTCCCTTCAGGTTACCATGCTCCCCTAATAACCTCTCCAAAGGCTCCCCCAACCCTCCAGAAATTATTTTGAGGAGACACGGGGGGAAAGAGAGAATCACTTCCCTTCTGTTCCACAGACAGAAGCAGTTCTTTCAATGGAAGGATTTAAATGGATGCCATCCACAGATTTATTATTTTTGTTGTTAAAAGAATAATCAGAATACAAGTTCAATGTGGTACTTTTTAAGAGAAAAACATCATAGCATCCCCCAATGTGACATATATCATCCTACACCAGCAATGCCCCTCTACACAGGACAAACAGGACAGTATCTGAGCAAGAGAATTAATGGACACATATCTGACTAGAAATGGCAATACCCAGAAATCAGTTGCAGAACATTTCAATCTTCCTGGACACACAGTAAAGGATTTATAGGTTGTAGTCACAGAACAAGGAAATTACAAAGCAAGACTAGAAAGAAAAATGGCTGAATTAAATTATTTTCACAAATTCCAATCCATTAGCAGAGGTATGAATAAGATCAAATGCTTCAAGGCACACTACATACATTAATACAAGAGTCCTCACTACTGCACATACAACAAAGGAATCTTCTCAGAGAGAGTTTTTAACCCTGGGAAACTGACTTGTGATAACAAGATTTATTGGTTTGACAATGTAAAGATGTGTATCACACTGTAAAGACTTGTATCACACAGCGCTTTGAAAATATAGACAAGGTCTTCTGGATCCCACAACATTCTATCCCATTCTCACAACTATATATTAATGCTTTATACCTGAGGCCTTAATATCACTCAGTACTGCATCTAAAAAGTGGGTTTATATCTGTGAAATCTCATGCAAAAATAAAAACCAGTCTTAAAGGTGCTGCTACATTTCCTCCCCCCCCCCCCCCCCCCCTTCCTTCTTTTTAAGAGAAAAGGACCTTCTGTATGGAAAAAATGAGTGAAGATAAAATGTTCCCAAGTAAATATAACATGGCCACAAGTAGCTGGTTGATAAAGGTTGGGTGTTTTTTTAATCACTCTTCCACTTTTTGACATACAGGTTCTCAAAGTAGTTGCATATTGTGTAAGTTTCCTGTTAGCATGCATGAAGAGAACAGCTGGTCTTTGGTCTATTGACTATTCCTACCTCTTCCCTGTTAATGTCCATATTCCAGACTGTGATTCCTCCATCAGCTGAACAAGAAACCAGTTGCCGTGTAAGCTGGAGGTAACAAAGGGCCTGCACCTTATCACTGTAAAGAAAAAGAAATAGAGACCATTCTCAATTTCAGCATCTGAACTGACCAGCTTTAAATATAGACATGCAACTGCTTACTGTGTGTTGTGGTTGAAACAATTTCTCATTTAATATTTATTTCTATCTCAAGACTCTTAGATCCAAGCTCATTGAGATTCATTTTGGTGCCACATGGCCTTCAAGTTTTTAACAAAAATGTTTCTGCATGGGTTTTCTTTCTTTCTTTCCTTCTTTCTTTTTATAACTATGCATGAATCAAGCGATGCATGATTGCTATTAATTGCCATGAATGAGTTCAGGTCAACCCCACGTTAAAGAGCGAAGCTTCTGTACCATCACTGTAGAGGGGGTTTTCCTTTCCTGCTGGCTATTTTCTGGCCATGTTCATGAATAGGGCCAGTTGGTAAAACAGGATTTATGAATTTTTATTCTCCTTCTTGTTAATTTGATCCACCAATTTCTATATTTCAGCAATAACAAGCTAATGCTGACTCTACCCTTACAATTTTTGGTACACAGTGCTTCTGAGCAGATGTGAGCTGATATGGTACCTCAAAAATGCTACCTTGTCACTTATTCTCAAGGGTAACTGGTTGCCTTCCCAAGTCTTTGCTAAATAATAAAAACTGGCATATATCATTACTATGGGATGAGCTTTACGGGTGCTAAATTGATGCAGCAGGTGGTCTACAACCAAGGAAAGCATGACAGCACTTTTAGTGATTCGTTCCAGCATCCTCTTCCATAGCAAGAGGTAGAATTGGGCCCTTAAATTACAAATTCTACCCAGAGTATCCCAGGGTCAACACCACAAATGCCTATTGCTGGATAACAAGGATGAGACAACTGGAGTATAGACCCCTAGGGTTATATAGGGCAGACCCAAACTAAGGATTCTGAACTACACAGGCATGACCCATTTGTAATCTTAATAGATATGAGAACAATACAAGCAAGTTGTTAACAGGAAACTTTACTCCTCTAATCTGTTCCAAGCCACACTTATATCCTTGTACTGTCAGGCCAAAGCATAAGCTATCTCACAGGACCCACCCAAAACATTATAACCCTTATTATGCCATTGCACAGTTGATACCAACTGGTCATTATGCTAAAAGGACTCTAGAACCCAACTGCTTAGTAACAGGGGGCCACATCCACCATTATACCTATGCAGAAATCAGTATTTTCAAGATTGCATCCACTATATATGCTAAAACAGGAGAAGAAATAAAAATACAGTTGCCCCTCCATTTTTGCAGGGGATCCCCCAGTGAAAACGGAAAAAAGCCAATATTCAAGCCCTATTGCCTTGAATGGCAGTGCGCGCCCCATTTTAATCCCCTCTGTTTGCCCCCCACAAATGCGAGAGGGATCCAGACTTGAAATCTGCGAAAAATGGAGGGGCAACTGTAATACATAAAGCAGCCATTTCTCCCCCCTGTTCTACTGGGTTTTGCATTCAGAATGGCCACTTGTTCAGTCTTCTAACAAATATAAGTCCACTTGGCCTGTTCATCCAACTTTCAGTTCTTCATTTTGTCCTAAATGAACTGGTTTGGGAGGTTTAAAGGAACAACGGGGGTCAAACTGTCCCCAAATCACCATGTTTCCATCACAGCTGGGACAGCTTTGTGTGATTTTAGGACAATTTTCAACATGGATTTGGCTTTGGGGTGTCCTGTGGAGCAGCAGAAAATGAGTTAGAGGCCAGAAGAGGCCAAGAAGTTATAGTTTCTTCACCTGTGCAGTGACTCTTTTTCCACATTTTGCAACTTGAAATATTTCATAAATTTTGAGAATGTAATTGGTAGCAGAAGAAAGGGGAAAAAAGTTTGCATTGCACATTTTACCTAAATCTCTTGCTTTTTTGTAGGTCACCATTGGCACAATCTTATCCTGATGGAAGGCACTAATTATCAATAGGAGACCATCAACAAAAAAGAACAAAGCACATACATTCTGCTATCACAAGTATTCCTTGATTGCGATTCCATTGCATCCCTGGAAATATTGCTAATCTTAACTGAGGTAGCTCACTGAACAAACGCTTGTGTAAATGTCATTGATTCAATGAGCCTACCTTAATTAGGACTAGCAACTGGATTTATGTTAAATATTACAGAAAGGATTGAAATTTTCCTACATGCAGAATACTAATGCTAGTATGGTAAATACCTACTGATTCATCTACTGCATTTCTGTTTGCATGCTAAGGAAGTAAAGTAAAAAGTAATATTTCCACAACAACTTATTATATATGGCTAGCTAGAAACAGAACACACACACATAGATATGTTTTGGGCACCAGAGCTGAATCTTTACCACTCCCTTCACATGACTTTCTGAGAACCATTAAAAAGGCATATCTTAATGCATACATTTAGGAATAGCACTAAGAGCCCCCTGATAGGGATGTGACTTGCTTTGGGTGGATGGAGAGGACAAGAGACAAAGGGAAAAACAGAATTCCTCCTCACTACATTAATACCACCATGGACTCAACTAGCAAGCATGTTTACTAAAAAAGTAAAATGTTACATACTGATGGCCTTGCAGAAGCAGTGTTCGGCCTCTCCTTCCACCAATATCCCACATGATTATACTGTTATCTGAGGCTCCTGAGAAGAGTAACCGCTGAACAGGGTCCCACCAGAGGGAAGCAATACTTCCTAGTTAGGAGAAGAAAAATTTTGTTTTCATTTAGATAAAATTTGGAAAGCTGATGGTTGCTTGACAAGCTAATAAAGTCAACACTTTGTTTCAGGGCAGAAACTACTGTATATAATCATGTATAAGTCTAGAAATTTAGGTCAAAAATTGACCCAAAAATCCTAAGTCGACTTATCCACAGATCAATGTGAGTACTGTATCTTAACTCTTGTTTAAAAGAAGGAACCATCCCCTGGTGAAAAGCAAGAGTATAATCTGTCCTGGAAGCACCGACCCCCTCTGCTCTCTCATCCATCCAGCCTTAAGAATAAGCACAAAAAGTTATATCTGCTGGAATTTGGTAAGTTCTTTGACGTTTTGGTGTGCTTCATCCTTTAGACCCTTTGCTATATGCCCCTGAGTTTTACCCTCGACTTATCCATGGGCCATAGCAAAATCCATAATTTTGGCCCCAAAACTTGCCCTCGACTTATACACGAGGCCAACTTATAGTTGAGTATATACCATATGTTTGGTATCTTTCTTTTTAAAACAGACCCATTAATAGAAGCAAAATGAGCAATGTAACAATATGCAACTCTTGCTGGAGTTACTTCAGATTGAAGGTAGAGGATTTTTAAAAA
>JAIPUX010001880.1:82172957-82183698 GCA_020142125.1 Phrynosoma platyrhinos
CTGCAAAGGCCCTGAGTGTGTACATATCTGTGAGCATTGGCTTATGTGAGTGCGGCTGCATGGGAAAGTGTTTGTGTAAAATGTACACATGTTAAGTACTGAATTTATTTAAATAAAACTGTTCTAATTTGGACAAAGTTATTTCCTTATAAAATGTTAAAATGTGAATATATATATAAATGTACAAATGAAAATACACACATGAAACTAACAAAATATTTTTATTTATATGCTACATTGAGAGGCAGGTACGACATCCACCTGTAAAGGGGATCACAATGGTAAAACATTTGAGAACCACTGCTTTACAGTATTCCAGTTAATGGGATTTTTTAAAAATTAGTACTGAGTACTAATATTTACAAGACTATTTTGATTTTAATTCTAAAGCTAAGGATAATTTAATTTCCAAATAGGCACAATCATCTGTGCAAACTTTTGATGCAAGTTAGGACAGATTTAGCATCCAAGTTACTCATTTAACATTTCTCACCTGTGAAGAAATGCATGCTTCATTGTTTCATTACCTGGGTAAGTCCTGACAAAATTCATCTTATTAAAGTCTTCTGAGATATGGAACTCCTGAAACCAAATAATCAAATGATTATTATGAAAAACAGGGAAAAGTATTTTTCAAAACCATGGAGGAGGCCCGGATGCTATCAGAAAGAATCTTCATTTAGAAAAAGCAATTAATTTTGCTGCTCTAAAGAATAATTTACAAAGGTTATCTGCTAGCATCTTATGTTTTTAGCACTTTTTAAGGAAGCAGCAGTTTCCAATATGTACATTTGGCTACTAGTGAGATGATAATACCCTGGTACAAGTATAACAGCTGCCTTTGGAAAAGCATCAACTTCATTATCTCATTTTTATTATTTACTGTCTTGTTGTATTACTTCTAGGGCTGTATCCACACTGCAGAAATAATCCATTAATAATTATAATTAATAATTAAATCCCATGGCTCAATGCTAGGGAAACGTGGGAACTGTAGTTTATTGTGGCACCAGAGCTCTCTGACAGAGAAGGCTAAATGTCTCACCAAACTACAATTCCCAGAATTCCATAATAATAATAATAATACTTTTTATTTATATCCCGCCCCTCTGCAGAGCAATCGGGGCGGCTTACAATATTACAATTTCCATAGCATTGAAGCATGGCAGTTAAAGTGGTGTCAACCTGGATTATTTCTGCAGATTATAGTGGCCATTTTAGGCTGTCTGAATAATGTAATAGCAATTAACATAATTTGCTTTTGAGCTCGCAATCCTATATACATTTACCTGGGAATAAGTCCTTCTGTAGTCAATGAGGCTTACTCCCAGGCTGACATATAGCAAACCTACCCCTAGTGGGGGTAATGTGTTTTTAGGTAAAGTATTATTCATTTGACATTTATTCTGCTTAATTTGACTTCTAAAAACTGACAAGAGAGACAGTTTGCTACACAACACTACTGAGAAAGCACTGCATAAGTTTAGGTATATATTCATGCAAATATTTATCACTATGATATTTTTCCCTTCCCTACAGCTACACTGACGGTTCCTGTCCTCAAGAGGACTGATCACATGGTCCCCTGGGCCATTTTGTGGCCCCCAGGACCTCCTGAGGGAAACAATTTTTCTAACTCCAAAATGCCCTCTGGGTTATGAAGGGCATTTCCACTCTGTTTGGAGCCCCCTACCCCTGGACTCCATGGGTCAAAAGACATTTTTGTGAATTTTTGTTTTAAATGCTTGCTCCTAGAGGGTGTGGGGAGCTTTTCCATCATGTTTCACAGACACTCAAAGCCAATTTATGCCCAGGAAAGGCCTTTTTTGTGAAAGTCCATTCACTTCCTGTTGTTAAAAAAAAAAAAGCTTTGCTTAGGCCTAAAATGTTCTAGGAAGGCTCCAAAACATTGTGAAAATACATCTCCTGTCTCCTAGAAGGCATCTGGGGGCAAAAAGTTTTTTTGATAGGGGGAATAAGTGTGGTGGGAGTGCAGCCCTCCAGGGTTTCTTAGGGGAACCAATGAGGTCCCTGGCCTTCCATAGTTGCCCACTCCTGACCCAAAATATACCCAGTATACTCACTATAGTATTCCCAACGCAGAGAGGAAGAAACTATTGTATATTATATACTGGGAATAAAAGTATAACCAGTCCCCACCCTCCACCCTGCACCAAAGGCTATTTTGCCAAAATCAAGTACAAAAGTACAAACTGTAATCTAAATCCAACTGTTAGTCCCAATTACAGAGGATTACTGAATTGACTGCTGAATAGAATTACTTATGCAAAGCCCATTGACTCAATGGGATGAGCAATTCAATTAGTTGGGATAAGCAACTGAATTTAAGCCTGCATGTACACTTCAGCTGTATGAAAACAATCTAGTTTGCATGTCTGTTTTCATCAACATAGCAGACACCAAACTGCAGGCAAACACACTGTACACATTCTTCAACAATGTTATTCTGAACTGGATGTCAATACACACACAAAAGTGCTGAGAAGTATTCATGATTGTTTATTAATTCCACTGAGATGAATCCAGCCTAAATTAGTTGTGACTAACTTGTTCCACTGATTCCAGTGGAATAAAGAATGACTTTAATGCTAAGCACTCAAAATGTGTTGAGACAAATTTATTATTGTAGCATGGTGTAGCGAATTGAGTGCTGAACTACAACTCTGGAGAACAGGGTTCAAATCTCCACTTGGCCGGGGAAACCTACTGGGTGACCTTGGGCAAGTCACACACTTTCAGCCTCAGAAAACCCCGTGACAGGGTCAACATAAGTCAGAAGCAACCTGACGGCACACAACAACAATTAATTCCATTAGGATGGGTCCAGCTTAAGCTAGTCGAGCTTCAGTGGCACAGAAATTAATGGGACAAATTAGTCACAACTTATTGAAGATCCGCTAATATAATGGGACTAAAGAGTGACTAACCTAGGATAGATTCAACCCACTGGAAATATCTGTACAGCCCACTAACCCAGAAAGCTGTGGAGTAAACAAGCTCCACAGCTTGTGTACTGCTGCCCACTAATGCTTGCTTCCATCACTACAGCAACTAATAATCCAGCAAGTGTTACTCTCAAATTTAGTGCTTATTGACACTCCTAAGAGTACAATTTAGGGGTTGTTGTTTTTACGGGTTTTATTTTGTTCTCCTGGATTCTTTGAGACCCAGTGTGGAAGAAAGGTGAGATATAAATAAAGGGATTGATGGATGGAAAATCCAGCACATTGTTTAGGTGGGATGGGCTTTTACTATCAATCATCAAATGCCTATCGAAACAGAAAAGTCTTCACTAATCTGTGAAAAGAAACAGGGAGGGTCCACTCTAACTTCTCTGAGGGGGAGTTCCAAAACCTGGTGAAGTCACTGAAAAGGGCTTTCCCCATGTTCCTACCAGATGCCCCACAAGGAGCATTAAGTAATTAAGGTGTGTGTCACCATGGAAAGATTTGACATCTCACAAACTCTTTCTCGTTTGTTTACTGGCTGTTCCTATTGGGGAGAAGTGAAGTGGGAGCAAATGTGTGCATTAATAATACACTCACACAAAATGAGAAAGAATTTGAGAGAATTTGGACCTATTTTTGACAAGCAAATTCAACCACTGTCAGCCTGAAAAGTAAGGGGAAATGCTAATTTTTTGCTCCCATTTTAAATATATAGTTTTAAGCATTTAAGAAGAATCTAAAAATCACCTAGTAAGGCTATACTAACAGGATGCAAATTCCCAAGACTAACAATATATGCAGGGCAAGGTCAGTTTCACTAAAAGAGAAAATCCTATCTCAAAAGCCAGCAATAACTAATAGTCAATTTATGTATCAAACAATGTATTTTCAACCTGGGCTAGTATTTTCCACTAGCTCAAACTAAACATTTACTCAGTTATTTCAGTTATTACTCAGTTATTTCATATCTGACACTGATCTAATTCCTTCTATTCTCCAGGCCAGTTGTCCTTTTGGCCCTTCAAAAGACACCCCTAACTATCACAAAGATATGGTGGTTGTAAATCTGCATGTGGCTGCACAATTTCAAAGTGCAAGCTCACTGCCTTAATGATCTGCCATAGCAAAATAATTCCTTCTATACACATAGAGAGAGGCAACTGTCCCCCTCCAAATGTTTCCAGACTGCAGTTTACATGAACTACTAGCTACACAGTCCAAGAACATCAGAAGGGCCCCAATTGTCCATCTTTGGCCTATCAAACCTGATGCCTAAGAGAAAGAGTCTAGCCTAGTCTCTGCCCTGCACTACCCCCCTTTTCCTGCAGTGTATAATAAGGAGTGGGGTAGTGCTGGAAAAGTGTGGTAGTGCAGGGCAGAGGAAATGAGTGCATAGGAAATAATGAGCCAGCATAGTGTAGTGGGTTCAGTTTTAGTGTAGCGGGTTCTAGAACTCCAGCAGATCAGGAATGAATCCACATTCAGCCATCGAGGCACACTGGCTGACCTTGGGCCAAGTTACACTCTCTCAGCTTGAGGAAGGCAATAGCAAACCTCCTCTGAATAATTTTGACAAGAAAAGCCTATGACAGAGTCATCATAAGCTGGAGCTGATTTGAAGTCACGCTACTATATACAAAGCAAGTGATAAGAAGTCACGCTACTATATACAAAGCAAACTTAATGATACTTGTCCACTTTGCAGCTAAGGTTAATTGAAAAGAAACCCAATTGGAGGCCATTAAATCAGTGCTAAACTGGGTAATAAAAGCAGCTACTTTTCTGCTACATAGTGAATTTATGGTAAGTTAAACAATTGTTTCCAAAGGCTTTTAAACTCCAGGTTGGAAAATTAAATTAATGTACACAACTAGAGAATAATCAAAATCAAATGCATGTATGCAAGGCTAAAATAAATATAAAGAGACACTCAGTGGGAATGATATGCTCACCATAATGGCTCCATTATCCTGGCCAACGAATATTCGTCTGCTGTCATGGTGATAAGCCATAGTTGAACAAGGTGCTGCCCAAAGAAATACCAGTAAAGTAAGTGTTATACAGAATTATTCCAAATTTTTGTCTATCAAAAACTGGTTTTCATTTTGCAGCTGCATTCATATATATCCATGCACTTTCCAAACAAAATTAGAATACACTCCACAGAGCACACACATTCTTTGTATCTTACCATTGGATTCTAAACATAGTATGGCTATAACTTTTTTTGTTTTTGCATCAATGTCTATACTACTAACCACAGATTAGTATGCAAAGATTTTAATTGTTGATGCTAATCTTACTATGAGAAGTTCAGTTTGCTATTTTTTTATTTTTATATTAGATTTGATTTGATGAAGATGCTATTTAAGACAATATTTAAGAATCAGGCAAGGTTGAGTTTTCTTATCAGTTGCCAATCCTATTTCTGAGTACATTTTTATGTGCTTGACTTAATACCAGGCTGAATTAGTGTGATTTGGAATTTAGGAACATCTTGGCAAGGAAAATATAAACCCATATTTAGTAAACATCTTACTTTCACTATGTGGGGAGGTAACAAGCATGACATTAAAACCCGATTATTTAAATGGTAAAACAAGAAGTCATTATGTTAGCTCAGTTAGACACTAGATATACTAGATAAGAAAACACCTCAGTTAAGTAACTGAAGCCTTCAGAATAGTTGTTTCATCTTATGCAACTTCACAAAACATGAATGACATTTTTGTATTTGTCAGCTTCCTCTGGCTGCCAAGTTTCCACTTGGTTGCCAAAATTATATTTCTTCCATAGAAGGTCAGGGGTATTTTGCCTTCTCATGGTCTGCCCTAAAAAAAAACAAAAAACACAGAAGATGTAGCTTTGTCACAAGACTATCTTGTGGATTATATATAGACAGCTAGAACAAGCCAGCTGGAAAGCCAGTGGGCATGCCTCAACATTGTAAGATCTTTAGGAGGGTCAGAAAGAGGACTACCAGGTACCACAAAAGGATAAGAGAAAAAAAAAGAACTAAAATAAATGCTTTGATTCTGATGGACACTGATTAGGACCAGAACAGCATGCACATTCACTTGAAGTGTGTTCAGGTAAAATGTCTCTAGTACAATTCAGCATAAGTTACTTATTTCAACTTACTGTTGATCAAGAAAAAGGGTGGGAGATGTGCAGTCCCTCAAGGCCTTTTGAGGTACCTAGGACCTCCCAGTATTTCTCCATTATTTCTTTTCAAATTTCAGCTTCCTACAACTACAGGGGCTGTTGGGGACACTTCTGACACATTCTCCACTCTCCTGTAGCTGTTTTAGAGCCAGGAAAGGCCTTTTTGCAAGAGAAAGCCAATGAGAGGTCAGTCATAGGGACTGTGAGGCTACATATGGTTCCAAAAGCTTTCCAAAAAAAGTATAGGGTCAGAGTTAAGCAGGGATTGTGCATTTCCACAGTTCCATACAGTGCTAAATGGGTTTTAAAAACTGCTGCTTGTTTCAGTCACAACAATCAGGGAAAAAAGTGCTAAGAAGAGAGATTTGAATCTATGTGCACCTTTCATACATAAACACAAGTTGGGAGGCATGGGATGCTGCAGTAGCTTTTACTACTTGAGGTCAGCATTATCACAGATATCCTATATGCCAGGGGTTGGCAACCTTTTTGAGCCAGGGGCCGGGTTGCAATCCCTCAGACAATTGGGGGGCCGAAGAAAAAAACATTTAAAATAAAAAAATAAAAAAAATATGCATGCACACTCTCTCAGCCCCAGAAAAGCCATGGCAAAACTCCTGTGGAGATTTTGTCAAGAAAACCCCAAGAACAAGTAATAACAACAATAATCAATATAATCATGGTGGGTGGCGGGGGACGGCAACGGCAGGACCAACCTGGGGCCGGTCTAAACGCCTGGGGGGGGTGCATTCGGCCCCCGGGCCGTAGATTGCCTACCCCTGCTATATGCAATGTCATTGGTACAAATGCAACTTGTATGCTGAAAATACATACTGAACCCATTTACTAATGCTAAAAGCCTTATCAGTTTTGCTCTCCACTTAGCAAAGGAGCATTTATATTGGATTAATACTGCACATCATCACCTCACCAAAAAAATAAGGGATATTTGTATTGTCTTTCCTTGGAATTCAATTGGCCCTCTCTAATCAATGATAGCACAAAAAGCAGGTGCAGTATGCACATCCTCTTATATCCTATTTTAAGCATTAGCCTGCACAACAGTGAGCTAATGCACAGTTCAAGCTGGATACTAGTGTGTAATACAAGTGAAAGAGATATAAAGTGTAGTTTAGCTTCAGGCCCAGCCCTACAACATCAGACAAAGTGAAACATACATTTCAGCCAGCAAAGGCTGAGAGAAATGGCTGCATGGTGGGGGAGGAGAGGGCTGTTTACCATGTAACCAGTGACAGCATTTTAAGTTTTTTAATTCTTATGGTAAAGTTTTTAAAATGTTTGTATTTTGTGAGCTGCCTTGGGTCCCTTTCTATTATATATGTCTGTCCCTAGCTTTCCACTTCACCAAATGCATCTGAGGAAGTAGACTGAAGTCTACAAAAGCTCATGGGGCCAACTTATTTCAGTAGTCTCAGAAGTGCTACAAGATCTCTCTGCATACTGTAGACTATAGCCATCTATATCTTTGATTTCTAGGAAAAAGGCGGCATAAAAATGATGATGATGATGATGATGATGATGATATAGCATGCTGTGTATTCCCATGCCGTCACTGTTTACATGGTAAACAGCCCTCTCCTCCCCCACCAGGTAAAGTGGAGGATGCTGTCCCCTTGTTGGATATCAAGGAAGATTCAATTGTTAGCTCAGTCAGTGTTATATGGAACAGGAAGAGACATTGCTGTATGTTGTTCTTTGCCTCAAGCAGCAAAGTATCTTGGGTTGGCCATATCCTACTGGAAACATAACTCCTAATTTCAACCCACAGGTGAGGGGGATGTCAGGGAACCCGATATGCAGACTATGCACTGCTATTCAGCAGATTTACATTGTGTTGCCATTCAGAGAGAGAGGAGTTGAGGATCATCATCATCATCATCATCATTTATTATCTCAATTCCCCCCCCCCAAAGTTGGAACTCAAAGCGGCTTACAATTTAAAAGAATACAATTAAAAACACAGAAAAGTGAACATTAAAACAGAATTAAACTGTTACTGTATTAAAATATATTACTCATTAAAAGAATAAAACACAGTTTAAAAGAGATACTTGAGAAATGACATCTGCAAAGAAGCACATGTACTTACATGACATTGTGTGGTAAATGCTGGGCCAATACTGGCCACTATCTCTCTTCAGCCATACTCTAATCGTCCTGTGAATTCAGTAAAAGAAAAGAACTTGTGTAATTCTTTAAATGAAATTCTATTCTCGGACAAAAAGTTAAAGTGTGCTCAGGCAGATACGGTAAGTATCTGGGGTTACATCTTCCAAACAAGTTCATACAGTGGGTCCTTGTTATCTGCTGGGGTTTAGTTCCAGGACCTTCCATGAATAACAAAATCTGTGGATGCTCAAGTCCCATTAAATATGTCATTGCAAAATGATGTCCCTTATATAAAATGGAAAATCAAGGTTTGCTATTTGGAATTTATACTTTTAAAATATTTTCAAGCCATGGTTGCTTGAATCTGTGGATAAAAAATCCATGGATAAGGAGGGCTGACTGTATTAACGAAAACATTATTTCAAAGTATTCTTAGATGTTCCTGTTCCTTCACAATACTATTCTCATAACATTCAGCTGACTTTTTATGAGCTGTAGTATAACCGTGATTTAATACCTGCATGAGCTAAATCTTAAATGATAATCCAGCATTCTGACTATGAGTTTGGCCAGGCAAGTATCTTTTCCCAAAGGAGAGGAAAACCAGATGGATACTTTCTTTGTGGAAGTTTTAATAATACTATTTCATTCATTGTAGCTAGAAGCTAAGATTAAAAAACAGACTTCTGTTCCAAAATACACCCTTAGGTCTCTACTTAGAAATTGAACAAGAGACCCAATATGATCCCCAACTGTAGCCTTGCTATCCTTGCAAAGTATCATACAATACAAAGAAAAAGTAACTCCAGATAACTAGTATGGTTTGGCATCTAAAATAAAAATATGAAATGAGTTCAAATCAGGACTTAGCCATGAAATTCACAAGGTTAGTTAAAAGTATGATAAAATGTGTTATATCTTACAGAGAACACTTCTCTCTTTGAAAGTGACCTCTTTTTAAAAGACTGACAAGACTGACAAATCTATGTCCAGTTTAATAATAATGAACCATAAGGGAGAACAGGGACTTTGAAGCTAGTCATCATATTAGCATCATCAAGTTAGCACATGAACCAGACTCAGTAGCAAGCACTAAGGTATTGTTGACAGCATTTCCTACTGTGTTTAAATTATACTACAGTGGTCCCTCCACAATCGCTGGGGTTAGGGGTGGAGGACCCCTGTGAACGGGGAAAAAAAACACAAATAAAAAACACTATTCTTTTTATCTGAGAGAACACCTCTCTGGGAATTTCCAGGTCTTCCAGTGCAACTCTATGTCAACATCTGCCAGAGGTTGATCATAGAATTGTGCTGGAGGACCTACAAATGCCTGGAGAAGTGTTTTCTTTAGGAACCTCTACGTTCTCCAGCACAACTCTATGGTCAACCTCCGGCAGAGTTGCGCTGGAGGACATACCGATTCCTAGAGAGAACATATGAATCAAAACCACAAATAATCAAATCTGCAAAAGTCAGAGCTGCAAATGCGGAGGGCCGACTGTACTTCTAATGTTTAATTGTGCATATATCTACATACAGGAATCAGTACATGCAAAATTTATGTAAAACAGTATTCCCTGTATGCAAAACAGTTGAGGGAAGAGCATTCCTCTTTTTGAGCAATGTGAAAATGAACACTCAACTGATCACGCATTGAAAGACCTGCTTCAATGTGATCTTAGCTTGCCATTTTTATGGTGAGCAAGAGTAAAATGTGGAAAGATAAGGGAAGATTCAAGACAAAATAATATTGAGAAGAAGCACAGAGAGATCTGAGATAGAAAGCAAAGCCAGTGGAAATGAACAGCTCTCACAGAAAATATTTTGACAAGCAGTTTTATGCACTTGAATAGCACACATTGCATTTTAAACAGCTCTAGTGAAAAGCAGTAAGAAAACAGACCTCCCTCTCTACTTTGCTTCTTCACATCTTTTAAGGAAAAAGTCAAATCATTTGGCACATAAGTACTTCATGTATTGTTGTTTAATGAGCACAAGAACATAATGAACTGAAACAGCAATAAAAAGAGTCTGAAAGGATAGAAAATAAATCCTTCAGTATTATAATCACCACATCACAGACAGACTCAGAAAACCGAAACCTAAGAGGCATGTAACTGAGATCTCATTAGAAATCAAAATTTACCAGCTGATTGTTTGTACTTAGCCATTACTACCCTACCCTGGTTTCTAAGTGGACATATGAGATCATGTACGCAGTTTGGGAGTACTCCTGGATTCATCTTTACAGTTGTCATTTCAAGTGGGTGCGATGGCCAGGAGTGCTTGGTATCAACTTTGGTTGATCCGCCAACTGCATCCCTACCTGGACTGAAAGCAGTAGTACTTGAAGCAGTAGTACTTGCCCTGGCAATCTCTCGTTTGGATTTCTGTAATGTGCTCTACATGGGGCTACCTCTGTATCATGTTCGGAAGCTCCAATTGGTTCAAAATGCGGCAGCCAGATTGGTCAC
>JAIPUX010001880.1:82197875-82215549 GCA_020142125.1 Phrynosoma platyrhinos
ATCCAGTCTACAACAGCTTATGCTACAAACGTCTTTCTCTCAGTTAGCTTGAAAGGTGCTATAAGAGCCCTTTGAGTGATGCACATTTAATATAGTTTTTTTAAAATCCTCATGGTGCTATTTGGAAGAATATGAAATAAGGTCAGATCATAACAATGGAGTTAAAAGGCAGCAGTATGTATAAAACCAAATAAAAACCATCATCTGAAAGGTTTAAAGATATGTTTAAAAAACATAGAGGTATGTTTTACCTGATGCCAAACTCACAATGAAGTTAAGCACCAGAGGGGAGAGCACAGCTTAACTGGGATGATAAGTCTTCCTTGTAGTCACCCATCTCATTTGAGAAAGCAAGAACACTTATTCAAGGCCCTTTTGCAGTTAGACGATGTTTCAAATATCCTAGTTCCAAGCTATACATGTCTTTAAATGTCAAAGCTAGTACTTTGGAAAACTGAAAATAGCAGTAAATGTAATAAATGTGAAGTACTGTTGGCTAAGGTACTGCAGAAACTATACTGGCTTAGTAACGGAGATGAGCACACACACCCCATGGTCAGACACGACTTGACAACCTTGTCAATGGGGAATACCTTTACTTTTTACCTTTAAGGCCATCCAATAACAGAAACCAAATCTGCCATGGAACACCAAAATTGTATTATTTAACAAAAAGTGGGGCTTCCTGGATCACATCAAGAGTCTATCTAATTGCAGCATCCTCTTTTCAACAGGCACCAAGCAGATGCCCCTGGGATCCCCACAAGTCAGCTGATTACCCACAGTGCTGCTGGTCAGTAGAAAAAACAACCTTGGATTGGAACTGCAGCCTGTTCTAGATGGGATTACACTTCCTGTGAAGATCAGGTTCATAACCTGGAGTAGTCTTGGATCTTGCACTGCTCCTGGAAAGCCAGGTGTTCCAGCTGTGCCCTTTCTTTAGGAAGGCAGATCTGGCCACAGTGGCTCATGCCTTTTAGTTACTTCCTGATTAGACTATTTTAAGGAAGGCAGATCTGGCCACAGTGGCTCATGCCTTAGCTACCTCTTGATTAGACTACTGTACTGCATGTGGGACTGCCCTTGAAAAGTGTTCAGAAGCTACAGCTAGCACAAAATGAAGCAACCAGACTTGTACATCTTAGAGACCATGTAACATCAATATTGCAAGAACTGCACTGGTTTCCAATTTGCTTCTGAGTTTAATTCAAGGTGCTGGTGTTGGCCTACAAAGCCCTAAATGGCTTGGGGCCAAAGTATCTGAAAGACCATCTCTTCCCATGTGAGCCTGCCAGGAATTTGAGGCCCTGTTGTGTGTTCCAACATTTTGTGAAGTTAAGTTGGTTGGTACATGTCATACGGCTTTTCCTGTAGCAGCATCTCAATTGTGGATCTATCTAAGGAAATTAGCCTGACCCCATCTGTTCTGTGCTTCTGGCAGATAGCCAAACACTGCTCCTCCACACAGAATCATAGAGTTGAAAGAGACCACAAGGGCCATCCAGTCCAACCCCCCTGCCATGCAGGAACTTACAATCAAAGCACTCCTGACAGATGGTCATCCAACCTCTTTTTAAAAACCTCAAAGATGGAGACTCTGCAAGGCAGCATGTTTCACTGTTAGACAGCTGTTACTGTCAGCAAGTTCTTCCTAATGTTTAGGTGGAATCTCTTCTCCTTCTCTGGAGCACTAGAAACCATGCTACAACACATGGCATTCAGTATTTGAAAGTGCTATTTTAACTGTTTTAAAACTGGATTCTTGGATTGTTTTTAGACTGTTTTTAGGAATTTTTTTAAAATTTAAATGAGTGTTTTAATGTGTTTTATAATTGTTTTAATGTATTTTAAAAATGTTTTTATCTCAATATTGTTTTAATTGGCTTTTATTTGTTTGCTGCCCTGGGAGCCCTAGTGGGCTAGAAGGTGATAGAAAAATATGTTAAATAAATAAATGATAGTTTGTCCCCATTTCCAGTAAGAAGTATTCAGACCCCATTCACTTGGAGTCTCTATCTGTTCTGGTAAACATGTCTTGAGCAACTTCTCTCTCATAAAATTAGTTTAATCCAATTTTGAAGACACCTAGGCTACTGATCCTTACATTTTTTTTTGGCTGTGAATGCATTACATTACATTACCTCTTTTGAGTTTAATTTATCTCAATTATGTGTTGTACAAAGTAAGTTCCATTTATCTTGAATCTGTCACCAGGTTCTAATGGGGGGGATTTCTTTGGATTATTTGTTTAAATCCATCTGACCCTGAAGCTGGTAAAAGGCTCTCTAAAGGGCAAAGGGTAGGGTAGGGCAGGACATAAATCAGGCCTGCACAACATATGGCCGGGGGCTGCATGTGGGCCCGCCAAATGATTTTGAGCGGCCCACAAGAATGTGGAACAACTTCAAGGCTCCTCCACCGCTTGGCCTCCTCCTCTGCTGCTCAGCTTTCTCACAAGGACAAGAGCCAGGTGGTGAAGGAGGAGGAGGGTGGGCAAACACTTGCCCTGTGAGAATCCTGCCACCCAGCCTTCTCTTGAGGAGAAGGAGGGGCGGTAGAGGAGAACAGGCAAACACTCACCTTGGAAGACTCCTAGGCTTTCTCCAGAGGAGGAGGAGGACAAACACTTACTTGGCAAGGCTCCTCCTCTGCCCATCTTTCTCCTGAGATGGTCAGGTGGCAGAGGAGAAAGAGGGGCAAATGGTCATGCCTCAAGGATCCTCTATTGCTCAGCTTTCTCTTGAAAAGGGGCCAGGCAAAGGAGGAGGGGGAGTTAATATTAATAATTAATTATTAATATTAAATTAAAACCTATCTGTGGCCTGAAGAAGTTTAGCCTGTTTTAATTTTGGCCCCTATCTATTGCCAAATTGTGCAAGTCTAGCATAAATACTCCAATAAAATAAATAAATGTTGCACTCTTTGCATAAAGTCTTTATCATACCTCTCACTATGGAATCAATTCCTAGTTTCTTTTATATAAAATCAGTGCATAAACAATAAACCTTACTATTCTATAAATGCTCAATTTCCTTAGAAGCTTTTAAGTCAAAGACTAGGAAAGCATGGTTTTTGGAAGTCAAAATTTACAGTGCCTATAGGATCACCACTGCTTACATCAAAAATGGACAACTTGTGACTTTCCAGAAGTTACTGCATGGCAATTTGTACCTTTCCTCACCAATGACTAGGGCTGATAAGAGTTGTATTCTAAAACTATATGATGACCACCAGTTGTTCTTGTTTGACCTACATGACTTTTACATTCTTGAGGCTGGTGAAACAGGAATTCTTTTGCAGGAATCATCCTCACCATTCTTCTACTGTATTAAGAATTCTGAGTTTAATAATCAATATCAGTACATACATTAGCCCATCTCCATACTTTAGAAAGTTTGGAATAGCAAAAAAATTGGCAGCTAACAGAAAATTCACATTTCTCCACTCCTCCTAGCTAACCTGGAGGTGGGGCATATGTGTTCTGATGTTGTCATAGGAAACAACATGATCTCACATACTTATTGGCTATTACCTTTAAAACCCTACATAGTTTGGGTCCAGGTTACCTACAGGATTGCCTCCTCCCATATAATCCGTCCCATACACTCAGGTCCTCTGGGGAAAATTTACTTCAACTAGATTGACAATGGTCAGGACTAGATTGACAACTGTCACCCAGAGGACCTTTTCATCAGCCACTCTGACTGTGGAATGACCTCTTGGAAGAGATTCGATAATTCAACATGCTGTTTGAATTTAAAATGGTATTAAAGGCCTGTATCTTCTGGCAGGTCTACCCAGTCAATTTTAAGCTATGAATTCTAAATTGGTATATTTTTAATTTTATGTCTGGATGATTTAACGTATCCTATGTTTATGCATTTCAACCTATGTTTAAATGATTTTATATGTTTTAATCTATGTTGTACCCAGCCTCAAGCCTTGGGGAGAGGTGGGTAAGAATTTTTTTAATCATTATCTGACAGCATGGCAAGCTGGGATAAGCTGAGAAGCCTAACTATTTACGAATATAATAACCACCATTCAATGACTTACCAACTATTTCTTCTGGTAGCCAGGACCCCTCTTTTACTGCAGTGGACTATGGTCAGGGATTATGGGACTTGTAATTTAAAGAAGACAAGATGTTAAGTTTGGGAAGTCTTATCATATTCTATTAATCCATTAAGGGGCTATGCAGCTGGGCGGCTCTGGGCCGCCCCTGCTAGCAACGGATCGAGGCTGCAGCCCCGATCCTTCCTTTTGCTGCCCCTAAAAAAGTGGCAAAATGCCGCTCCTTTTAGGGATGGCAAAAGGATGCCCCAAGAGCTGGCGACGCAGCTCTTCCACGCCCTTTTGACACAATGTGTCTACACACTGCACCAAGAGGGCATCCTGACACCGTGCACAGTGCATCAGGACGGCGTTGGGCTGGGGTTGGGGCGGCTAACATGTGGCTGCCCCGCCCCAACTCCATCCCCAGTCAGGCCCTTCAGGCCAGTCTGCAACGCCCCTAAGTTTAAAGACATCTTTCTTTGACATAAGTGACATAAAGTCAAACTGTAGTTTGTATTTCTTGTAGTTCTACAACTCATAAGTAAGGTAATTAGCAGATAACTCACTTGTTATTTTTGCAAAGTTTGCTTTTGATTGTTCAAACATATCTCGAATACCAAGCTCTTGTAGAGGTTCCTTTAAATCTGTTTCTGCTTCTACTGTAAACCTGAAGGGAAGAGCAGCAAAAAGCATTGATTCAAGACTAAAATTAGTCTGCAACTGATAAATATATATATTTTAAAGTCAGGGTTTCTTGTATTGGATTAAATGAGATACATAGTACATACTTGGGTAAAATGACCTGTACTCTCTTTTGTACCATAGTTGTCATCCAACTCTGTATAGTTTTTGTGCTAATGTGAGGAATAATAGCAGACAAAGGAGTTGTACTTTCTGTAGGCAGGGCAATCAGCATACTGATACTTTCACCATGGTATGGCAATTCAATGATATTGTACCATAAATCATTAGGAGTACTTGTTGTGCCTAAAAAAGAGAGAGAGAAAATGGGAAGGAAAAAAAATCAAGGATATAATAAAAACCTTTCATTTCAATTGCACAGCAAGACAGTAACTACTAATGACTCCATAATAAGTAGCTATTGGATCAGATTTGATCAGGATTGAGAGTGAAAGCTGAGTTTCAACAGCTTTTCTATTGCCAGGCTTCCAGCTCATTCTATACCACAGCTTGTCTTCTTTCCCCACTCTCTGCAACAGCAGGGGGAAGGACAGAATGAGGGATCTGAAAGGAAGTTGCAAGGTTTCACCCCCAACCCCACCCCTACATTCCACAACATCTTAACTTCCTTGGTGGTCCCTGCCCATTTTTGTTCACTTTATATGTGGCTGCTGACATGTCTCTTGCCACTCTGCCTTCCCTCCTTGATCTCAACACCACCTCACTCTTCAGATTAAAAGATCTTGGGGAGGCCAGGACAGCATCAAGGTAGGCTTCAGGGAAGAGTTCACTTATTCCCTCTCCCTCTTTGACCTCACATGGTAATTTCTAACTTTTCCCATGATGAACACAAAGCCACATTTGTCATATTATTAAGGCAGATGCTTATGATTTTCAGCCAAGTATGCTTCAGCCCTAATCCATGTTGCCCACTGGAAGGTAGTTCACTGCATGTAAAGGCAAATTAGAGACTGCAGCACTTGCTGTCTCTCATTTGCTTCCCAAACACCTACTAAAATAAGTAAGAGCTAAAAGGAAGTAACTGCACATTGAAAAAGACATAGAGGGATTTCCCTTATCCTCCAATGTCATAAAAATCTTACTGAGGAAATCAAAGATATTCCCAAACCTGCCAATATCATACCAAATGGCTGCGTAATTTAAAAATACCAGTGGAGCTAGCTTTTACTACGCACCAGATATTCAGATGATCTGAAGAAAGCAAGTTATACAATATAACAAAGCTTCACAGTTGCCACAGAAACTTTGCCAAATCAGGATCAAAGATCCCAAATAGATGTGTTGAACTAGGTTTTACAACAGACTTAATTCTGTAGCTTCAGAGCTTGCTCAGACTTCATTGATGTCCCATGTGTATGTGTTCTGAGTGTGAGGGTTTTTTTTTAAGGCAATTTAATGTTGTTGGGTTTGTTTGTTTACATTCTTACATCCCTCTTCTTTCTCAACAGCCCTGTTTTAGTTAATAGCAGTCATAAATCACCATTAAATTTGCTATTAGTGTATCTGTACTTCCTAAGCAACCTGATGTGGGAGATCAGCAATTTTTCTCAGTGTGCCAGGGACCAGCAACCATATATATGTCCACTGACAACAGCTGTTTCTTTCTTGGAACTTCTCCAGGGACAAACAGCAGATGACCTGAAGACCAACATCAATCGATTCACCAACACTTTGAGCCGTACTTATATAATTGCCTCACTAGCAGTGTAATTTGTGTAACAAACATGTATTATAAACATAACAAGAGATATTATGAGGGGCAGAAAGCTTTCTCACTGTATGTTCTAAGGTGTATTAAGAAACAGAAAGTTCCTTTCACATTTAAGTAAAATGTTAAGCAAAATCTTCTGATTCTTCAGAAACAAGCTATGTACCTAGTAAGTGCAGGCTTTAGACAAAGACTAAAGCAGAACAAATGAACTTTTGTCCAAAAGATACAGCAGTATACCAGAAACGGGTCCCAGAAAGGGACTGTTGTATTGCTTTGTATAGATTGGAATTAGTGTTAATACTGTAAGACGATTGTAACTGGCCTGAGGATAATGGTTACGTATTACATGTTCAATAGTATAATCAGAACAGAAAAGGATTCAGAGGGAACATCTATTCTTGACTTTGTATTTTAAATGGCTTTAAATACTTGACTAATTTGGATTCTTTTCAGGGGATTGGACTGGATGGCCCTTGTGGTCTCTTCCAGCTCTATGATTCTATAATGCTGCATGAGAAGCCAACTAGTTTGGCTAAGAAAATGAATAATGTTATTGTTAACTGTGATCAAGTTGACGTCAACTTATGGTGACCCTATGAATGAAAGATCTCCAAGTCAGGTCTGATCAGGTCTTACAGATTTAGGGCTGTGGCTTTCTTGATTGAGTCTACCTTGGCTCGTCAAAGATGGACTCGTGCTACTCCCACTGCCTGAAGGCTTCTGTGTACAGCAGGAGCTGATAAACAAACCACAGACTTCAGTACATGATTCGTTTAACATGTCATGCAAATAAAACAGCTGCCAGTGCTCTAGGGCTTGATCTTCTCTGGACAAGCTACAGAATGAAAAACATGATTTGTTCTCAGGTTTGTTTCTATCTAGTGTGTGTGATATGAGACAAGCTAGAGTGTCAGCAACTCTGTCAAGAATGAAAAAGCCAGCTTTCACTTACTGATGTACAGATGAGAAACAGGAACTGGGAATTTTGAATGTGATGAGAAAATAGCCTCATTCAGAATGAGTTCTAAGCACATAAAACTAGTATCTGATTTTTTACGGCTTTCAACAATTTCTTTACTCAACCTTCCTCAGAAACTGGGAATCGGAAAGTAGAGTAAGATGCTGATTTAAGACAGAAATTCATAACCAAGAAGAGTATGAGAACAGCCACCATGGTGGAAGAAGTAACTGTGCACATCACAACCAAGTATCTTCATAGTAAGATGCTGTTCTTTCCATGTGCACAGCTGTTAAGACCACTAACATCTCCTCTCCCCTGTTTGCCCTAAAGGCCAACATACACTTAGCAAACTGTATATATTGTGAATAAGTATTAACCATTACACTTGTCCCTCCCTGTTCGCAGACTTGGCCAGTCTTGGTCCTTTGTGGACGGCAAGCAGGGAGGGACAAAACGGCAGCGCTGCACACGGGAGCATGTAACCATTATAACCAATGGGCCTTGAATATTTGCGATTTTCCTGATTCGGGGGGGGATGTTCCACAACAGACCCCCGCAAATCGTGAGGGACAACTGTACTTCCTATTTTAAATTTGCAACCCCATTCCCACTCTCAAATGTCATGAATGGTACTAGCAATTGACACTCAGTTCTAACAGGTAAGATCCATGAAATTCCCCTAGCCCACTTCACAAGAGAGTACATAGAGATGGCAATTCAGTAGATTTGATTTGATTCCTAGCATCTCCAGCTAAGATAATTTATATTTGATTGCTGGCATCTCCAGCCAAGAGAATCCTGTAGCACAGACTTGGGAAACTGCACATGGTTGGGGAGATGCATTCTCCTCCCCCACTCCCATGGGACTTTGGAGAGCTGTACTGGACATTTACTGCTTACAAATTTTAAAATGATTTCAAGTCCCACACCTTGCTGATGTGGGGGGGGGGGGCAATGTCCCCCCACTTTTTTAGGTCCAGGAGAGGCCTTAATAGAAAGTCAACCAAACGTTCATTTTCAGTTCATTTCATAGTTGTTGTTGTTTTAAAAAAGCCTCTCCTAGCCTTAAATAGTCAGGGTGGAAAGGAGGATGCAAAAATGCAGCAAAATTACCTCATGTCCTCTTAGAGGTAGAGGTCATTTTCTATTCAATGTTTTTTCAAAAACATTTTTGGACATTTGGGGACAGTATTCACAATGGTTGAGGGACACATTTTCTCCACCCCTGATCTAGCAGGTGACTGCAAAATCTTTTGCCTGGCATTATCATGATTACTAATACTACCACTACCATTATATCTTTTCCCCAAAACTGGGACTCAAGGTGGCTATGTAGGTATAGAAATAATATCTATATTTACAGACATTTGTAGATCGTTTCCAAGCAACTATGCTGTGGTTTAAATCTAACTTCAGAAAATTTCAAATCATCCAGGTTTGGCCTGAGATTACACTCCTTTGTTTAGCAAAGTGTTTGGCACACCTACTGATATAACTTTCTAGTCAATTCTGCCATAAAATACACCTGTAATTCAATGTCTTTGTTGAATTTAGCAAGAAAGTCTCAGAGAAAAAAAATTCTGCACATTAACATACCACAGCGGAACACTGACAACTGAGCCAGCATAGGTACTTGATAAGTCTTTCCATCAGCTCCATTAAACGTTCGTTTTTTTGTGTTTTCTGGCTGAAAACGTGACTTCCATAATCCCTTAAAGTACACTGCATTTACCAGTACCAGCCTGGTCAAAACACTATCAATATCCTCTGGAGACAGAACACTGTCTATCATACCTGGAAAGAGCAAGAGAAAACAAAAATTAGATAACATCAAATAAAAGTTAAACATAGAAAGGGATGAGATACCTTCACAACAAATTGCCCTGAACAAAAGGTGAAACAAAATTCAAAGCAGTAACAGACTGAGAGGAACTGTGCTGGACTTTGGTTGCTAGAAATCAGTACAAGGCCTTAGTAAGAATGTTTTAGTACAGTGAATTGGAGGAGAGGAACTGATACACACACATAGCTCCTACTTCTTTTACTTTCTGTAGAAATAGTATGCAGAAGAGATGTATTATTCAGTAAAGAAACTAGTAGGTTCCAAACTACTGAGACTAGCCTAAACTCACTTAATTTTTTTCTGCAAATCTAAATGTGTAACAGATTTGGAGTTTTCTGGATGGAATTCACTCTAATTCATTGCACTCCACTTTATTCCAAATTATTCTACTTGTTCAAAGACTTCACTGTAGACATCCTACATATGTGTGCTAGTCTCAGGAACAGAAAATGCCAAGGACTTCATCTCCAGACACCAAATTCCAAAAACTCAAGCGAGCACATCAACCTCAAATGTAGAAATATCCCCCTCCCATTCTTGGGACATCTTTTATGGATTTTTCCTATTTATATTTACACACTACATAATGTAATATTAGACTATTTACCAAAACACTGAGCTGAAAGCAAGAAACCAACAAGCTGCAATCATGTTCAACCTTCTACTCAGCTCACATACTCCTCCTATTGACAATTGCTACATTTATATATTTAAAATATATAATAAAAGAGTAAAACATAAAAGAAAAACACAAAAATAGGAGTGTTACCTTGACACAACTAATGTAGGTGATTATTTCTAAGAATCAAGATCACCTTGTTAGACAAATATCCACTTACAGATATTCTAGGATACTACTGCATTTTTACATATAATATAGCTTGGGTGAGAAGTTTATAAAGTAAACCTCACTTGGAAAGTGAGTCTTGACCTGAACTGCAACATTACTGTTTGATTTTGCAGATACTGGCTAAGATCCTGCACTTTCAACTTATTTATGATGATGGAACTTGAGCTCCATCATTACAGTTACATCTGCTGATGCCACCAGTACCTGCAAAAACCCTATATTTGCAGCTTGACGAAACCCCAACCAAAACATCTCCAATATGCCAGAGATCAGGGCACTGTGAAATGATGTCAGCAGTGCTCTTCTAGTCACTGTACATGTTGTGAACAAGCAGCTGGAAAACCCCTGGGGTCCTGCCAACACTATTTGTTCCAAGGCACCCCACAACCAGGAGAACATGGCAGATGACATTTCTCAGCACCTTAGTAATAAATCAGCCAGATGCTGTAAAGTTGATTTTTGGGTTTATATTGAGTCGTTCATGACTAGCATCAAGGTGATTAGAACTACAGGCTTCAGGAAGAGATAGTACCAGAGATACGACAGTGTCTACAGTGCTTTACAGAATAATCAAAAGCAAAACGGATAAGCCTGTTCTCCAAGCGATTAACAATCCACATTTTATCAGTAGGGGAGGAAAGAGAGGTTAACAGGTAGTAAAGTAACAGGCAAGAGAGGGTAACAAAAGAAAAATGTGAACAGTTTATCATCACATACCCTTAGTTTCATTTTTGACCCACTGGTTAATAGTATCACAGGCACTGTCCTGGTCCTCAAAGTCAATGCTCTTGACACTGCATTGAAAAACCTCATTGTTTCTGGAAACAAAAGGCACTTCCATTTTCAAGCCACTTTTTGCAAAGACTGCATTTGCAATTGTTACAACATCTTTGTTCTTCTTTGACACAATGGCTTTGTTTATCTTCTTCAGCACTTTACCAACTCCTAAATGAAAAGACTGAAGTTAGATTAAGGTTAGAAAAAAACAATTAAAGCAGATTTCCAGAGGTTTAACCATGCAAGTCTGTTGCTGCAAAGGCTACAATTCTTGGGGTATCTTGAAACCAATTTGTTATAGCATAAGATTTCATGCATTACATCTGATACATGAAATATTATCCCAACTAAAGCAGTTATCCTAGGCACATTTATTCAGGATCAAATCCAATTACAAACCCCGACTACAGTAGACTACAGAATCAATGCATTTTAAATGTATTTATTTACTTGAAAAATTGTTCTAGGATTACTCAATCCACCAGGGCCTCTGATGTGAGATACAACACATAAAAATATTTAAAATATTGAATATACAAATAAAACAATTTAAAACAATGCTTTAAAAACAGGTTTAAAATTATAGACAGTTAAAACATGTGGCACAGCCACTCCTAGTTTTAATAACTGAAGGCCATGCAATACAATACAATCTCAGCTGCATGCCATAAACTCAAAATGAATGGAACAACTTCCCTGTCCACATAGGAAACTGCTACAGATAATGCCCTGTCACATATGCCCACCAACCAGCCTTGCAGGCTGCTGGGACACCCAACAAGAGATCTGCTGAAGATCTCAAATTTTGGGCAAGTCCATAGAGAGTTGGGAAGGCAGTCTGGTACCAAGCAGTTTAGGGCTTGGGAGTTTACAAAACTTACCTTGAATTGAGTTCAGAAGCACATTAGAAGCCAGTGTAGTTATTTCCAGAATGATGATAAATGACTTAGTAAAGGCAATTTATTGGTTTAATCTTGTTGGGACTAGCAATTGGATTTACTCCTCAGAAGCAAATTCCAAATGCCAAAGGAACCTTCCACATAGGCTTTAAAGGATTCTAGAGCTGAGCAAAGATTGTCAATCCAAAAGTGCTAACACAATAAAGCAGGGACACAACCCTCCAAATGTTGCTTGAATACAGTTTCCAGCATTGTTCAGTTCTGGTAGTTGGGAGCAACAAGTCGAAAATATCTGTATGATTTTTGACAACTTTACGGGATGAAGAAGCCAGTGAAGCTTCAAAAGCTTGCATGAAGTATTTTGTGCTTTTTAGTGGGCTCTGTAAAGGCATCATTATTTTGTGAATTTTGTCGTATTTTTCTGCATGGCCAACACAGCTAGTCCTCCTGTCATTTTACAACAGGACAAACTGAAGTTGCAATGTTTCAATATTTCAGCCTCTTTTACAGTGTTCAGCTACCATATTAAGGCAAGAGAACAATCAAATACATTCATCAGATGGGGAACTATAGAAGAAATGAAGCATTCATTAATGTTTTTATTTCAGCAGATGAAGAAATGTTTGTTTTCTGAAACTTTCAGCTGAATGAACTGTTTACAGTGGTGTCATTCCAATGTTTTGTGATGCAGTCAAAAGTTGTGCTGCCCCTTGCACAACACACTTGGCATGTTAAGAGAAGCAACAAGGCTAGCAGGCCCATCAAGAGAATGTTTCTAGCTGGAGAATGCCAATCTCAGGAATGCATCCTGACAAACAAACTAACAAACTTCTGAGAAAAAAAACAGACATAACAGCACCGAAAAGTCTACAGCAACGAAGGGTGAAAAAAGAGGGCCATGGGTTTAATTTGTCACTTATATAAGGGTATTTTATTGAGCAACAACTCAAGGCATGCATCAGTTCCACACAAAGAACCAATTTCTGCTTTCCTCACAATCCTGGCAATGAAGCTAAATTGTGTTTGCTTTGGAAGCAAGATGACAGTTCTTGTTAAAGTCACTGTGTTTAGCATCAATGCTGAACACTGTGGCCAAGACTGCCTTCTGGTATGAGAGATAGTGCTTCACTGCCACCTATTTAATAAGCACTGGATCAAGATAATTAGTTAGTGTTCTCAAATACAGCTGCTACTGTTGTTACTATAGCCCACTTTGCATGCATATGAGTAATAGCAGTATAGGAGGGAATTTATTTCAGAGACTGCTCAAGATCCCAAACCCAACAATAACAGATTTTTTAAAAACTGACCATTTACACTGTATCTCATCACTGTTGTCAACTGCTTCTTTGTCTTGCCATCAGCTCCTAGCTGGAGCATTCCAAGGACTGATGCAATTCCATGGGGAGAAACCACAACATTATCCTTCAGTCTGTTTTTGACCAACTGATTGAAAACTTGGATTCCAATGTCTGAGCCCAGTTCCTCAAGAGATAGGGGATTTGGTGGGAAGCACATACATGTTGAAGCCAAGGCGGCAAAGATGAGAAGCAAATGCCAGTTCATGGTTCAGCTCAGACAATCTAACAGGGGAAAGCACAAAGTTAAAGAATGGTCAGAAACAAAGGATCATGCTATGCTTCCCACATAACCACAGTACTTACTTGTACATGCTTCACACTGGTTGAAAGCTATGCATAAAACTGACACCCCACAAGTCATAGCTTAAGTCTTTCATAAGAGAGAACAAGGGAGGAGGGGAATTCCCCCAAAGAACCTAAATAAATCAAGAACTAGTACATCTACAACTTAAGTCACTAACTTAGGGCCTTTGCAGACTGCTAGAAATAGTGCAAATTGAGTCCACTTTAACTGCCCTGCCTCGGTGCTAGGGAATCATGGGAATTTTATTTTTTTCTGAGACATTGAGCCTTCTCTGTCAGAGAGCTCTGGTGCCACAATAAAGTATAGTTCCCCTGATTCCCTAGCACTGAGCCAGGGCAGTTAAAGTGGACTCAATTTGCACTATTTCTGTAGTCTGCAAAGGCCCTTAGTGTCTAAACCAGAAAGGATACTTAAGAGTTCTACAATACTGTATGCTATACATACTAACAAAAGCTGTATCATTTTAAAACACAATTTATCCTCCTATAGCAGGGGGAAAAGCTAAAGTCCAAAATCTTTCCTTGATCCCTTAACACTGGCCATGTATATTAGGGTAATGGGGGCTGACAAAAAAACTATCTGGAGACTAAAGGTTCCTTATCCTGTCTTATAGGTTATTGGGTGTGCCATATTGTACAAGTAGTACTTTTACAATAGCAGAATGACTGTGGAAATCATTATTTGCTTGCTAGTACAGGTCTGTGAATTAATCAAGCTCTAGTCAGGTTTATAGTAGTCCAAAACCCAGAAAGAGCAAAAATGTATTTTAAATTGTGATACATATGGCTTTATAAACAACAGCATAAGCAGTCAATAAAGAGTCTGATTACTTGAGTGCCCTGGAAACATTAGTACTATCTTATACAGAGCCTAATTTCTATACACCGTGCTAGAGGAAGACACGTGTGCACACCTGAACCAACTGTGGTGCTTTTCTGAGCATTTAATTCTGTGCCCTATAGCCAAGTCACTGGAAAATATATCCGATCAATTATCAGCATCCACTACCTTCTGCTCTTATGCCAGAAGTGAGCACACTCTGTAGTCAAATTGTAGCAAACAAAACACAGTGATGGTTTCCTTCCCTTCCGTATACCTTAAAACCCTGAAACATATTCAAGGGAGTTCTATGAACAGAAATGCAGCAGGTTGTAGTCATGTTGCTCACTGACAATTTGGACCCTCTTCTGCCACCCATAAATGCCTTGGGTTTAAGAGGAAATGCCTCATTTGTTTAGTACATACCCTCTGCAGTCCAACAATTGCTTCTCTCATTTTCTTCACAGTCATAACACCTATCCCAGGCACCCTAAACAGAAATACTACCAGAACAGAAAACACTATGGTGATAAAGAAAAATAAGGTGGTTACTGCAACAAATTTTCCTAAGTCTTGTGATCTCCTTTAAACCTATGCTTTTGTCCAGCTGCAACACTATACAATGAGATATTGTTTGAACTTCTGGCATCATTGAAGCAAAAATTGCTCCCTACCAATAACAAGATGAATGTGCCTTTCACACCCTGCTACAGTTGAGTGGGAGCTGTTTTTCCATGATGAGATAAATCACACAATACACTGACGACATAGGAAATACTCATACAATCTGTTCCCACCATCTTCATGCATCAGTCACACAGAACCCCCAGCTGTACAAAACTGAAATTCAGAAAAGTATATGAGTGTGTTTTAAAACCCAAGAAAAAAATTTATTGTTCTCAGCCAGATCCAATATTTCTGTGCTCTTAAGATAAGACAGCTGAAAGCACTAATGTTTGATATCACTGTATGATTCAACAAATCATGTTAGAAACCTACTATTTCATATTCAAAATTATTTTTCATTCTTCTACAACTTTGAAACTTCATGTTTTATATTTCTAAACGAGTTTTAGCACACCTTTATAATATAGTGATTCTTCTGCCAAACTACAGTTCACACTGTAAACACACACATGCACAGACACACACTATGGACGTTATCACATGGGGGCAAATCTGCTGGTTAATCCACACAAATCCCAAACAGAAACTGGATTTGTGCCCCGCGTTTTCACACGACGTCGCACAGAAACTGGACAGAAAGTGGACAGAAACTGGTGTTAATCTTCTGAAATTTGGTTGTTTGGAGGAAATGCAAATGCGAAATTAAGGTAATTTCGCATTTACCATAATGTGAAAAGCAAATGTGAATTTGAGAGCATTTCCCTGCTTTTCCCATTGTTCCAGCGAGCATTCCTCTATCTGCACATGTGCAAGAAGATCATTTCTAGTACATTTACGGGCTTTTCTCACTTGTGTAATTACGTGTGAAAGCCATTTGAGGAATCAAGGTTTATTTTCCGTTTATTTTCGGAATGCCTCATTTCCACTATTATCGCTTTCTGGCTCACGTGTGATAACATCTTATGTAAACTGTAGCCTTTTCTGATTCAGGAGGGAAATGCCAGGTTACCATAAACAAATAAAATTTAAAGCTTCCCACCCTTCAATACCGTCTAATACGATGAGATAGGGATTTAAAAGTTTATCAGAAACTTTGGCCCTCTGCAGACCAGGGCGTTTGGGACGCCCTGGTCCGGAGCGCCGCGGGGCTATGGCAGCCCCACCGCGGCGCTCCTAGAGCGGCCCTGAAAGGAGCGCCAAAAAGGCACTCCTTTCATAAGTCGCAAAAAGGGCGCCCTAAAAGCGGCGGGCGCCCTTTTTGCGACTCATCCTCCACAGCGCGTCTGGACGCTGTGGAGGGAGGTCGCCCTGAACGCGTCCGGCGTGCGGTGACCCGGAAGCGTTCAGGGCGACCTCAGGAAGAGGAAGGGCCGCCGCGCGTGCGGTGGCCCCTCCTCTTCCAGGCCTCGGAGACGGCTCAATTGAGCCGTCTGCCGAGGCAGATAATCTCATCAGTATGTAGTATGCTGTACTAAAAAAAGTCATAAATGCTTTTGTTCCTAGTACAAGCAGCTATATGAAGATTTAAGTTTCATGTAATTAAGATTCAGGGTGAGAGGAAGGCAGTCTTACATACCATCACATTGTAAACATACATTTACTTCACAAGATTCAGTAGTGGGCCTTGATCATAGGTTCCCTTCTAAATCAAATAAGGAACTGTGAAGTGGGCTGATGTGATGAAGTTGTCAAATACACTCTACTCAGCTTGAATAAAGCCTCAGTTTACTGGCAGGCAACTGTTAACTACACAGGGAATAATTCCAGCTTCCTATTTATAGATTAAGCAGATCTTACAAGTACTCACTGCTCTTTTTAAAACAACAATAAAAAGTTCTTTTCAGAGCAGATTTGAGATTACCATTCTTCCAACACTTGGAAAAGTGGACCACTGATCTGTGCCATCACATTCATAGATGCCAAGTGAACTACAGCAATGAAAATATTCAACTAAACACTTGTCACTAGCAGACAGCAGAGCCAAAAAGCTACATTTGTCTTGTTGTGGGGTGTAAGGAGATCCTGAATACATTCCATCACATTCTGAAGAGTTAATGTATAACTTTAGTGGCTATTACAAGCAAGCTGGCCTTATCTTTACCTTCCTTAACAAGAGTTCATTGGTTAGATTTAGTTCAAGTAAAGCTAATTAAGGGTATTTATTTCCAAGTACAAGAACAGAGACAAACAATTTGTGATCTTTCAGCACAGGACTGATATTAGTGAAGGAAATCTTTTACTTTTAAGACACTTCTTGGCTTGTAGCCTAAATCCCTCACCTATTCATATATGGATGTAATTGTGATCTTTCAATTCCTCTTCCATCTGCAGCCTGTTGCACCATATCTCATACTAACACAATGTATGTATGTGTGCCTTCATGTTATCTGTCAACTTATGGTAACCCCATGAATTTCATAGAGGCTTCTCAGGTGAAGAATTCTCAGAGAAGGTTTTGTCAGTTCCTTTCTCTGAAATATGTGAAAAGTTTTAATAATAAAGTTTTAATTATCACCTTTAAAAATTTTTGACAGAAAGTATGTTTTGTTTTGTAGTTGTTAACTTATCTCTGTGTAGTCACCATCCAGATTTACAGATTTTTCTCAGAATTTCTCGACCCTCTGAATACCACTATTGTAGAAGTCTGCAGATTGCGCTGTAAACCACTTTTCCACTTCATGAATGACATCATCTTTGTTGTCAAATTGGCAACCCCACAAAATACAGTGGTACCTCTACTTACGAAATTAATTCGTTCCAGCAG
>JAIPUX010001880.1:82215649-82226394 GCA_020142125.1 Phrynosoma platyrhinos
GAAGCAAATTTTTTCTGGAGGGGCATTTCGTAAGTTGAATTTTTCGTAGTAGAAGCATTCGTAAGTAGAGGTACCACTGTATTTTTCATTTTTGGGAAAAGAAAGTCACTTGGTGACAATGACACTGACAAGATTTTATCAATATATCATAATAACTTCCAGGTGATAATTATTACTTTATGATACCCCTTAGTACAGCTTACAGTACCTGGTGTTTGTTGGGGCCTAAATCCCTCCTCTATTTATATACAGAGGCAAGTGTGATTTCTGTCAATTCCTCTTTCATCTGTAGCCTGTCACACCATATCCTATACTAAACCTGCACACACCTTCAAGTCACTTGTCAACTTATGATGACCCCATGAATTCCATAGGGTCTTCTTAGGCCAATAGTTCTCAGAGGTGGTTTTGCCAGTTCCTTCCTCTGAGACATAGCCTAAAGTACATGGTATTCGTTGGTGGCCTCCCATCCAAGGAGAGGGACCCCTAAATCCCAGCATCATATGAGGCTCATGGGACACTGCAGAAGACAGGAGATTGTGGGGAAGTTCTATTCAGTGAACTCTGTCCTATCCATGTAAGAACCCAAGCTGTTATCTTTCCTTGAAGAGGCTGAAGTAATAAAATTGTCCTAGTACCCTACCAAATTTAATTCAGGCTCTCCTCACCTCATTTATTTTTACCTCTCATGCCTCTGTTTCCTCAAAGTGTGTTCTTACCTTCACGTTAAACATACAATACCCTTATGTCAGCCCCATCCCTACTTTTTTTTTTGTTTACAATAGTAGAAGGAAAGCTTTACTGCTACTTCCCACTATTTCATCTTTCTTAACAAGGACAGGTAAAAGCTGAGGAAAGAACACTACTCTCCCCTCTAGTTCAAGCTATTAAGAATGAAAAAAGGAAATGGGGAAAAATATCCTTTTTGTTTCTCTTTGAGAAGACTGCCAGAGTGATATTTTCATGTTTCAGAAATGTGAAGTTGTGTGCTGATAACTAAAAAATAGTACAATTTTGCCTATCAAATCAGCGATAGTTTCTACATTGATGATACAACTAAAATTTGTTTTTATTGAAGATGGAACACATTTTAACCCTGAAGGGCTATATTTAGTCAGTTATATGCCACAAGCACAAACAAAACCATAGTGCAAGGCAACCCACATTGTAGTGATATGAAACTGCCTCAAAAAGTATGGCTTTGTGCCAAAATAAGTGCTATAATGTGAGGGTGTTTTTTGGCTGAGGAAATAGCTCTGCCTACACAGTAGCATAAGGCAAGTCAGGCAGCTCTTCTGACAAAGTGGCTGGAGCAACAACTAAAGACAGCTTAGCCAGGATGGTGTGTACTTGAGCTAAAGGATATAAAAATAAAAAGAGAGAATCCTGCATTTAGGTGATCTAGATTTTGCCCCCTGTATATAAACTGCATAAAGCTACATGGTTTATTGGGTGGGATGCCTTGGCATGGGTACAGATAACATCCTGTGCAAACACTGAAACACCAAACTTCAACCACTAGAGATCTTACTTGAATTTATTTCACATAGCCATTGCACATATACTTTTAACTGTATATCTTTACAGTAATAAATGCCAGAATATTTGTTTTTAAAATTAGCCATAGAGTGAGAATGCTACATTCTGTACGTGCTAAAATGTTGCAGCTTCCTGTAGAATAGCTGGCTTTCTTGACTGCAGGTGTTGCCGGATGTTTGGCCTTGCCACTTTCAGCCAACAGAAATGACAAAACATTTCATTGCTCATAAATCTATTTTTCAGCTAGATTAAAAATAATATTTAACACAGCCAGATAACAAAACAACATCCACTGCTGAGGACAATCAACTGTACAGGTGTCACAGCAGTGACTTACTCAAAAGAATAAAATAAAATGTCTGCCTTGGTGAACCAGACTTCAATTATCTAATCAAATATTCCACTGCTATCAGCAGTCTTGATCTTTCCCTATACAGACCCATTCAGAAAAGGACTTTTGCACTGAACAAAGGTGCAGCACATTTTAGCTGCCTTTTCTGCGCACTTCTGAAGCTCTACAACATCCTTTCTGGAGTAGAGTATCTAAACTGATACACAGTATGTACTCCAGGGGTAGGCAACCTTTCCCCTTTAAGGGCCGAGGGACTTCAGCTCCCAGAAGCCTCAGCCATGTTGGCCAATAGTCTCATGTTGGCCAATAGCTCCTGGAATTCTGGGAGCTGAAGTCCCTTGGCCCTTAAAGGGGAAAGGTTGCCTACCCCTGATGTACTGTATTCCATCACCGCATTATAAATAATGCCTCAACACAATTTGGTTTTGTTTTAATCACCTTTTCTAAAGAGTCCTTAACAACTAATTTGCCTTTTACAATTTAACTTTTTCGGTGTGCTTTATGCTTTCAGAGTTATAGAATCTTAGGTGCTGTAAAAGGCCTTAAGGGCCATTTAGCTCACCTCCTCCCATACAGATAGAAACAATTACAGCACTCGTGAAAGATGCATATACAACCTCTGTTTAAAGACCTCCAAATACCCTAATCCACTATTGAACTGTTTTTACAGTAAAGAAGCTTTTAATAGACCTCCCCCAGTAGTCATAACTGCTTCACATTCATTGATGGTAAGATTATTTTTGCCACTGCACATCAATTTACATATGCATCACATCTTATATTCCATTTTGTCACTCACTCATCCTGTTTTTAAGAGATCTATTCCTAATGTTTCATCATTCATCTACAATTGCACTATCCCAAGCATGAAAAGATGAAGCTGTCCTATTCAGAAACAGACATTGGTGCTCCAGTGCCATATTATCTGCTCTCAAGGGATGATGCCGCTGAGAGATTTTTTTGAAGCCAAAATTCCTTTTAACTGAGATTTTTCACATGCTAGACAGGAAAACCTACCAGCAAGCAACAATTCCTTCATTAGAATACTTTTGTGCAAGGACAAGAATATTATGGTCTTCCAGATGTTGTTAAGAATCCAACTCCCAGCATTCCTCACTATTGGCTGGTACTTGCCCGCACACGATCCCTCATCACAGCTCAGTTTTCCACAGGAGAACCAGGTAGTGGCAAGGAGCTGGGTCAACAGTGTGCGCCCTGCTTGCTGTGGCCACCATGTGCCCTCAGAGATAGCTTTGCGTGCCAGAGAGGACGTGCGTGTCACAGGTTTGCCAATACGGCTCTATCCACATCAAACCTAGATAGGTTACAGGGATAACCCCAAAGGGAAAGACAGTGTGAATGAAGCTGTAAACCTGAGGAAGGAGCACAGGAGCCATGAGTTTATTACCCTATTAATAATTACTTGTAAGAGAGACAAACAATGACCATAGCCATTTTACCCCCTTTTAGGACAAAACATAAGATCCCAGCACTCTTAACACTTTTTAGCAGGGAAAAAAAAAATCAGTTTGCTTTTATGGCTTAATAATAGATGAAAATCAGAAATATTTCAAATATAATTTTCCTGTCAAAAAGATAAAAAGCTCTAAATTTAAGAAACAGTGTTCATAAGCACAGATCTTACTATAAGGTGCGTTTAAAAACAGAGATCTAGAACCAAAGAATGAATCTGAATGAGAATGCAAGTCCCACTCAGAAATCTCACTTTAACAGAAGAATTTCATATGGGAACTCAAATTGCATGTGAAAAGAGAATTAACTGCTAGGTACAAACATGGTTCAACTCCACCTAGAAGTCTAGAACTATTACCTTGCCAGGCTCAACATTTCAAGATAATTAGGTCTGATTGGCTGACAACAGATCTGATCCTACACCTTCAATGCCTTGAGTCCTTTAGTTATTACAAAAATTGTATTCCTTCCAAGTTCACTGTTGTGCAATTAGAAAGAAAAAAAGTGCCACAGATACGTGGAATCTCACTTAAATGCAGTCTTGTCTGACCCCTTTGCCACTTGATAACTATTCAGTATCTCCATATTCTGTTCTTATAGTAGCCTCTTGTCCTAAGTACAGATTCCTCATCAGGACTATCAGATGTATTGGCACTCTGTTTTTAAGGGTGTCCCATAGCCTTTCATGATCTGCAGCCAAAGGCTTTGCTGTAGTCTATAAAGGACATGCTGATTTTTTTCTGGAATTCTTTGGCTCACTCCATTATCCACTGTATGTTTGTAATTTGGTCCCCAGTGCCTCTTCCTTTCCTGAACCACACTAGGACATCAGGCAAATCTCTCTCCACATATGATTGGAGTTTATGCAGTAGAACAGGGGTCGGCAAGGTTTTCTTACTTGGGGCCAGTCCGCTGGCCTCCAGGTCTTCCGCAGGCCGAGGGTGGGGTGGGGGAAATGGTGGCGCACGTGCTCACACGTGCATGCATGCGCAGTACTTGGCGCATGCGCAAATGAGTCACAGCCGCCATTTTGTTTTCCAAAATGGCGGCTGCAACGCGCGTGGCATCGGCAGCGGCGGTCGGTCCAAAGGCCTCGGGGGCCGGACGCAGCCTGAGGGCCGTAGGTTGCCGACCCCTTGCTGTAGAATTTTGAACATTAATTTTGCTTGTGTGATAAATTAATGCTATGGTCCTATAATTGCTGCAGTCTTCTGCGTCTTCTTTTTGTGGATGAGGACGTATATTGATTGTTTCCAATCTGTTGGCCATCATTTTGTTTTCCATATTTGTTGGCATATTTTGGTTAACAATGGAATTGATTCTGTTTGTGTGGTGTGAAGGAATTATTAGTCTTAGAGTCATTTTCATGATTTTTTAAAAAAAAGAATGCAGATTTGATTGGGAGGAAATTCAATATGATGAGTGTGACAGATCTATTACTTTTTTGATATTTATTTTGATGTTTATTGGATTTAATGAGAAAAATCTGCAGTTTTTTTAATCAAAGAATTTTGTTTAAATATATTTTTAAAATACTAATGTTTATTCACCTTGAATTCAAAAGCATCTATTTTTATGCAGATTCTTACCCTATGTACTGTAATCTAGCTTAACATAACATTTTAATTGACCTTCAAATAGAAATTTCAAAACAAAAAACAAATTGGACACCTTGATATTTTGTTCACTTTGCAGACAGCAGAGGGTGCACTTACATACAGATGAATTTACATACTAAGCATTGAGAACCTGCAGCATTAAAAGCCATGTCTATATTTTTCTCCCTTTCTTCTGTAAAAGGTACAAATTATGTAGTACTGTATTTGATTAAAATGAGCTTTTTCAAAACCTGTTTAGAGCAATCATTTACTCTGCTATTTCTATTGTCAAGTAAAGATACCATTTGCAGAACTCAGAGACAAAACTTTAAGAACATGTGACAGCAAGTGTTTTTGCTTTTCTGATAATGTATGAAAATCTTGACTGTACAAAGACATAACTACTCCATAAAGTACTCCAATAGTTACTAGAATAAAATTGAAAGACATACATGCTAACACGGTTACAATTTAGCATTACCATTCTATGTTTGTATGTTGTGTGTCTTCAAGTTGCTTCCCCAAAAACAGGTTTCAAGAAAGATTTCACCAACAATATTTTATTCTTGCTGCTTTATAGCATAACATTCCATAATTCTACCATCCAGAAACATAAAAACATTATTTAATGCTCTGCACTAATGGGAGCTTTGGGTATTACAAATAAAAACAGAATCACAACATTCCATAAAATGGTCAAAGATTCTTGAAAATGGAAGTAAACAAAATGCCTATTAATATCTGAAAACTGAATTAATTATCTCTCTCAGTAAACCAATGATGTGACCTTCCCATTCTACTCAAGCCCTTTTTCTGTCCAAAATGTTGGTTTCCAGTAAAAAAACAAAACCAAAAACCTGCATTTCACGGTAAGGAACTTCCTAAAAAAGGATCTGAAATCATTTCCCCAGAAAAGAAGAGAGAGAGTTCTCAGCATTTCCTTTTGGCATATTACTGTTCAACCACACAGTACCTATTATCTGTAAGTGCAAAGAGTTAAGACTTTTTTTGCTGAGTATGGGGGGAAGCAGACGGAGGCGCTGGAGACGCCGCCGGACGGAGCGCCGCCGGAGCGCAGCCTCCGCACCACTGCGCTCCGGCAGTGTCCCTGGAAGGAGCGCTAAATCAGCGCTCCTTCCACAAGACAGGGAAAGTGCTTTCCCTGACTTATCCGCCGCAGTGTGTGCGGTTGCTGCGGCGGGAGGTTGTCCCCGGAGCGTCGGCCGTGCGGAGGGCCGGCGGCTCCGAGGACGACCTCAGGAAGAGGAAGGGGCGCCGCACGTGCGGCTGCCCCTCCTCTTCCTTGCCTCGAAGACGACTCAATTAGTCATCTGCCGAGGCCCTAAATGTGGAAATTATGATTTCAACATGGTTGTGCCCATTATGATTGCTGCCATGACGCTGATCACTCAACCTTGAATTTTCTCAAAGGTGTAGACCTTTGGTATCCACTGAGATTTGGTTCCAGGACTCCCTACACACCCACCCCAGCCATGGATACCAAAATCAATGAATGCTCGAGTCCCATTATATACAATGGGCCAGCAAAATGATGTCTCATATAAAATGAAAAAATCAAGGGTTGATCTTTGGATTTTGTTTTTGAATATTTTCAATTTGTGGATTCAGAATCCGTGGATAGGGAGGGTTGACTGTACTATCATCATTTATCTGTGGAAGTAGACTTTAGTCAATGAAAGCTCATGCTGCCAACTTTTTTCTTTCAGTTGGGGCCTGTACAGACCGGCCAAAAGGGTAGGCCTGGGAATGGAGTGGGGCAACCACATGCCAGCTGTCCCAATGCCGCTGTTAATGCTGCCAAAACAACCACATGATGGGTGGCAACCGAAGAAGCAGAGAAAAGCTGCTGCCACCACAAGTAAACCACTCTTTCTGCGGCACAAAAAGGAGCTGCTTTTTTGCGCTGCAGAAAGGCCAGATCAGGGCCACGGTGTGCGGTTGCTGCGGCCCCAATCTGGCAAGGAAAGGAGTGGTGTCCTGCCACCCCTTAGGGGTCATCTGTATTGTCTCAAAGGGGCTCCCTACACAATCTCTCCACATAGTGCACTATCATCGGTAAACCATCATTGTTTCATCATCTTATTATGTGATCCAGTACTTTATATGCAAACTAAGCATAAACACATAGATAACTAAGAACTGACCCTTCTTAGAATTATTATCTCAATTTAACAACTACCATGTTGCTTTTATTAATTTTTTTTTTTTTTTTTAGTTTCATGTATTTACTGAAGCTAATTCAAGACAAGAGCCCGGGTTGCGCAGCAGTTAAATGCCTGTACTGCAGCCACTCTCACAAACCACAAGGTTGCAAGTTCATACCAGCCAGGGCTCATGGTCGACTCAGCCTTGCATCCTTCCAAGGTTGCTAAAATGAGTACCCAGCTTACAGTTTTAAAGCACTTAGGGAGTGCTTAAGTGCACTGATAAACAGTATAGAAATGTACTTGCTATTGCTATTCCCACACCAATAGCTATTCAAATTTATTGGTCACAAAATACAAGAGCTGCTGCAAATAGCCTTTTGTGAATTTCAGCAAAAGTAATAATATTCCTCTTTCTCTGGGCCAAAATACATTCACACACACTATTGAAAGACCAATACATAAATGCTACTACTTATTATTTCAGTTTATATCTTTTAATGGTCCACTGAGCAGCTCTCTAAATTGTTTAGGTGGATTCAAAAGAATATTGGGAAAAATAAATGTTGCCTTTCTAGAGGATGCATTTTGTGGCTGACCTAGTTCTTCCCTCTGAACAATTTCTCAAAGGATGTTGTCAGCAACTGCTCATTAGAGAGCCAAATCCTTTGCCAAGCTTTAACTAGGAAAGACATTCCAGTTCCATGAATGAGTGAACAAAAAGTCCATCCCATTTCTTACTGTTTCAAGTTCTTGCTGACAGAAATGCCTTCTGTTCTGTATAGGTATGCTGGAGAAAGATTTCATCCATTACTAAGCAAGAATATTTCACTCAACCAGTACTGATATGGCATTGTTTTGTATTGCCCTCAAGATGTAGTTTTGCAACCACTGCCAAACTGGTATACCTCAAAACATCTGGAAGGCACATTCCATCATCTGAGAACATTGGCCATGCTGTGGAGCTGATAGAAGTTGTAGGCTAAAACATCTGGAAGGCATCATTTTGGGGAAAACTGTTTTAGAGCATTACACTGAAAATGAACTGCAATTCCCAGTCACAGTCCCTTTTAGTTAAGAACTATTTAAGTACGTTGTGCTTACTTATGTTCCACTGTTTGAGTAACACAACCTAAGTAAAATATAACAATTTACATATTATAAATGGAATGACAAACTTTAGAAATAAATATTAGCTAAATATTCAGATGGAGCGATGTCCTCTTTTCATTACAATGTCCTTCCTCCCTTTCTTCTAACAAGTCACTAAGAAATGCTTGCTAGATGCTTACATTGTCAAAATTCTGCTCAAACATCAGAGGTATTATAAATCTACTGGCAAATAAAATAAATAAAATAAAATGCTGAATATTTTTGTCAAATTTATTAACATAACTTTTGAACCCCAAGTCCATTTCTGTTTTTCTTGAAATATACACAAAAGCTTTTACTTGGGAATGTTTAGCAGCTAGACACAAGAGGATGAGTTAAAAAATAATATCTATAATTTTTTTAAAAAAAATCTCTTGTGATTCTGTAGTGACAATAAACAAAACAAGGAGCTTTACTTGTACATTTCAACTTCAAGATTTCACCTCTAGAAATAAATACATCCAACAGGATCAAAAGAAAGCTGCCCCTTGCATTTTATCATATTCAAATCATTAATTATTTGTTTGGGGACAAAAACTAAATGCTTCTGCCTCTCCTTAATATACTTGACAAACTGTATATTTTGAGCTGCAAAAGCCATGAGATGCTAAATACTATTTCATTTTAAACAAATTAGATACGAATTTCATGGTTCTCATGAATATCTTTGTTTCCAACATGGTGGAAAACAAAACATTTCAGTATGACACTATACTATATGTACATCTTGTCTCCATTCTCCTTTTCCAGTGTTGCACGGGGTTACACTGTCTTAAAAATGACCTACAGCAACAAAATGTCATTAAATTTAGTTGCATTTATTGCCATTTTTACTAGTTTTAGCAAGAGGTCAAAAATTCTTTTAACAGATTTCTGGGAACATTTCTTTACATGGACCAACAAGATCACTCGTCTGTGTAGTGGATTTCTTTGTTACCACCCCAAGAAACAACTTCACCAGCATGAGAAAGCTGTAGGGGGAGACAAAGTAAGTTATTATGAACTGCTAATATACACACCATCTTAAAAAGTACAAAAGAAAGCAGAGTCTATATCTGACAGGCAATGGATCTGCAACCGGACATGTACTAGAAAACCTATTATTGGGGTATGGAAGAAACAGTAAGAACCACACGGCAAAGACTTATCTGGAAAAATCTCTGTGATTCATTCCTCCTTCAACTGAAACTTTCACTTTTTGTTAGACACCTGTTTTCTATTACATCTCTGTGCACAAGTGTGCACATATAGACACACCTGATGCCCTGGGCCATGTTCGCAAATTACCACTCACCCATGGCAAGTGCCTCTAGGTGAGTGAGGTGGTAGGGAAGGTTTTGTAACGGGATCAAATCAAGCTCTTTAGCTTAGAAACAAAGAATAAGAAGCTATTGTTAGTGTCTGCAAGGGCTTATAAGTTCATCAAGTTTTTGGAGGGGGCTAGTAACTTGTCTAGCCTTCTTTCCAAGGCTTCCCTGACCCAAGGGAGAGCCAGTGTGTTGTAGTGGTTTGAGTGTTGGACTACAACACTAGAGACCAGGGTTTGAGTCCCAGCTCGGCATGAAACCCACTGAGGGCCTTTGCAGACTGCCAGAAATAGTGCAAATTGACTCCACTTTAAGGGTTAGTGTTAGTGCTAGGGAGTCATGGGAATTGTTGTTTTTTTCTGAGAGCCTTTGCAAACTGCCAGAAATAGTGCAAATTGAGTCCACTTTAAGGGTTAGGATTAGTTCTAGGGAGTCATGGGAATTGTTTTTTTTCTGAGACATTGAGCCTTCTCTGTCAGAGAGCTCTGGTACCACAATAAAATACAGTTCCCATGATTCCCTAACCCTAACCCTAACCCCTTAAAGCGGACTCAAGCTGCACTATTTCCAGCAGTCTGCAAAGGCCCTAAGTGACTTTGGGCAAGTCATATGCTCTCAGTCTTAAGGAAAGGCAATGGCAAGCCTCCTCTGAACAAATCTTGCCAAGAAAAACCCCGAGAAAAGGTCGCCATAAGTCCAAAACAACTTGAAGGCACACAACAGTAACAGCCTGACCCAAGAGGGACAGAGAAAGACAACGCACACATGGAGACACAAAACACAAAGGAGTCTCCTAGACTCACAACAATACATACAACAATAAATCAGAATGAGCAACAAAGTTAAAGGTGTGTATGTGTGAGTGAGGTAAGCGGAAAGCTGAGATGTTATTTCCCCCAAATCATATGCCTTTGGGGGGGGGGGGGGTAAAGTTATGTAATGGCATTTAGTATTGGTCCCTAGTGGCCGATGGAACAAGAAAGAAACAAAGATTACTTAAGGAACTCCATTACTTAAGTTACTAAATATGCCTTTCCTGTTCACCAAACTGGAGGAATCCTAGCCATTATTTTTCATCCCCATTCCCAGCTGTTATTTCTGGTTCCCTTTCCCCAGCATCTACTTCTCCTTGCCCAGTAGTTACTTATCATTCTTCTTC
>JAIPUX010001880.1:82242065-82252316 GCA_020142125.1 Phrynosoma platyrhinos
TTTGAGTTCCCTTATGTTTTCATTTTCTCTGGATTGAGGTGGCTAAGGGTTCTAGTGCAATAGCAAATAACAGCGGGGATAAGGGACAACCTTGTTTAGTTTCCGGTTTATTCCATTGACTGCCATTAAGGCCTCTGAGTTTATGTATAGGTTTTCTAGCATATTAATAAATTTATTTCTAAATATTTTTCAGTATTCCAAATAAGTATTGCCAGTTCACTCTGTCAAAAGCTTTCAAGACATCTAGGGACATAAGGGCAATTGGAGTTTTACTTTCAATTCTTTTAAAAACTACTCTGTCTCCAGCTTTATTTGGAGTACCACTACTTTAGAGCCATGGAAGGTTTCTTGTTCTAAACTCCTAGAATCTCCCAGAAGTTGAAGTCTAGCAAGTAATTTTCCCAAGGTTCATTGCATCATAGATGGCATCAAAAGTTCATTTCATGTCCACATTAATTTCATTTCATGTCCACATTAATATCTGATTTAAATAATTCACAAAAATATTTTCAATTCACAATAAAGTTTTTAGTTGTTTTTAATATACATTTTTAAGGATGCTTACAAGGGTGAGATCCTCTCAAGGCAGCACACAAGATGAAAAGCAACACAAAACATGTTACATAAAATTGATAAATGCATATTCAATTTTAAAAAGTTAAATTAAATCGGTATTATCAATAAAACCAAGAACCCAGGATATACAAAAAGGCCACAAAAACAAAATATGCATTTCGATGCATTACTTTTTTATGTGGGGAATTCCCTTGCAAAAGTTGGAGAAGTGCAAAATCCAAAAGTTGGATGTGATCAACACATTGGTCAGGGAAGGGTGCATGAGTATGACTCACTTTGAAATGCAAACCAAATGAAATCCTTGAGCATCTCTACATAGACCCCATGCTGAATAGCAATGATACAGCAGAACTGCTTCTTGAGTTTGGAGTTCTCAAGTTCTCTTGAGACAAGTTCACAATTATTATGAAGTTTCAGCCCGTTTATTATAAGCAGCAGGTGTCTTACTTTAAAAACAATTAAACTACAGGGACAATTCTTTCCCTAGAATAAATGCAAAGCATGTAAATGACTTCCTAAGTTGCAACATCTGGAAGAAGCCAGGTATATTATATATTCTCTATGTAGATAGTACAGTTCAGACATCACAGAAGCTCAAAATGGTTGGCCAGCTTCCAAGTGACTGCAATTAAATCCCCCCCTCCAATTTATCCCCCCAGGAGCATTACTCTAATTACACATTCAGAATGAAAAGTGTCAGGTGATGTGTGAAGCAACCAAATGATACGTTAGAGTCTTTATATTTTTATTATTACACCAGGAATACTGTCCTGAAGCATCAATAAGATGCTGTTGCTGGCAAGCCGCCTCTTATCGCACTGTGGCAGAAATGCATCCTGAATAGTTTGAAAGTGAGTTCACCACATGTAGCCAGGAATTCTAATACATTTGGGATAAATATTGTTCTGCAAGGTGTGGAGAAGGCAAGTTGGTAAAGGGGCTATCATGACTTTAAGAGCATTGTTAGTGGATATTTTCAACATCTGTCACTCAAGCATTATCACAGCCACCCCATTACATTTCTGCTCTTTTTGATAAAACACCTTTGTGACATCTCTTTTGGGCAGCCTATTATTTATTAATATTAGTAGTAATAGTATCTCGCCTTTCTGACAAACCTGGGGTTTAAAGTGGTTTATAATTTAGAAAGAACAATGCACTAAAAACAGACAAAAAGTTAATACAAAAAAAAATAAAATTCAGTTTAAGTAGTCATGGTATTAAAACAGCTCAAACCTATATTTTAAAAGATCAATTTGCAACCTAAAAAGCTATTAAAAATAGTTCAGTTTAAAACAATTAAATTCACTTTTAAAGCCTATTCCTCAACAGTCCTGATGTGATGGTACCACCACCACCACCTCCCCCCCTCCTTGCTGTCTTCATTCCTTGCAGCACCAGAATTCCTAAATCTTCCATAATCCCATGATTTCTTGGGGGGGGGGGGTTAGGTTTGCAATAACTTTAAAATCCACCACCTCTCCCAATCTGCTGTCTAATACAAGAGTCTCACTCTGCTTCATGGAGAAGCCAGCCCTAGTTTTAAGGCTAATTGTAGTCTTCCCTTTGTTTTGATAGGTTTTGTTAATACCTGCAGGGGGATACAAACACACACATATATACTGTGTTTCCAAAGTGGGGGCATGAACAAGAGAAAGGAATCATGGGCTGACATCCAACACTGCATTTCACTAGCCATCAGCTTACTTCTATATCCACTGCCAACAGAAATGGGACTTTCATCCTTCCCTTATCTTATGCAGTCTTCTGTGGTGCCAAAAAACATGTTCCAGAACATTATCCAGCCCTATGCAGCAGGTGAGGTTAAGGATCACGAATTTTGTTACAATCAGTGGGATCCAGTGGGAATATGCCACTCAATTTTCCATCATATTTCCATAATTTAGAAAAAATATTTTTTTGGATAACAAATCCCATGGCCACAGGCCATGCTTAGTGGGGAATTCTGGAAACTGTAGTACAATTCCTTGCTTGGGAAATTCCATGTGTTACAAGGCCCAGCAGTGTCATGGAGTCACACAGCTCAGCAGTGCTAGCTCTGAAATAACTATTGATAATGCAAAAACAGTCAGTGCATAAAGAGTAAAAGATTATTTAAAGGGAAAAGCAGTGACAGGTAACTCCCAATGACCCAGGGTCTCCTTGTTTTTTATTCCCTTATCCTAATATCTCCAAGATATAAAATGATTCTCCTTTTTCTGCTCTCTTATTGTCTCACTTCTACTAAAGGTGAAACTAGCTTAGTTCAGTAAGCTTAGCATCCTTAGAGAGCTTTCCAGTCTACACATTACATTTATGTTGCAATGAATCCTTAGATTCCTTTTTTAGCTGTTGGAAGATTTGTTTCATCATTGGAATTACTAGCTGAGCACACACATACACACTCCATCAATAACTAAATTGCCAATGCCTTGTGTAGGTTCTGCCTCTTTTAAGCAGTACCAAGAACATCCATGCTTCAAAGCCTTCTACAGCATTGCTGGTAGCCCGTGAACCTTCATTTATTTTGGAGGGAAAGAACAACATTCAATACCTTTTTTACATTCACATATCTTATACTTTTGCTTGACTACTGTAACATTGCAAGGATACATTTCTTTAGCAATTTCCTGTCCATTTCTTTGCACATTTTTCAAAGCATGGCTAAGGAAAAATCTGCCCATCTGCATCGGGCTTCACACAGTCATTTTCTCCTGTTATAAAGCCATTACAGTTCAGAAATGGGTTGATGTGAAACATTATGAGCAGAGTTTAAATTTTCTGGCCTTGGTCAAGTCTGGTATTTCACCATCAGAGGGGATGGAGGCAGCCATGTATTGCCCCTTTCACATGATCCCAAGTCCATGTGGACTTCACTACACAGTTCTCAAAAAGGGAAAGATAATGAGATAAAAACGTTCCTTGCAATTCCTTCCTAGTCTTCAGGTTAGTGCCACAAGAAAGCTAAGAACAATAGTATAGTTGCTAGTCACAGTTAGTGGCTCCAATGTCAGTGGGACAGTGAATTCACACTGGGTTTTAGACTGAACTTTAAAAGAGTCATCCAAGGTGTTGAACACTATTGCCAAAAGTCATTAGAGATTAATTTTAATTTGGCTGGCCAAGATCACACAAAGTAGTGGGAAAGCAACAAGCTGGGTGGAAGAGTGGTAAGGTCAAAACAGGTAGGACTCTGGCTAGCATTGTTGTACAATCTGACAGAAAGGATAAAATGGTGCCTACCCCTCCATCCCATATGCAGAAACTCTCAGTTGAACCTGACATCAAAACTGGAAACAGGATAGGGGTCTCTACCATACTTGAAGTAAGTAGAGCAGTTTTGGGGATGCATGGAAGTTGAACTGTGGGGGAGGAGCTCAGAAGGAATATTGAGGAGGGGGCTGTCACTGTTACCCTCACACCGCAGTCCTCTCTATTTAATGTAGCAAGATCAGAATTCATAAAATAAGCATATATGCTCCCTTTATACTTTCCCCTTCATTTTTATCTTAAAAGCATATTTACATGTTTTGACAGAGCTGCTGCATAATGCAGTGCTTGCCAAACAGCAAGTGATGGAAAGCTATAGAAAAGAGAAAGCGGCACTGTCCATATTATAATCTTACTGACATCCCAGGGGTCAACAGTCAGCACAAATTTTCTGTATTTCATCTTGCAGGGTCTCCTGGAGAGTGTACACAGTACAGAAGCAGTGACTTATCACATGCAGCTGTTATTCTGCTATAATGGCCATCGTCTATACAAATGCTGTGCAATTGGAATTGCTCTCTTCTCTTGTGTGCCTTCAGAACTATTATAACATTACAGTGTCTATTTGTGCAAACAGACCTTATCACATACAGCATTTGGGACTACCCATCCACTACCAAGTGGCATCACTAGGGGTGTGTGGGGTGTGTGACCCATACTGTGTGACACTGCAGAAGAGGTTTGACACCTGGTTGGACCTCCTTCCTCTGTAGGGTGAGAAGGGGTGAGCATGCCTCTCCCAGCTTCATCATGGCAGCATCTTCTTCCTGACAGCGATGGAGAAGGGCAAGCATGTCCTTTTGACTCCGTCCCTGGGAGTCTCCCCTGAAGTGGGTGACACCATAGCATAGTCCATCCCCACCCATTTTCATTGATCAACAGACATGCCCCCCCCCCAGAAATATAAATGAAAATCTTACCTTTTAAAAGACCACTTTTTCCTTGTAGTGTGGAGACTTTCTGGTCACAATAGATCAGACATCCCAGACTAAGGTAATCACTGGCCCTGTAAAGTCAAAAGCTATTGATCTATTCATCTGATTTATCCCTGTCTTTCATGTGACAGCAATTAGTATGTTTGAAGGAAGAGGCAGAGGGTTAACAAAATAAATGTTTTTTTAAACTGTAAGACTCTTTTGCCTTTCCTTTTACTTTTCCAGGCAGGTCACAATACAGAAAACATTCAGGGGTAGCTGTGTTGGCCATTTAGCAAATTCAAACAAAAATCCATCAGTGATATCTTTATTGGCCAAACAAAATGCACAATACACTTGTTGCAAGCTTTCAAAGCTCCATGGGCTTCTTCAGTCCATCTTAACTAAAGACTGAAACAATATGTAGGCATCTGACTAACATCTCCAACTGTTTTTTTCCCCGTTTGGTTTGTAACCTCTTGCCTGATGAAGAATTTCACCCGAACTTTCCTATACAAATTTGAACACTGTTTATTTACTGTATTTCTCTAGCATTTGGTTTTGACAAGTAGGGGAAGATAATGAGATGGAAGACTGTGCCTCCATGGTAGCCTTCCAACTGTCTTGATTTGGCAGGGAGAATCCCAGTGAATCTCCTGTTGTCCCATTTCTTTTAGCTGCCTTTGAAATGTTTGAGTATCCTCCTCCTCCTCCTCTCACTTTCCCTCTTTGTCCTCAACTTACTTCAGTTGCTGTTCACTGAGTTCAAAGTGCAAAAGCAGTTTGCACTCAGTTAGCTCAGTTGGAGGAGATGAGAGGAGGAGGGAGAGTTTTGTCTTTCCCTGTAGGCTCAGGCAAAAGAAAACTGCTGCAGAATCTCATGGCATGTGGTGTTTTTTTTTTTTCATTAATAACTTTTGCTGTCTTGACCACACTATGATGTTGCTAGGCCACACATGTCTTGGTTTTAATCTGTAAAATGTTAGAGAGTATGCCATTCCACCTACTACTACCACCCCCATAATTTTGTGCTTTATTTTCCAAGTTAGATCCAACATTCAATGTCTACCAAGCATGCTCATTCCTTTCTGGGCCACTTTGCTGGGGGTGGGATGTTACTGTTAGTTGCTGCCCTGGATGTTTTATCAATTTATTTTTTTACCTGTGCATACCATTAAATCCCCCTGCTCATTCTGGGGCTTAAATAATTGGGGGGGGGCTACTTTGCAGTTAGTGCTCACCCCCTGCATTCATTATTAGAGAAGAAGTGGTTTTCCCCCAGTCAGAACACACTGGAAATGAACTCATTTTATTTATTTATTTATTCCCATATTTATATCCTTATATCATGGGATATATCAGGCTAGTATATAAGGAAAACAGTTATCGGCCATTCAAAATAATTCCAGATTTCAAACAATAAATTAACATAAACAGGCTAAAGCACATTAAATGATTTAACATGTGAAAACAAGACAATTAAAAGCAAACAGCTGGAAACAACTGAAAACCATGCACAAGTACAGATTGTATATAAAATTAACCAGGACTCAAAAGATTTTAGTAAAAAGTTCATGACTCCTAATATGGCTTCTATATGACTTCGGTCTAGATTATATGAATGGCTGTATCATGCCATACGAATGGCCTTAAGATCCTCAAGGGAGGGCTTTTTCTTGGTCCCACCACCATCACAGGCCCATCTAGTTAAGACACAAAGTCTTCTCAGTGGCTTCTCTCAGGCTAACCCTAACCCTTCCACAGGAGGGTAGGCTAGCCCATTCTCCATTCTCCCTTTGCTAGCAGACAGAGACCTTTTTATTCTAACAGGCTTTGAAATGAGCAGTTGTTTGCAGGGAGTCCTTTTATTGGGGGAGGTTAACTATTTTCAATTTTGTTGTGCTTTTAAATGCTTTTATATGGTTTTAAATGTAATAGTTTTAATGTGATCCATAGTCACGATTCCTACATATCGTGTGTTTTAATTTTGTCAAGTTTTTGGCTAACCTTGGCTGGAATTCTACATGGGCTATCAGTTGCACTGAGACAAAAATGTCCATTCTCCTTTGATCAGGGGACTGATTATATTTGTACCCCTTTTTCGTCAGCAAGTGAGGCTGTGACAAACAGATATTTCCATGTCGCAGATTTGCTAGCTGGTGGGAGTGGAGTGGAAATATCTATCTGCTAGTAGAATTGACCTCCTTCTCTCAGTGTGGCTGATACTCAGTAAAGTAGGATTGGGGTGGAGGGGAGTTACGATCATGGCAATAGTGCCAAAATATGTAAGGATCATGACTATGGATCAGTTATGGATGGCTAATTCCAGATTATGCATCCATAAGTGTATACTGAATTCCAGCCCTTGTTTTTTGACCTTTAAAAGCCACATTGGGCCCCATGCTAGGAGAAAGGTGACATACTAAATACATAAATAAATATCTTCAAACATTGATGGATTAAAATAATCTATTTGTTGTTGTTAACTGCCCTCAAGTCAATCTAGACTGATGGTGACCCTATGGATGAGATATCTCCAAGACCTCCTGTCCTCCACTGCTCTGCTTAATTCCTGTAACCCTATATCCATGTCCTCCTTAATAGAGTCCTACTTCCATCCACCTTCCCCAGCATTATTGTTTTCTTCCAAAGAGTCCTCTCTTCTCATGATGTGTCCAAAATATGACAGTCTCAGTTTGGTCATCTTGGCTTCCAGGGAGGTTTTCTGTTTGATCTGCTCTAGGACCCACTTGTTTGTCCTTTTGGCTGTCCATTGGGATCCTCAGCACTCTTCTCCAACACCACATCTCAAATGAATTCATTTTCTTCCTATCATCTTTTTTAACTATCCAGCTCTCACATCCACACATGGTAGTAGGGAATACAATGACTTGTATGATTCTAATTTTTGTGCTGAGTTGTATAGCTTTACTCTTTAGGATCATTTCTTGTTCTTTCATAGCCACTCCCCATTCTTAGTCTTCTTCTGATTTCCTGACTGCAGTCCCCATTTCCATCAATGTTTGATCCCAGGTATGGGAATTCTTTTACTACTATTTCTTCATTGTCTAGGTTGAACTTGTGAAGGTCCTCGGTAGTCATTATTTTTGTTTTCTTTATGTTCAACATTAAGCCTGCTTTTGCCCTTTCTTCTTTGATCTTCCTTAGTAGGTGTTCCAGGTTTGTGAGGTTTTCTGCTAGTACTATGGTGTCATCTGCATATCTTAGATTGTAGATATTCCTTGTCTGACCCCTTTGCCAATTGGGAACTATTCAGTTTCTCCATATTCTGTTCTTATAGTAGCCTCTTGTCCTGAGTACAGATTCATCTTCAGGATTATCAGATGTGCTGGCACTCCCATGTCTTTAAGGGTGTTCCATAGCCTTTCATGGTCTATGCAGTCAAAGGCTTTGCTATAGTCTATAAAGTGCATGCTGATTTTCCTTTGGAATTCCCTGGTGTGCTCCATTAGCCATTGTATGTTTGCAATTTGATCCCTAGTGCTTCTTCTTTTCCTGAACCCTGTTTGGACCTCTGGGATCTCTCTTTCCATGTATGGTTCGAGTCTATGTTGCAGAATTTTGAGCATTATTTTGCTTGCATGGGGATCAGTGCTATGGTTCTATACTTGCTGCAGTCTCTTGTGTCTCCCTTTTTGTGGATGGGGATGTATATTGATTGCTGCTAATCTGTTGGCCATCGTTTTGATTATACTGAGGGAATTTCAGGAGGTGTTCCTTACATGACAATAAATGTCTACTGAAATTCTCTCTCCTTGCTGTTGTGTGCCTTCAAGTCATTTATGAATTATGGTGACCCTTAGATGAAACTACCACAGGGTTTTCTTGGCAAAATTTTTTCAGAAGAGGTTTGATTTTGTTTTCCTTTGAGGCTGAGAGAATATGACTTGCCATAGGTCGCCCAATGGGTTTCCATGGCCAAGCAGGGATTTAAACCCTGGTTTCCATAGTTGTAGTCCAATGTTTAAAACACTACATCACACCAGCTCTCTCCTATACTCAACTATTAAAGGTACATGAACACCATCCCTTATTCCACTTGGCAGCTCTGATCTGAACCCTCCTACACAGAAAGCATGTGCTCTACCACTGTGCCCTTAATATCCTTTGCACTTCCTCCCTTAAGGAGGAAGGCTTTGCAGATTTTTTTTTAAATCATAAAAAATTAGTTAAAATCATATTTGCTATAAAAACCTTTAGGCCCATGAGCACCTCTCCTCTTTTGATATCAGAAATATAATAAGACATAGGCTGGGTGACCCTTCTATAACCCCGATTGTGGATGCCATGATTAGAAAGTTAATGCAGGTAGGCTAGCAAGCAGGAGATATGTTGTTTGATCGATTCCAGACATTCTGGAGGAGGTGAGGAGACCCAAACTTAAAGAACAAAGGGCCGCAGATATGGTAAACAAGTTTGGGCAATCTTGTGCACTAATCCTCTCTGCCTGGAAATGTGTGTCTATTGCTCTCCATTCACACCTCAGTGTTACCACCTTAGAAAACTACTTCAAAGTGGCTCCAACATTTCAAAGTAAAACCAAGTCCATTTCAAAGTATTCCAGAACCATTTGGTCTTTTCAACCCCTTGGAATCTGCCAGCAAGGCATATTTTGGGGTACAAATATCAGGACTTTTCAGCAAGTTCTCAGCTTAGTCCAGCAAGCAGGAAGAATCTCTGTCGGTTTGCCAGGCTACCACCTCTCTTTCTCAACACCCCCCTGCTTGCCAAGGGAGCAATTGAGTCTTCATTCCATTCCCAGACCACCAGCAATTAGACCCAAGCTCCATTCAGGTGCAGCAGCATCATTGGTGAATCCTCATTTCTATTCCAATCTAACACCTCTGATTTCTCTAGTCCTTGTGCATGTGCATGGTTGTTTTCTTATGTGTGTGTGTGTGTTGATTTCCCCTTTTAAATAAAACTCACTACTATTGGAAACCTGCCTCTGGAGTTCTGTCTGCCTCTGAACTCGATATATATTGGGATTGTTCCCCTAGACTGAGTTACTGCAGCTACTCATTCACAAGCCATAAGGTTGCAAGTTCAATACCAGCCAGGACTCAAGCTCGCCTGAGACTTGCATCCTTCCGAGGTCACTAAAATGAGTACTCAGCTTGTTGGGGGCAATTAGCTTACAGTAGTAAACTGCTTAGAGACTGTTTAGGTGGAATGAAGCGGTATATAAATGAAGCTGCTATTGCTATTGTTATTACCCAGTCACTAAATATTTCTGCATTTGAGCTAAACATAATTCCCCTAAGTAAGCATATTGTTTTGGACTGTCCTTCCAGGACAGGTCTGCATCCAAGGTAACAAGCACTGGCTTTGTCAAAAATGTTTCAGTCTAACATGATTTTGCTTTGGAGGTAGGAGTTCTCATTTATACCTGTGACACAATTTTCACTTTAGTATCAATAGCTCCTTAGGACGTTATCACACGGGGGAAATCTGCTGGTTAATCCACACA
>JAIPUX010001880.1:82252416-82272705 GCA_020142125.1 Phrynosoma platyrhinos
TTTCCACTTTATTATCGCTTTCTGGCCCACGTGTGATAATGTCCTTATTGTTATTGCCAAGAAAACCCCATGATAGGTTTGCCTTAGGGTTGTCATAAGCCAGAAACAACTTACAGTAAAGTGAACTTTATGAAAAGGGAAATTATTTCAAGAATAGAGCTTCATATCTTAGTCTTTGTTATACTTTGGGGAACAGAAAGTCTTCCCTTTACTTCCCACAAGCTAATGATATTTTTAATTCTGTGAGAACTTTTATATTTTTTGCAAAGCATAATGATTCAGCAGAAATGTAGCAGGTTACCACTTAGCTCTCATATAAGGTTTCTTCTAATTTGGTAATGGCTAATACAAGCTTAACTGAATTTTTACATGACCCAAGAGGCAGCTTCCCCCCCCCCCCCTAAAGATAATGAACAGGTTTACTTGCCCAGCCTTCACTGGGTAACTTTTCTTGCCATGTAAAATGATTCCAAGAAGCTATTTAAGAACAGACATTTCACTGTGTACTCTCTGTGTTCTTATAGACTTTGCAGGGAAAACATCTACTATATTCATCTGGTAAATATAAGAGAAAGAGAAGGAAGCTATAAGACTTAGGCCTCCAGATATTGTTGGGTTATATTCCCAGTAGGCCACACAGTCTGGCCAAAGGTCAGGTATGATGGCAGTTGCAGTTCAAAACGATCTATGATTGCAGCACAAAAGCACAGGTAGTATATCTCTTTGGCCATAATGCCTGTGATTTCTGGGTGGTGTATTCCAAAAAGTTTTTTTTTCCAAGCTTTGTACTTGGCAGAGAAACCTGCAAATGGATGACATATATGCATGGGAAATTTGGGATGAGGAAGAAGGCAGGGACAGGAAAAAATGCTTGCATCAGCTTTACAAAAAAAAAAAAAAAAAGAAGAAAGAAAGAAAGAGAGAGAGAGAGAAAGAAAGAAAGAAAGAGAACTCAGAGATACATGGTATAGTTTCAGACTATTAATTCTGCATGATAACTGGCAACAATTGAGAACACTCTCATATAGTAAAGAAATTCTGCTCCTTTCACTTTTTGAAAAGAAAATGCACTGGTCACCACCAGCAGCAAAACCAAACACCCAAGTTCTTTCCCTTCCCTTTCACCTCACCACTTCCTTGTTCCTATATGTGAATATGTTCATAGGAAGTGAAATATGAAGCAGAAGATTATGTATGCAGTGCAATGTTGTGAGTGTTTAGTCAGAAATAAGTCCCACTGTGCTCAGTGGGATTTACTCCAAAGTATGTGTAGTCTTGTAGTCTAATGCTGCAGCCTTATGCATACTTACCTGAGAGCAAAACTCATTGAATTTGTCTCCTTACCAGAGATCAGAACTAATACATCAATATTAATCAGGCAATTGCCTTTATTATATAAAAACACTTTAATCTAGACAATAAAGTATCTTTTTTTCTTAGCCAAAATGTAATGTATTTTTGGGGACATGTTCCCAGCAACAATAGGAGGCCAGCAACTTCATCTGCTTTGTAGCTATGTTGTTTTCTTTCCTTGATCCTCGCCTCCCTTGCAATTCCTACCAGGGTTTTTCAATCTGGTGGGCATCAGCTGAGCCTACAGTAGTGAACAGCAAGTATGACAGGTAGCAAAGAACAGGGGGAAGGAAAGAGGAGCAGGAAGAGGAAGTACATAACATGTTGCCTTGTTGTGCAGTGTGAGTATGTGGGAAGGAAGTGGCAGAGTGGGGCCAGTAATAGATAGTGAAAGATAGTGAGAGATGAGTGAAAAGGTGTGAGAGAGGAGGTGGAGGTGTGGGAGAGAGAGAGATGGGTAAAAGAAGAGGAAGGAAGAAACAGAGAAAAGAGGAAAGAAGAAGAGGCAGAATGCACAGTGGTGGTATTGAAGGACAGCAAGTGACTATGGAAATTATTACATGTGGCTTTTATACCATGATTACAGCTGGAAAAAAGCACCTTTGGGGATATTTATGGTCTACCTTTGATAGACCCATAGTTGCTATGCCCCCGAAGTGTGTTTAGGGCCTCTCTTTGCATTGATGGGGGAAAACCCGTAAATGATCTCACAATTGCACTAGTTCCCAGGTGCCAGGGTAGTTGCAATATTTGTAGTCATATGCAGTGGCATCACTGAGGTCAGTGTTAACTGGTGTGTGTGTGTGGGGGGGGGAATTGCCTTGCCACCTTTGCCCCCGCTGTTGCTCAGCTGTCCAGACTGCTGAGGGGGGTAGCACTGCAGCCTTGGAGTGGCCATTCAGGGTCTAGCACGGCTGCTGTCCAAGCACTCATGCAGGATCTTGAAGGCATTGCCCCATGACCTACCCCCCCCCAGCAGCTGCCACTACTGAGTGATAGCAGTGCTGCATCATCATCATCATCATCATCACTATAATAATTTCTGCCCCACTTTTTCCAAAATTGGAACTCATAGCAGTTTACAGTCTAAAAATACAGTACAATTAAAATGTTATAAAAGTCATAATTAAAATGGAATTAAACTATTACAATGGTAAAACAGATGGCTGTCAGCCTCTCTTTTACAGCAAATTTGTTGGGTCTTACCAGTTCCATCTGCTTTAGAAGTGCAGTTCATGCCACCACCCAATACAACAGCCATCTGCACAAATATAAACCCCTCAGGAATGTGACACAATATTTTAAATTACTGTATATATTTGACTATAAGTTGACCTCATGTATAAGTCGAGGGCAGGTTTAGGGGATAAAATTATGGATTTTTATATGACCCATGGATAAGTCGAGGGTAAAACTTAGGGCCATGTAACAAAGGATCTAAGGAAAACAATTCCAAAGAACTTACAAAATTCCAGGAGGCATAACTGTTTATGTTCGTACTGAAAGTTGGATGGATGAGGAAAATAAAGTGGGAGGGGGTTAGTGCTACCAGGACAAACTACGCTCTTGCCTTTCACCAATGGATGGTTCCTTTAAAAAAAATTAAAGTACAGTACTTACAATGACTCATGGATAAGTCGACTTGGGTTTTTTTGGTTAATTTTTGACTAAAATTTCTAGACTTATACATGAGTATATACAGTAATTCTTATTCCAAGTGGTAGTGTTCCCATATGTTGCTTTTGATTTTCACATAACAAAGAAGAATGTGTTGGGTGGTTTGAATGTATTTTGAATAAAAATGCCTTTCCCTCCCCCAATTCCTTTCTTTCTGTTTTGACCTTCAGAGTGTTGCTGAGAAATTTCTTAGGAATTGTTTCTTTCTATTTTGTCTTTCAGTAAATTCCTGAGACATGGAAGGGAAACAATGGAGGCCACTGGAGGAGGAAAAGGACAGAGAAGGGGAGGCAGATAGCTTCCCTAGGAACCAGGAGATATTTAATAGTTTCACTTTTGAACTGTTTGTTTCTCCAAAATATTTCTGGCTGAGAATAGGATAATTGTTCTTGTTGTTTCTTTAAAATGTTATCTATCAATCATGCATGTACTTTCCTGACTTTATTGTGGGGTATTGTTGATAGGGCATAGGTCTGTTTGGCTTATAGGTTATTTTTATAGGTAATTCTCCCCCCTTGTTGTGTTGTGTTGTTGTGTGCCTTCAAGTCATTTCCAACTTATGGTGAACCTAAAGCAAACCTAACATGGGGTTTTCTGTGGCTGAAAATATGTGACTTGCCAAGGACATCCAGTGGGTTCCATAGCTAAGCAGGGAATTGAACCCTGATATTCAGTTGTAGTCTAGTGCTCAAATCACTACACCATACTGGCTTTCACATCCTTTCTACATGCGTGTAATTCCACACACACATACCTTGCTTATTCCTTTTCAGTATGTGGGTGAGAAATTGGGTTTTCCAGAATTCATGCATCTGTTTATTTCTCCCCTAGGCAGGAAACGTGTATTGGGGATGGGTTAAATCATGGATAAGATTCTTCCCCTTCATTCTGGTAAGTTTTTTTTAATGCAGTACCATTTAATTGTCAAGTTAGGATTAATGTAAGTGTAATAAACACCCATTTTTCAGCAGAACTATAATCATCGTAAAGGAAGGTGGGGTTTTAAAAAGTTTTTTCTTATAAACATAATCTAGTGGAATTTTTCCACTAATATTCCTATCCCTGGTCCTTACTACTACATAAACACAAGTATGCCTGGGCAGAAATGAATGACAAAGCAGAAAGAACTATACCCAAATCACAGTGAATTTCATAGCCACTCAATAAAATGTACCATTTTCCCTATTATATCAGCACAAATGATATGCAGTTTTCCTGAACTGGTTTCTCACTGACACATATACCAATCATGTGAGCTGGTTTGCAGAGTATTACACACACACACACTGCAATTGAACTAAGATATGGAAGATAGCATACACATGCAAGTTCTCCCTAGCCAGGTGATATGTCACCAAAATGTTTTGTGTGTGCTGTATTACAAAAGAAGCCCGATTTTCTTAAAGCACTTCTCGAACTCAGGTACAGGAAAGATTGTTCAAACAATGACATACTCTCAAACAATATGGAACACAGGTTCACAAGACCATATAAGCAAGTGAGCCCTGTCCTCAACATCCTTAATACTGACATGCTCAGAAGCCTTGTCCCCTGCTGTTCTTGTGTTTGGTGCATGCAACTTTGAACATTATTTGAATCATCTTGTTGCTAAATGAGAGAGTAAGCATGCATAGCTAGCAACACAATCTTTCACGCTGTTTTATCTATTTATGTTAAAATATTTGTATTTGTAGTCTATATTTATATTTTTGTGCCTTCAAGTCAATTCTGACTTATGGTGACTCTAAGATGGGGTTCTCTTGGCAGGATTTGTTCAGAGGGGGTTTGCCTTTGCCTTCTTCTGAGGCTAAGTGAGTGGGTCATGCTGAAGGTCACCCAGTGGGGTTTCCATGGTTGAGCAATGATTTGAACCCTTGTTTCTCAATGTCCAGTGCTCAAACCACTACACCATGCTGGCTCACTTGCCATATACAATATCTATCCAGGTATTGCTAAGTGATAACTTTATAACTCAAAAATACATTACAGTTAAAATATAACTATACAATATAAAGAGAGTCTGGAAGGCTCTAAGAGCTATAGTCCCCAAACATTTTTTCACTCTCTGAAGGCTTTATAAAACAGAGCTCATTTCTGGCAGCATAATATTGGACCACAGTACCCAAGAGTACTATGGTAAAATTTAACTGGTAAGCTCCTGTTTATTTAAGCATGCATTTTATTAATAGAAACAAGTTATATAGGAAATCCACCACCAAGTCTGTACATTTGAATTTTACCTTCTGTCACAGATGTTCACTGAAATCAGAAAAATAGCTAGGCTCTGGTTCATTAAAATTCTCTGCACATCTACCCCTCAATTTTGTGTTTCATTACAGCAATTATGTTTTAGCCTCTAAGAAAATCAGCATTTCCAGTTTGCTAAAGGCTGTATTTGTACTTTTACTATGCTGCTCTTGTGTGCCTTATGAGTTTTCCAGAATTTATGGGGTTTTCCTGATAAGACTCATTCAGAGGAAGCCGTTGCCTTCCTCTGAAGCGGAGAGTGTGTGATTTGCCAAAAGCCACCCAGTTGATTTCCATGGCCAAGCCGGGATTTGAACCCTGGTCTCCAGAGTCATAGTCCAACACTCAAACACCTGCACTACACTTAGTATCAATGGCACTTTCAAGCAGTAAAGTGAATGCATAGGAAACCTAATTATTCAGGATTTTTTTTTAACATCCTCTCTTCTAATGATGTTCTTTGATGATAGTATTGAGACGAACAAAGATATTAAGCACACTTGGCTTTCAGTGTTCATCTGGTAGTGCCTGATATACACCATTATCATTTGTGTAAAGATCATTAGCTCCAATCCCTCTGGAAACAGCAATTCGGAAGCACTTGAAGCACTTGATTCTGATCATTGGCCTTGGGGGTCTTCTCCTCCACTGCAAAGCTTTGAATTAGGAAACTGAACTATGCTTTAGGAATGTACTGCACTCAAAATAGAACTACAAAAGAAAATGAGGTCAGAACAAAAGAGGGGAAGATAAGAAGGTAAGACTAACTACAGCTGAAGAAGAGAGGCATGGACACGAGATTGCCATAACATCTTTGCAACAAGTCTTTTATGATAATAGTTAGGGGCAAGCTGTATGATGTTAAGGCACATTCTGGAAGGCCCACAGAAGGATTTTCAAGCTTTCCCTAATGCAGGACTGATTAATATGGATAGGGAACCTATTTCATACTGCTAGGCCACTGTCAGAAAGTCCAGAGTTCTGATAAGCCACAGTGCTCTCTCAAAAGTGGAACAAAAAACAAGCCTTACATTTGCTTAGGTTGGGTGAATTTCTGTTTTTGAACTACAACTCCCCCCAAATCTCATGTTGGCAGGGTAATTCTGAGAGCTGTGGATGAAAAGTAACTTTTCCAAGCTTTGCTAGCCTATGATCACATATCCTCCTAACCAGGATGACCATTCTTATAGTGGCTTGCCAATGGGGGTGTTGGCATATGAAGCTGAAAGAGTATAATTTGCCCAGTTTCACCCAGTGGGTTTCCATGGCTGAGCTGGCTTTCAAACCCTGGTCTCCTACATTCCAGTTCAGTGTGTCAAAGAGCTCCTGGACATTGCAATGAAGTTTTGGGCTCCTGCACTGGTACAAATCCCATATAATACTAGGAGGTCCAAATCATGACAGCTGCTGCCTCCCTCATCAATGAGTTGGGAATTGCTCTGGGGCTTAGTTTGATCTTTGAAGGAGCTATCCAGGGTGCTGAATGCTAGCCCCAAAATAGTTTCAGCAGGAGAGCTCTTTAAGCTGCATGCTATAACTCAGTGTGGGTTTATTTCCCTGTTGATGAGGAAGCCACCAGCCATCACTGAGTTTAAGGACTAGTCAGGGGCTGCTGCCACACTGCAGAATTAATGCAGTTTGATACCACTTTAATTCTCATGGCTCCATCCTATGGAATCTTGGGATCTGTAGTTTGTTGTGGCACCAGAGCTGTCTAACAAAGAAGACAAAATAGCTCACAAAACTACTCCTGGCATTCCATAGCATTGAGCCATGGTCAGAAAGTGGTGTCAAACTGCATTAATTCTGCTGTGTAGATGCAACCTAGGAGTATTGCTTAGTTTATTGTGTAGTGCTGCTAATCAAAGGACAGAAATTATGGGGGTTTCCATAGCAACCTTGAAGGAAAGCCAGTATGAATGGTATGCCTGCATAGTGTTGACTTTTAAAGTGAGGCTTCTCATATAAATGTTAACAGTTGTTTACTAAACTGTTGCAATATGCTAAGGCAAAGGAAGTCTTAATTAGTTTTATGACCAGAAAAAGAAGGAACTCGTCCTTGTTTCAAACAGTCTGTGTGAAAATAAAGCAGTTACTCACGCCTGATCCTGTGTTTGTGTGTGTCTTCAAGTCACTGTCGACTTATGGCAACCGCATGAATTGCATAGGTTTTTCTTGGGAAATACTCAGAAGTGGTTTTGTAAATTCCTTTCTCTGAAATATAGCCTACATCACCTGGCTGTGAATGGTTGTGGTTGTCGTTCTGTGCCTTCAAGTAATTTATGACTTTTGGTGACCCTAAGGTAGTGCTAGCACAGGGTTTTTCCAGGGCTGAGAGTGTGTGACTTCCCCAAGGTCACCGAGTGCATATGCATGGCCAAGCAGAGAATTGTACCCTTGTCTCCAGAGTCCTAGTCCAATGCTCAAACCTATCCACTACACAATAAATATCTAGCAATAAATCCTACAAAAGTTCAATGGGACTTTCTTTCTTTCTGCCAGAAAGAAGAGTCAATGTTGTTATCCGTAACCAAATGCAGATTAAAAACTAAAAAAAATTAAACCATAACATTAAAACAAATTCATTAAAAACACTGTCATGCCATTTCTTCTTAGATTTTCATTTCCCAAGTAAAACACCATATAATTATCTAACTCAAAATGTCTAGTTCCTGCCTACTTTTGCTCACTCCTCACAAACATATGTTCCATTTCTTGTTTTGCTATGCCTAGCTTTCCCTGATTCATGCTTCCCATGTTCCATGTGTTGTGCAGCTTTGGACTTTCCTTTCCCCTCCGGATACGTCATCAACTGAGTGTTCTTTCGGCTTCAGTCCAGTTGTGTCATTTCCCACAAAGTGACTCCTGGTTGTCCTCTGTTGTATCCCAGGAACTTGTTGAGTGCCTTTGGACTTGGGAATGTTCTCTTCTGGCACTATTACTTGTTTCATTTTGGATTGTCTCATCATAGGGTTTTTGTGGTAAAATACATTCAGAAAGGGTATACCATGCCTCCTCCTCTGCAATACTAACAAGTGTTAGCTATAGTGCCATTGCTGTCGTCTCTGAGAGATCCTCTGTCAGCAGCATAGTCTCTTGCCTGATAAGTTGAATAACATCCAAAAGCCACAAAACAGTGATACCATTATGAGGCCAACCAAAATGCACAAAATTCATGATGCAAGCTTTCAAAGCTCCACTGGCTTTTTCATCAGGCAAAGGTGATAAAAATCATAGAGGAGAAAGGAAAAAAAATGACATTGTTAGTCACAGACCTGAATCTCTGCCTAACAAAGCCAGTTGTGACTTCACAAGGAACAGAGGTCCAAAACACTCTGAAAAAATAATCCAGTTTGAGACAGTTTTAACTGCCCTGACTTGATGCTAGGGATTTCTAGGAACTGTAGATTTGTGCAACATTTTGCCTTCTCTGGACTTTATCACACGGGGAAAATCCTGTACAGAAACGGGGGTTTAAATAGGAAAAAACCTGCAAAAATGGATAGATATTCACATGACATCTGTGCTTAACCTGAACGGACAATAGTCAAAAGCCGCTTCTTTTTACTTTCGGAAAATTCCACAATGTTGCGAGTTCAATACTAGCCAGGGCTCAGGCTAGACTCAGGCCTGCATCCTTCCGAGGTCACTAAAATGAATACCCAACTGTTGGGGGACAATGAGCTTGCAGTTGTAAACTGCTTAGACATCCCATAGCATGATATGAAGCCGTATATAAATGAAGCTGCTTTGCTTTGCTTATCCAGGACTTATCCTGGGAAGGATCAGGAATGCTCCAGCAACAAACCATTTCTGGAACTTCCCCATGAATGATTTGTTACTGGAGCATTCCTGGACATTCACGAGAAGTCTTGGATAAGCACGATGTGTCTGAAAATCTTCAGGGCAATTGTGTGACTTTGCCGGGAGTATGCTTTTTACTCCCAGCTTTTTTTCCAGATCTGAAAATCTCCTAAGTTAAATGTTCACTACTGATAGTACTGCATAGGACTTTACTTGTGTGGTGACTCCTCAGGTGCTTGGAAAATATTCTTAAATATCTCCCCCCCTTTTTTTTTTTCCTTTAGACTGCTTCACTTTTGGTATTTCATGTATCGGTGATGTGATGCATTTATCAATTACACTTGTCCACAGTCTCAGTTTTTCGTGGATGGCAAGCGGTGCAGCCATTCTAACCAATGGGGCTCCAGTATCTGCAATATTTCCAATTCACGGGAGTGGTGGTGGTGCAGAATGGAAGGGACGACTGTATTTATTGTTATGAATGATAATAACTGGGTCACTAATGGTTCTTTCCTTCAGAGGAAGGAACCAACAAAACCACTTCTGACTATTGCAAACCACTTTTGGCTAAGAAAACTCTATGAAATTCATGGGTTGCCATAAGTTGATAGGCAACTTGAAGGTACACACACACACAATGATATGTGCAAAAATGTCAACTCCCACCCCCTCTAATGATTTGTTAAGGCAACAAGAAAATTGTTCTTCTTCATAGATAAAACTTAACAACTGTATTTCTTTTCTTGACGGTTTAAAAGTGGAATTGTCCTTTTAACATGATCCTCAGTTTGCTTTCATCTGGGTGGTTCTCTTGGTTTGAGATATATAAAACACATCCTCTTCCAAGAGAGGATGCTTAGCCTTAATCCTACCCTAAATGCAAGAGTTGTTTAAAAAATTAAGATGTCTGTAATTTGCAAAACAAGATAGTTGTGTCAAAGCAGGCTGCATCAACTTGTACTTCCTGCCTCCTGCCATCCCAGCATGAGTCAGAAGATTTTAACAATTTCTCCAGATAACCCAATACTGCAATTTGATCCCTGCGGGCAAGTTAAATACACCCACATGCTTCCCTGCTCATTGAAACCAGGCTCTGCCCTGCCATAATGGTTGCCTTATGCAGATTATGTTACACATATTGGCATGTTTACAGGTTTTGCTTTAACTGTACTTATATGCTTTTTTAGATGCCTTTTAAAAATATTTGCTTCACAATGTGATCTGAAATATGGGTCTAGGGAAAGTTGGATCCAGCTACTCAGAGCATGGGAAAGTTAATTTTGGGGACCATATTTTGGTCAATGCATGGCATGGTCATGTTCCCTGTGGGATTCTGGGAATTGGAATTCCCAGTGTTAGCATTTCCAAGTTCTGCTGGTAGCTAATTGAGAATTTAGGTATGATGTTAGCATTCCTAAATTAACCTACTAGGGAGCAAATCTGCACTGAAGAAATAATCTAGTTTGACATCACTTTTACTGCCATGGCTCAATGCTATGCAATTCTGGGGACTGTAGTTTGTTGTTGCACCAGAGCAAAGCTGGTGAAGTTGCTTTGCTTTGGCACCAGACCTGAAGCTATTCATAATGGAGCAGTGGTAGGATAATGCACTGGAATTCACAATTAAGTATTGTCAGAACAGAGCATCATCCTACCACTGCTTAATCATGGATGGCTTCAAATGTCATATTCAGCCTTCTTGAAAGTACATTTCCAAGCTCTGGGAGTGAAGTAACCGTCTGGTGAACACCTATGTCAGAGACTCAAGAGTGAGCTGCATGAAGGGGAGAGGCTGTGAAACAGAAGTGAATTTCCTATGGGCATGTAGGTGCATGCCAACCAGTTACACCATGAAGAAAAAGATTGTCCTCAGGGCAAACCTCAGGGTTCCATAGGATGTAGCCATGGCAGTAAAGAGGAATCATAGTGTAATAATTGAGTAGCGTGAAAGGGCCTCTAGTGAAGTTTCTCTTCCTTCTTTCTTACTGGCTTTTAGATGACAAACAAGGAGCTGCCCAGCTGATCACACCCTTTGCTTAAAGAGGAAGATTGCCTTTTTTCTTCATTATACCAATTAGTCTTTGTAGGGTATGTTAAATGTGTCATGCTGTGTATTATTTTATATTTATTTTAATGCATGTTGTTAAAAATACATTAAAGTATAGATAATATACTGAAGTTATTATTCACTTCTAGGAAAAGTTGTACCAGCAGGGATGGGGAGGGGACACCAGTGGTGCTGTTTTTTAAAGTATTTTTAAATTAACTTTACAACATCAATTAAATAAAAAAAGTCAACAATCATCCACATACATTACATATCACAATCTGAATAATTGTAATCCAATTGTTAATTTCCTGATATTTTGCATGTTGTAAGTGTCATATCGCTTCTATTACTCTTAAACATAAATTCCAACACATATATAATGAAGACATATACATATTATAGATTACTATAAGTGGTTTCTTCGGTCCATAAATCCTGCTATAACCAACTTTCACCATATATTACCTATAAATCTCATTACAATATCCCATTCACTTTTAAAATTTCCCATTCTCCCTTCTTTCAGCAAATGAGTAGATTTATCCATCTCTGCCATTTCATTTCATTTCCATAGCCAATCCTCCAATGTTGGGAGAGAGATTTTTTTCCCATGCCTGAGCATATAAAACTCTGGCTGCAGCTGTCATCTAAAATAAAATTATTCCATATTTGGTGTCTAGTTAATCATTAGTAAATTCTAATAAGTACAACTCAAATTTTATCTGTATTTTTATGTTGAGAATTGTCAATATTTCCAGTATTTGTTGTCTTTGTCACATGACTACCAAGCATGATAAAAAGTTCCAGTCTACTACCTGCTCCAGCCTTGAAGTAACTGTCTGGTAAACATCAATGTCAGAGACTCAAGAATGAGCTGCATGAAGGAGAGAGGCTGTGAAACAGAAGGGAATTTCCTATGGGCACATAGGTACATGCCAACCAGTTACACCATGAAACAGAAGCAGCTTTAAACTATGTTCCTTCCTCTCTCTGACTCCTTTTTTGCATTCTGGTATATATTATACTAAACTACGAGTATATATATATGCCCTTTGTAATTCAAGGGCATGCTGTACTTACATCAAGGAACTAGAATATTATGATCTCTATCATTACCTCTCTTTCTGCACATAATGTGTGTGCTCTCTCTCTCTCTCTCTCTCTCTCTCCCTAAAGAGAGAGAGGGGGATATACAACCATATTTTTGCTAATATTTTTCACCTGTAATGTTATATACAATTTCATAAAAATTGTATATAACAGATTGAAACTGAAGAAGTTCTTTGACAAATTTTAAATATGTGTTTTTGTCTTAAAACTCCAGTCGCTTTCTTGTGAGATCCTGATTTGCTTTTTTGTGCCTTGATCACAAACAGGAATCTCCAATGGATGATTGACAGTCTCTTAGGCAGGAAGAGAACATGGGCTGGCAGGGGGAGGGCTAATGTTACAGGACCTTGGATAGGTCCAGCCAGACAACTAGGCTTATTTGTCTATTTGTGCATGTGCGGGTGTGTTTTCAACTCCCCTATTGACTTGTGGGGACCCAATGGATCTCATGGGGTTTTCTTGGTCAAGGAATACTCTGAGGTGGTTTGGCATTTCCTTCCTCTGAAAGCATCTTCTATTCCTTGGATGGGGATCCAAGTACGAACCAAGCCTGACTCTCTTCAGCAGCCAAGAATAGATGGGATCTCACAATGTCCTAATCTGCCACTCAACCAGAATTGTATGTAGGACTTCAGGACAAGCATCCTAATGTCACATCCACCATCTTTGCCATCTTTCACAAGCTGAAGGGCAAAATATTCAGTGGGGAGCTAGCTACACTTGAAATATGCATTAGTAAACCATAGATATTAATGTTCCATCTTGTAGCTGGAAAAGGAGGTAGAACATCATTCAGTTTTTCTGTTTCTTAATAAGCCATGCAAGTGAAAGGCTTCCTGAGTAAAGACCTCTGAAGGGATTAATTCACTTGTGTGGTTTCCTAATATGTCAGGGGACCAAACCATGGAGGCAAAAGTCATGATGTGCATCTTGCCTGGTACAGAAGCTACAGTGAAGGCAACAGCAACTGCATAAGAATGAGTAAACTGAAGAAGGGTTAAGAGTTTTGTATCTGGAAGAAATGGTTCATACCAGATCAGAGAAAATTATTCATTGCTGAGTTTTGGGACATAGAAAACACACTGAACTAATTATCACAGGAGCAGATGGATGCTTGTTTGCTATGTGGGTGATTCTGTTCTAGTAAGGTTCAGTTAATGTGAAGTGAAGAACAATTCAACACACACACCCCACCAAATACTTACTTGACAATCAATATTGATTATATTTATGGACTGAAATTGAAAATAAATGCCCTCTGAGAAAGACATAAACTCCCCACAAAACAATGAATAGCACAGAAAATGTAAAATATCTATAGTCAGCTTAAACATGATATCTCAGTCTGGAACATAAAGTTACTGTACTGTTCTGTGCCCTTGAAATATGTAGGTCTGAGAACAACATGTAGCAGGGTTAGAAACCATATGGATCTCCATAGGTTGTTGGCCTGAAAGTCCCTGAAGCCCTAGCAGGAGTAGCCAATAGACAAAACTGCTGGTGACTGACATTCATCAACATTTGGAGGGTCACATGAGTCCAATCCCTCACATACAGGCAAACCTCAATTAACAAAGGTTACAAAGAAGTTCCTTTTTACAAAATCTTTTTACTCCTGCCCATCCTTCTTTTTCACCTTCTTCTGTCTAACTAGATTTTTTAGCAGTGTTGGCATTGGGAGAATTGTGAAGGAACTCTGGAGGAAGAGAATTTTGGTGCTGCCTTACAACACCATGTCAACAGTTAAACAATAAAATAAAGATTGAGCTGTGGAAGAATGGGACTCTGCTCTAGCTATTCCTACTATAGCTGTGTGTGTCTGACTACAACAGGCAAGGTAAACAATCACTGTCTCAAGAATTCCTTGCTGAGGTTGTTTAACCAGAAAAATAGAGAGAAAAGGGAAGAGCAGGTAAGCCTATCCCACAATATATGCCAAGAACGTTAAAGAGACATAGATCTACAGTTGCCCCTCTGTTTTTGTGAGTGATCCATTCTAGACCCACCCACCCCAACAAAAATAGAAACTCAGCAATATTCAAGCCCCATTGGCTTGAATGGCTGCACGCTTCTGTGTGCTGCTATGTGCGTGCACTATTTTAGCCAATGGGGCTCATCCCTCTGTGTAGAACCAAGACCACAGACTTCAGGTCCAAGAAAATGGAGGGGTGAGTGTATAAGTCTGGCCACCAGAAACTGAAAGAAAATGAAAGCTGGTGAAAATAAAAAAAAAATCTCTGGGTGCAGTCCCTATAAGCATCAACATGTATTTATTTACAAAGTCTTACCTGGCCTGGTTTTTCCATTTTCACATGCATACCTTGTCCATTTTGAATAAAAGGTTTGCAGAAACCTGTTGAAGTGCCCTTTCTTTTTTTAATAGTGCAGGTATCTATTCTTATTCCTTCCGTATTATTTATCCCTCTGATGACAAATTTTCCATTATAGACATCATAACTAGGAACATGCCTACTTCATTAACTGAAGTATACCTGTTTTGTCTTCTTCCACATCCTTCTAAATTTCATGCAATCTTAGAAAAAGAGATTCATAATGTTGGAAGAGATCATAAGGGTCATCTAGTCCAGCTCTCTGCCATGCAGGAATACACGATTAAAGTACTCCCAACAAATGGCCATACAGCCTCTCTTTCAAAACCTTCAAAGAAGGAGATTCCACCTCATTCTAAGGCAACTCTTACCATCAGGAAATTCTTCCTAATGTTTCAGTAGCATCACTTTTCCTATAGTTTGAATCCATTGCTCTGTGGCCTAGTCTCTGGAGCAGCAGAAAACAAGCTTGTTTCATCTTCAGTATTACACCCTTTCAAATAGTTAAACATGGCTATCATGTCACCTCTTAATCTTCTCTTCTTCTCCAGGCTAAATATAACCAATACCTAAGCTGCTCTTCATAGTTTCCAGACTTTTCACTATTTGTTCACCTTGTTCTGGACACATTCCCATTTCTTCTCCATACTTCTTCAATTGTGGTAACCAGGACCGGACACAGCATTCTCAGTGAGGTCTGACCAAAGAAGAATGCTGCTGTTGTGTGCCTTCAAGTAGTCCCTGACTTATGGCAATGTTAAGGTGAACCTATCAAGTAGTTGGGCAACATTTTGTTACAGGAGATTTGTCTTTAATATAATACATAATATAATAATAATAATAATAATAAAATTTATTTATATCCCACCTCTCTGTGCAACACAACCGTATACAGATTAAAACATACCTTAAAATAATAACAAATCAACAAAAGCTGTCACAGAAACCAGGGAATAACAGGTTCAACTTATTTAGTGGCCAGTCTTCTATTCATTGCTTTCCTCTAAGGCTGCAAGAGTGTGACTTGCCCAAGGTCACCCAGTGGGTTTCATGGCCAAACTAGGAATTGAAACCTGGTCTCCAGAGTTGCAATCTAACACCCAAACTACTATGCCATGCTTAGAATGGTACTATTACTTCTCTCAGTCTAGACATTATACTCCTACTGATGCAGCCAAGAATGACATTGTCTTTTTAAGCTGCTGCATTAGACTGTGATGTGACCATCATAGCCATTGTATTCCCCATCGCCATGTGTGGATGTGAGAGCTAGGTAGTGGAGAAAGTGGATAGCAAGAAAATCAATTCATTTGAGGTGTGTTGCTGGAAAAGAGTGCTGAGAATACCATGAACAGCCAAAAAAGACAAACAAACAAGTCCTTGAACAGATCAAGCCTGAACTCTTCCTGGCCAAATTGAGGCTCTTGTACTTTGGCCACATCATAAGAAGGCATGACTTATTAGAAAAGGCAATAATGCTAGAAAAGGTAAAAGGCAGTAGAAAAAGAGGAAGACCATATGCCAGATGGATAGATTCAATCAAGGAGGTCACCGGCCTGAATCTACAAGACCTAAGCAGAGATGTGTAGGACAAGAGGTTTTGGAGATACCCCAGGGTCGCCATGAGTCAACGTTGACTAAAGGCAGTTAACAACAACAATCACACTATTGACAGATGCTCAGCTTGTGGTCTACTAAAACTACTAGATCTCTTTCACATATAGTGACAACACTAGGTGTCACCCATTGTAGATCTGTACATATCATTTTTACTAAGTGTAGTACCTTACATTTCCCTCTGTTGAAATTCATTTTGTTAGTTTTCATCCAACTCTCTCATCTGTTAAGCCAAGATTATGAATTCTGATCCTGTCCTCTACAGTTTTAGCTGTCCCTCATAATTTCGTGTCACCTGAAAATTTGATAATTTATTATCAATCTATTCCATCATCCAAATAAAGATGTTGCATAGCACTGGGCCCAGGACAGAACCCTATGGCACCATACTAGTGCCTTCTCTTCAAGATAAAAAGGAATCATTAGTGAGTACCTCTGGGTTTGGTCAGTCAACCAGTTACAAATCCATCTAACGATATCATTGGTTATCCCACATTTTATTAGCTTGTTTGCAAGAATATCATTGGGGACCTTGTCAAAAGCCTCACTGAAATCAAGGTATGCTGCATCCACAGCATTCCCTTCATCTATTAAGCTTGTAGCATTTCTAAAAATGATATGAGAGTTAGTACTGGTGCTTGTGCGATGGAATAGGAAAGACTGAACTCTGGTAATCAGGATTGGATTGAGCCACAGGGGCAGATTGTAAATTTCAATACACTGAGGCCATATATTGAGGCCACTCTTACAGCATGTATGCCAAGAGTATTTACAAATTAGTTTTACTATTATAACCATCATACAGTTAAGTTTGCTATTATGGGCAGAAGCAAGATTCCACTCTTTGTTTTTTTCTTTCCACTTCCTTTCCAGTCCTGTCCAATGTTATTCCAGCAAAAAGCACGTTGTGTCATTAGACTGTGAATCAAGTGATTTAGGAACCAAATGAATTGGATTATATTGAGTTGAATCCCAAATTAGACCAAATTCCACATTTGCTAATGAATTCTAATCTAGTGATTTTGCATTGAACTATTTCCTTGGAAACTTTATTGTCACACAGTGTAGAAGAGGGTGTGGCTCAGGATTCATAAATATTAGATTCAATGGTAGCCTTGAAGTCCTGTAATATACCCTTGTCTGCTAGATTTATTTTGTTCATTTATTGCTTATGCTACTGAAAGAGGGGGGGAGAGGGGAGAGAAAGCTGATTTCCTAATGTATTTACTTTTAAATCAGTGCTACTATTTCCTGATCAACTTGCAACAACTTTTGCTATATCAAGTATTTAATTTTAAATGGTTGGGGAGCTCATCAAAACTATTAGGAATTCAAAGGAATGAACCCATTTGAACCATAACAGTCATGAGCACATCAGCAGAGGCTTATTTTTTCCTCCATTGGATGTCTGTTATCTTCATTCCACATGCTGAATTCTCATTTATATATGCAAATCAGAAAACGGTTTGTAAATACTTTAAACCATTTTTACATAAAGCACCCTCTCCCAATAACAGGAATACCACTGCTAGAAATAGAGCCATTTTACATTTATATATTTAAAAGGCCTTACTATTAGATTTATTGAGCTGAATCATTTTGACCAAAGCCAAACTGCCTGTGAAGGCCTCTCACTATATATCCACTCTGTTTTTCTCATTGTTCTCACCCTGATTTTCCCTTTGGCCAACTATCAGTTGTCACTCAGTCTAGACTCTTTCTGGCAGATCAAATGTTGAACATGAGGTTGATTTCAAGACAGAAGTAAGATTGAACATGACATGGGATAGAAGGCTGAGGCTGCAGTTTTAAATACATGTATGCCCTCTGTTTCTATTCTATCCTTCATCCAACTGACCTTCCATATCTATCCAGTGTTAAGTACTAAAAAATAACCAAACAAGCCTTAGACTGCAGTCCTATATGCAGCTGAGAGTGAGGTTTACTGAGACTTATCTCTTAGCAGATATGCATAGAACTGAGTAGATATGCATAATGTACTGCATATTCTCCTTGAAAGCAAGTCCCATTGATTTCAAGTTAATTTTGCTTGATTGTGTCCCCAAACATTTATTTTTATGTGATAAGGATGAAAGATTTAAACAATGATTTCTATGGCATCACTTCTTTGTGCGCTTTCTGGACCATAAAAAGAGCCATTCAACTGGAGCGTGTCCAAAGGAGGGCAACTAAAATGGTGAAGGGTCTGGAAACCAAGCCCTATGAGGAACGACTTAGGGAGCTGGGGAGTTTAGCCTGGAGAAGAGAAGGCTGAGAGGTGATATGATAGCCGTGTTTAAATATTTGAAGGGATGTCATATCGAGGAGGGAACAAGCTTGCTTTCTGCTGCTCCAGAGACTAGGACCCGAAACAATGGATGCAAGCTGCAAGAAAAGAGATTCCACCTCAACATTAGGAGGAACTTCCTGACAGTAAGGGCGGTTCGACAGTGGAACACACTCCCTCGGAGAGTAGTGGATTCTCCTTCCTTGGAGGTCTTTAAGCAGAGGCTGGATGACCATCTGTCAGGGATACTTTGATTGGGAGTTCCTGCATAGCAGGGGGTTGGACTGGATGGCCCTTGTGGTCTCTTCCAACTCTATGATTCTATGATTCTATGATTCTATGACATTGCAAAGGAAGATAGTGAGTGACTTGTGGGGGTGGGGAAGTGTGTAAAGAAGAGGATCTCTTTTCTCTTTGCCCACATAGGTTGAGTCCCAATATTTAAAAAGACATAATTCAAGTTTCCAACAATTCCATCTTTGTATTACTTTGCTTGTAGTGGAGGCAGCTAAATAAATACTAGTTTGTCAAGGAGGTACAGTACACTGGTGGGTGAAGTCTAATAGCTCCCACTGTAGCAAGAGTAACAATTGTAATGTTCAGTGTTGTTTCTGTAATGAAACATTGTAAATTTCTGGCATGTCTCCCCTTCAGTAAGTCACAGAAATAACTCATGGATAATGACAACTTGTCATATAGACTGAGGCTGCTGTGTTAAAAAATATATAAAGCCCCCACAAAAATAACCACTTTTCCAAGCTCTGTTGAGTGTGTTACCAAAAAAGGTGGGGGCAATTGGGGTCCCCACCAACAATTACAGAATCTCCTTGGTCTTTTAGGGAAATTATTAGCTCTACAGGAAGCCTGCAAGAGGTTGGGTAGCTTTGAGAATCTTTCACCTATGTATACCAGTACTAACTAATAAGAGACTCTGGTTTAAAATGAATAAAAGAGTTTTATTTAGAAATGTGCAAAGATGCACTCAAACACACCAATGAAATGCAACCTTAAGAACCACACAAGGCTAACAGAAAGGAAAGGTGTGAAAGGCTGGATAGCAAGAAATTGAAAGTTGGAGGGGCTGAGATTTACCAGTCCTGAAGAGAGGTACCCACAGAAAGCAGACAGTGGCTCAGACAGAGTCTCAGGGAGACACAGTGAGTAGAATGTAAATAGAACAAGACCCTCTGTGCACAGATGAGGCTAGAGCTGGAGCTGACATTTATATCTGCTGTCATAGTCTCAAAGGGTCTTCGTGCTATCTTGCAGTGTAACGAAGACATGATGGTCTTCCCAGGGAATTGACAATAGGATTCCAGAATGATTTATGGCTTTAACTTTGGAGTAATAAAACATTGAGACAAGTCCTGAATGGGTGGATAGGAAGGGAGAATAGAGACACAGAAGGAAGTTTGTTCATGAACTATTCTGTGATGGGACTCAACTCAGATGAAGTTGAAGGCTTTCATGGCTGGCATCCATAGTGTTTTCTGGGTCTTTCAGGCTATGTGGCCATGTTCTGGAAGAGTTGGTTCCTGATGTTTCACCAGCATCTATGGCTGGCATCTTCAGACTGATTCTCTAAAGATGCCAGCCACTGGTGCTGGTGAAACATCAGAACACAGCCACATAGCCTGAAACCCCAGAAAAAATATAGATTCAACTCAGTAGATTATCGCACTACACTCTTAAAACACTGCTAGGTTGCTTTAACTGCTCTGACTGCCTCCTGTTGCATTTTGGGGTTTATAGTTCAATGAGGCTTAATATGGATGCAGTGGTTCAAGTGGTTAAGATGCTGACTCTGTTGATTG
>JAIPUX010001880.1:82290240-82315149 GCA_020142125.1 Phrynosoma platyrhinos
GGGGGGGAGACAACTCAGTCAGTGGCTGGTCTTGATTCTGAGGAACAGGGGGGTATACTACTTCTGTGAGCATACTCATTTCTTCCCCACCCTGAACCAAGAGCAGCCACTTCATCATTGTCTGATTTTCTGCCTCCTCGCTTCCCTCCCTACTAGTAAGGAGCAGCAAACCCTCCAGGGGCTTTAAAGCTACTAAGGTGGTGGGAGAACACAAAACTTCATAGACAGAACCTTATACTCTGCCTGCTTTTTGTAGGATCTGGCTCAAAAAATCTTAAGGACCAAAGGTTCCCCATCCAAGTTTATTTAAATATTCTTTAAAATATGCGTCCTTCTGTCATTCAACGGATTTCACCTATATATATTTTCTTTTCATTGTCTTTCCTCCCCTCATATGTTTTATTTAAATCCCTTTAGTGTTGCCATAAATTTCATTTTGAATTAAAAGGGGGAAGAAAGGAAGAAAGAAAGAGACCAGAGCAGTTAAGAAACTTTTAAGAGATGCCTACACTCATATAACAATACAATAAAACAAAAGTATACTGCCACTTCCAGTCCTGGGCAGCTTATTCATTTACAATGCATTGACCATTATCAAATGCAGCTAGCTTGATTTCACATTATTATACATTATTCATCAATATGTTTATTGTGTTAGCCAAAGGCCAATTATATAATATTATACATTATACATTATTATACATTCACTTGAATAAGCACAGTGCATAAAGCTGGGGATGTGGGTGGCCTATAAACTGCATTCCCACATCCCTACAAATGTGACTATGACTTTAGATTTTCAAGGACTGAGCATGAAGGTTTAAAGTGTAAGGTCGGTAACCATATTCAGCTGAATGTAGTAACAAAGCTCTTATGAGAGGGCATACAACCTTATTGGAGTTACTGCTCATGAGAACTTTATAAAGGCTTTTACCCAAAATGCCAGGGTCCCAAGGGGGCACCCACAATCAATATTTAATAGGGGAATTTTATTAGCTCAATTATAGCAGTTGAGAGGGCTTGGGAAATTCAGAGCAGGGATTAAATGTGTGTACACCAGTTCCGAGAAACAGAACTCCAGAATGCAAGGTCCAAATGAAGTTTTATTTGTAAAAGGGAATCACCACTCACACAAAAGCATGCTCTCTCACACACTCACAAGAATTAACAATATAGAAGGTAGTAGCAGATAGTGACTTTAAGGATTGCAGAAGGCAGTACTGTGCCAGTTCCAAAAGTGAAGGTTCCATTCAAGGGATTCTGTGAAGTGAAATGGCTCAGCAGCTGCCAGCAATGCTAAGAAGCCAAGCAAGATACTGACAGAATGTCTATCTGAATCTCAGGCAATACCAAATTGGAAGTGCCTTGGCAAGTATATTTATAGGACAAAACATATCCTGGGGAAGTATTTTGGATTAAAATTAAGTTTCCAGGAAAAAAAGAATGAGAAGGGAACGTGTAAATGACTAGACAAATCAGCAAATTTCTCTGGACATTTGTATCTCTTCCAGAGGGAAGTATACTTGAGTTTCTGTTCATTTGTAAGCACAAGGTCTACCTACCATCACTCCTATCAATGAAGGGATTATGCAGATTCCGATCTTGAATGGTCTATCCTGGCCATGTGCTCTTGAGCCAGTTGGCTCTCCTTAGATCATCACAGATGTCATTATATGACATGGCTAGTTTTCTGCATTGGGGATGCCTTCTTGGCTACATGCCTAAAACATCTCTTTTGATAAAACATCTTTTTTACTGGTCATTGACTGTAATAAATTTCATTCATTCATTCATTCATTCATTCATTCATTCATTCATCTTTTGATATCACCTTGATATTGAAAAAGAGGATGATGTGTAGAAGGTCAGACCTTGGAGTAACAGAGTGTTTAACCACCAGAGTTACAAAGTCATCTCCAGACCTTTGCATCCCATGTGCAAAGTCCATATCCTACAACATTTTGCAGATGAAAACCAGGACACATCTGGCCAAGCAACATCAAAATGTGGTCAAAATAGGAAAAGTTATTAATGAAGAAGAACACACAAAGTAGGAGAGACTGCCGGTAGCCTGACCCTACTGGGGTAAGACCTGGGCACAATACTCCAGGTGAGGTCAGAAACATCATTTGGATTTAAAATAAAAACAAAAACACCATGAGAATTACAGCAGCAAATGCAACAACCCAAAATAACTAGAAAAAGACCCATTCCAAAAGAATGGAAGGACTGGATACAAAGGCAACGACAACCAGTAAAACACAGTAAACCCCAAGGAGCTAAATTGAAAATTCATATTTCTTTAATCATTTTTAAAGAGCCATCAGTCATCTTTATGTGTTCAATTATTTTCCAGATTGTGGCTACACACAAAATAGGATATATCTACCTTGTAAACAACTGCCAACAAAGTAGTCCTTCTGTCTTTCAGTTCTCATTTTATTTCTCCACATTTCATGTACTCCTTCATTAAATTGCAGAAGTACACATTAATGTACACATTCATTAAATTGCAGAAGTAGAACCTGTGAAGGGGGCTTTATATGATTAAATAAATAAATAAATGGAGACATCTCATATAAGGACAGGACATCTCTCCTGTTTTCTGACAGGAACTGGTTAAAAACAAATGGAAATTACCAAGAATACTGCTGGACAGTACTACAGTACAATATTTGGCAGAGGTTCAGAAGGTTTTCTTTGAATTGAAAACTTCCCTAATCTTTACCTGCATGCCAGCCTGGAGGATTGTGGAAATTGTTGCTGCCCAATAAAATAACTTTTCCAAGTAATCCTATTTGGCCATCAACTGACAAGTCAGAAAGAACCATACCTTCAGGTAAAATCTAACAGAATCTAAAATCCACAAACAATGATACACTTATTGGTCTAACTAAAAAGCAAAACATGTATCATGCAAGCTTCCAAAGCTTCCGTGGTTTCTTCCTAAGGCAAAGATGTTGAAAATCATACAGGATAACAGAAGTATCAGACTCCTACATTTTGTCTCAGATGTAACTTCTGAATTTTGTGCTTTTTAGTTGTTCTAATAAAAGTATCACTGTTTTGTTTTGTGCTTTATGGAATTTGGATTTTGTTGTATTTTGCTGCATGGCCATCATGGCTACTCCTGAATATGCTTCTTCACTTTAAAGATACTTTCTGATGTGGGACTTCATAAATTTGCAACATCTGGTGTAATTTTGGGCAGTGATTACAGAATGTTAAGTTTTTAAAGAGACAGCTATGCTAGATTGCTTCAATATAGAAAGCAGTGAAGGAAGAATGTAGGAAAAGCTTTAAGGAAAACTGATTTAATACATTTGAAGTTCCAAGAAGATGCTAAGAGAACCATAGATATGTAATTCACATTACCACAATTTCAGGAAAGTAATCCTTTGCACATCATCCTAACAAGTTGTTTATAGAAGGCTCCCTGTTTTGTTTTTTTCTGTTTTAAATGAACACATATTTCTCCCTAACATATTGCAAGCTGACTTTTTTTAATAAAAGGAAGGGTTTAGTCATGGAAAGATTCAAACACTTCTTGATGAATAGTTGATGCAATTACACAAAGTAATATCACTCGATACTGCATCCAAAGAAATGGGTTAATATTCACAAAAGCTTATGTTAAAGGTACTGTCACATTTCTTCTTTTTTTCCCTCCTCCCTCCTTTCTTATTATCACACAAAGGAGTCTCTCCAAGGTTTCAATGCAAGAAGCGATGAAGCAAAGAAAAACAGGAAGGGTGGGAGAGGATGAAATCTAATCAGACAGATTATTTTTTAAAAACACACAGAGACAAATGTTCTGAAGTTGCTTTTATTCTGAAAAGGGATTTGAAGTGACAGTGAGGAGTTTCATGAGTGTCTCTTAGCAATTTCCAGATCAGACATGTTTAGGTGGTATCAAGAATGAAACACCGTGATATTTGAAAGTACAACAGAGCAGCTTTTCTTCAGCTCACCTAACATCACCTCTAACAAGCACAATTCTGAAATTAGCTAAATTTCACACTCATTTCATTTTTCTTGTCCTTAACCCGCCCCCTTTTTTTGCTGTCTTTTGTTATCTCTGGTACTATTGAAACTGAGATGTAAGTAATCATCTGTATGCACTTTGGGAAAGAGAGCAACATTTTAAAACTTATCTTTCTTTGTAAATCACCAAGTACATCCATGATGTTATAGATGATGAAGTGAGTGGACACCACCTCTTTCTTTTCATAAAGTCTAATGGAAATGTTAACCATCTTAACTCTATCATCTTGTAATTTGGGACTAGAGCTCAGGTATTTAAAACTATATTAGTGTGTGCGTGTGCACCTTCAATTCGCCTAATGATTTATGGTGACCCCGTGAATTTAACAGGTTTTTTTAAGGCTATGAATACTCAGAGGTGGTTTTACCAGTTCCTTCCTCTGAAATGTAGCCTACAGCATCTGGTATTCATTGGCAATCTCCAATGCAAATACTAACCAGAGCTGACCCTGCTTAGATTCCAAGATCAGACAGAGTTTATTTAGGCCAATCTATATTATTACTACAAGAGTAAACAAGTTGGTCTAATACTGCAAGAGAGTTTTATGTGGCATCTTTGGAACTAACAAAAGTCTCAAAACATGATTTGATCTCTCTCTCTCTCTCTCTCTCTCTCTCTCATTCATTCATTCATTCATTCATATATATATTGTGTTGTGGTGGTGGTGGTGGTGGTGGTATGCCTTTAAGTCATTTCAAACTCTCTCTCTCTCTCTCTCTCTCTCATATATATATATATATATATATATTGGTGATCATTGTTATAGGCTGAACTTTATTTTCAATATGTATTTTGCAATATTTATGTCCTTGAAACCTGAATAATAAGGAAGTAAGTGTGTGTTTATAGGATAAAAAGCCCCATGTCTGTGTAAGTGCAAGCTTTCCAGCTAGTTCTGGGCATTCAACTACCTAATCCAAAACAAAGGAGATAAGAGAAAAGTCTGCCAGAGAAAATACTAAACAAGTCACCAGAGTACAGAGACAAAATAAAAAGGTAAACTGCATTGGTATGATAGTAAAGTACAACATCAACAAAACAGTGGGTGAAACAAAATGCACAGTATACATGTTGCAAGCTTTTGAAGTGCCATTGGCTTCTTTATTAGGCAAAGGGGTAAAAAATCATCCAGGAGAAAGAAAAAAATGACCATGTTAGAACTGGCACACATATTTTTAAAATATTGTGATTCAGATAGTATTGGGGAGCATTCATGCAAGCAGGCCCCTCCTCCTTCTGGCCACGTGGGTTCTAGGAAATTCTTAAAGTCCAGGAAAGAAACTTTAAATTGCATTAGCAAGACAAAAAGCTACTACTGCCTTTGAGATCCAATTTGTCTTTGAGTTCTTTTTGAGGCTACAAGCCCCTTTGTTAAGTACAGAACACTGAATTTCTCAGGAAACTTCCATGCTTTTGCATGAGAAACATTTTAGGTAAAGCATGCCAATGCAGTCCCATTTTTTAAAAAATATTTTACTGTTGTTGGAGATAGAAACCTCAAATAGTAAAGTCCCAGTCGAGGGGCTCTCTCTTTAGGATTCCCCTGTTGCAGTTAAAATGTGGTATCTTTACATCCAGAAAACATATCCAGGGGCAGCCATGTTGACTATATAGCAAAGTTCAATAATATCCAAAATCCATAAAACCATGATACTTTTTTTGGGCCAACCAAAACATAGAATGATAGATGGTATGATAGTATTAATCATGCTGATGCAATTATCTACAATCTGGCTGATGCAAATAATTTGTTGGCAGTCAGCCAGCATGGTGATGGTCAGTGATCAGTTACTTAGTGGTCTTGTATAGATGGATAATGAAATCTCATTTCCAACTGGCTGGGAAAATCTTTGTTGACATTAATGGGAATTAACTGGATTTATTTCTGATTAGACAGATAGATGCTGGAGACAGTATATATTGTGTCCCTCCCTAGACACAAAAATATGCTATTTATGACTGCCTCCAATGATGGCAAACCTAGCTGTTTTTGACATCCTTTGTGCAGCTGATGCTGTTTCTGCGACACTAGTACTGAATCATCAGTTCTTGTGCCAATCTTACCTACCTAGCAGCCTGTTGTAAATAGTGCTGAAATATTGTAGGTAAAAGGAATTAAACATCTGAAATCCAATATATAAATATTTTTTCATAACCACTTTCAATTTTTTCATGCTGCTGCTAACCTTGTGTTTCTTGAGTACAACTTTAATTGCATCTTTTAAAGAAAGCTATGGAACTTGGGAGGTGGGGGAAAGGAGAAATATATAGAAGATTTGCATGTTTATGCATCTGGCTTTTTTAATGACCAAAGTGTCAAGGATTTAGAAGACTTTGGCCTTGAAACTATGGTGATGACTTTTGCAAAAGGCTGTATTAACATAAGCTGAAGATTTTGAGGGGCTTGTTTCCTTTTGGAGGTACTCAGCACTGATATCCTTGAGAAACAATTTGTCAGTTTCATAAGTAGTAATCATCATTTGAAAAGTGACATGAAGAATATGCTGGTGCAAGTGAGTTCATTTAGAACAGTCTCCCTCTTTCTTAAAGAGCATGATGTATATTACACAATCTCTAGCTCAATGTGGATGTATCAATCACATCACAAACTTTTGCAGATCTGAGAATTTGAGCTGAATCTTGCATTTTTTTACACAGCTTATGGGAAATAACAATGGGCCTTCTTCAATGATTGAATTGCTTAGTTTTACTAAAAATGGAGCAACCATATTTTATCTTGATGAGCATGACTCTTGAAGGACCTTGGACACAGGGATGATATTTGGATATGCCCACAGGTATTAATGCCTTTACAACAAGTGTAATGTATTAATTTTCCAGGTGACCTATTTCCTAACAAGCATGACATTACCGAACCCTTTTCAAAAGGAATAAATGTCACCAACACAACATGCAAAATGCCATACTTGTCTAAAAATGTAACTCCAAAGGGGAAATATGACTTCTAGAAAAGAAAAATCTAAATACTTCACCACCACAAAATAGTTCTATAGAATCAACCAACACTTCTATAGAACCAATTATTGCTAGAGAAATGCCTGGTAACAATGGTGGCTGGTAGATCCCATTTCACTGGGATGTTGAATCTGCTCTAGGTTCTGATTTTAAAGGAGCTACCCAAGGTGCTGAATATATTTTGGTTACAGGATTCTGTATCTTGGATAGCTCCTTTAAAATTCAGAGTAAGGACTTTTTATCACACTAGGCTGCTAAGACTACAATCACATTAATGTAGGAAATGCAAACATTTCAGTTTGGGAACAGTCATTTTTGCACAGCTTTTCAAAAGTGCTATGGTGCTGATATAGTCTTGGGTCCTGTCTTCTGCATGCCAGCCTTTACAAAAACCCCCTTCCTGCCCTATGCCCTTCCCAGCATGCCTTTTGGTCTTTATTTTTCTTTTTCAATTGTGCACAGTTGTCACAACAATTGACTACATTTTTTAAAAAAAGAAAAGAAATTGGAAAAAAGGAAAGAAAAACAATCTGCTTGAGAATTGTGGGGGGAGGAGAGGAGCATAATCATGCCCAATCACACCATATGACTGCCTGAATCATTAGTGGTTTTATAGAACTGTTGGTTGGTTCTATAGGACTGCTTTGTGGTAGTGAAGTATATATATTTATCTTTTCTAGCAGTCATATTTCCCTTTGGAGACTGCCTGAATCAACACTTGAAAAGCAGTCAACACTTGATTAGGAGGCATTGATGGGTTTTGCCCATCAATGAAAAAGAGTGCTCCAGGAATGGATGCAAGATGAAGCAGGATAGACATGGTGTTATGTGATAAGGTACAGCCACAGACACTACTATCATGCTCTCATTCCATTTGGCAGCCTCATGTAACAAAATCATAAAACCCAGAGAGAATCCATTCTCCCACTGGCATGGGAACAACCATTTACCACTTCTTGAAGGTTTAAGTTTGCAACATTTGAACAAGGACTTCTTCTAATGTTTTAACAATAGCAAACAGAATGGAAAAAATAAAATAAAACCCTCTGGAATTGCTATGTGATTAATGTTCATTTCTTAATCTTAGCAATCCTCATGTGTAAATGAGAGTACTAACTGGTTTCTTTTGGCCACATATTTGTGCAGTACTGCTTGGGGTACAGGTGAAATAAGAGACAAAATATCTGGCTTCTCTCCCTTTAACAAACATTGCTAGTGTAATGAGAACACCTGTTGAAAATCATGTTTCTATATATATCTATTAGAGGGACAGGTGTTCTGTCCTTTATTTCATCTGACAACCCACCTTCCACTAATCATGTTGAATCCCTCAGACGTAAATTTCTATGACTCCTCCTTCTCCTTCCTATTACTTATTTGTTTCCTGCCTTTTCCTCTGCCCTGAGATTCATGGTGACATACAAATGTTTTTTGAAAAATGCATCTAAAGGCACACATCATACAAAGGTTGAAATATAATCATCAATAGAATTTAAAGTAATTAAATATTTACCTACTGAATTATTTCTCTCCTGCCTTTTATCATCAGATCTCAGAACAGCATACAATTAAAACAATGTTAACAGTTGAAGTCATTTTCACTGAAAAACAACAGAACAATTTAAATAGGATAAAAGGATATTATTTAAACCTTCAGATTCAAACTGCAGGAAAGGTTAAAACAGTTAAATCCATGTACATGTACGTTTTAGAAAGCAATAAGACTAGGTTCCAAGGACTATAATACAAAGCCATGTTTTCACTTGGTGACTAAAATATACCAATGCTGGTGCCAACCAGCCCTCCAAGGAGAGGGATTTGCATAAAAAGGGTACCACAGCAGAAAACACCCTCTCCCATGTCTCTGCATAATTTATCATTTCCACTAGTGGGACACAGACCAGGGCCCCACCATCAGATCTTATTACTTGGACAGGTATATATAGAGAGATGTGCTTCTTCAGCTATCAAGGTCCCAAACAGTTTAGGTCTTTGAATGTCATTATCAGCACCTTGAATTCAGACCAGAAGTAATACAGCCCATTAGTAAAGGCATTTTCACGTGTGTGTGTTATATATAGGTATATTCAGTATTCATAGTTCATGGAGTAGATCAGGTAATTGATTGCACTTCCTTTCTCTTTGGACCAGGCTATGATTTGTAGGTTGCTCATTCTAGTGGAAAAAAACAAAACAAAGTAGATAACTATAAACCTGAAGTCTGCTGGCCTCTGATCCTGAATGCTTTTGTAACAGAATTCTCTTCCTTTTTGCATGATCAGATCTCTTATTTATTTAGGACCATTTATTTATTTATTTATTACTTGTTTATAAATAAATAATATGTATTGTAATATTATAAATATTTGTTCAGTAGTAATTTAAGCTCTCAGTATTTAAATAAGTGCATTGAGAGTAATAAGATTTTTTTTTAAAAAAAAAAAAAGAAAACTATTTCCACAGAGGTTGCTGTGTTTTTCTGTTCTCCTGAAGCACCTTAAAAGACTTTTCTTTTCTTTTCTTTTTGCTGTTATGTAAGCTTTTGAGAGCTAGAACACACTTGATGAGTTGCATAAGGAAAATAAATTCACTGAATGACTATAGGAACTCTCCTCAAGTCACCATTCTGACTGAAAATTAAGACAGTTTGTAATGGGAGGAAACATTTTGATACAGAGGAGAAAAGAGTTACACTGATCAGGGAAACTTTTCAGATTTCTAGAAGGTCTTGCCTCTGACAAGCTGAGACCTCATATACATTTATTTCAAGCATTTTTAAAATGGGTAAACAGATGCTGTTCATGGGAAGAAAATGTGCAGTTCCTAAAGAAAGTTTTTGTCATTCAAAAATTCAGATCATATAATCATTGCCATGAAAAATAATTGAGTAGTATGTACAAAGTAAATTGAGTAATTCAGGTTCCTCAAAAAGAACAGCTGCTGATCAGGTGTACCTATTACTCCCTGAGACTGTTCCTGTATCTTCCACTGCTTCTCTCCACAAAATATTCACTGGTATTTCAAAGATAAAAGAAATCTCTCTAGAACGTGGGCACTTGTTCTCTGATAAGTACTATGAAGTCATCAGTGTTAGCACTTAGCTATGTTAAGTGATGTCAGAAATTATCTAGTATGACATATTAAATGGGGACAATACTGAGACTAAGCTTCATGGACATTTGTGCCTAACAGTCTCCTCACAGCACTAAATGCTAGATTGGTTGCCTATATGTGCAGCAAGACAGACCCTATTATTAGGCAAAAGGAGTCAGCTCAGGTGGCAGATTCTGGGCAGTGTATAGGAAGCTGTGGAAGCTACAGCCCCTTAATGCTTCCCTTCTCTGTTAAGCCAGCCTGCTGCCCTCAGACATTTGTAGAGTACTGTCCTAGTACCTTAAGGACACCTGGTCTTGTCTGGTCTTGGTGACTAAGGACAGTCAGGTCTGGTTAGTTCTTGGAATGGGGGCCACCAATGAATACCGGATGCTGTACAGTGTGAACTACATTCAAAGGAAGATAACAGTGACCTCTCAATATTTTTTGCCTAAGAAACCCTGTGAAATACATGGGGTTACCTAGAGTGAAGGCACATACTACTACAGTGGTCCCTCCATATTCTCTGCAGTTAGGGGCACAGGACCACTGTGAATGTGGAAAAACTGCAAATAACAAAAACACTATGTTTTTACTTGATAGAACACCTCTGTAGAAACCTCTAGATTCTCTACTGCAACTCTGTGGTCAACATCTGCCAGATATTGACTATAGAATTGCTCTGGAGGAGCCACAAATGCCTAGTGGAGTGTTCTTTCTAGGAATCTCTAGGTCCTTCAGTGCAACTTTTGGTTAAAGTTGACCACAGAGTTACACTGGAGGACCTAGATATTCCTAGAGAGAACATATTAATAAAATCTGTGAATAATCAAATCTGCAAAAGTCAAATCCATAAATGTGGAGGGACAACTTTACTACTATCATGTTCTCCCTCAGTCTTCTCTCCTCCAGGCTATTTCCTTCAAAGCTTCTGCATGGGATCTGCTTCCCAAATTTCTCATTGCTCTCAACTTTCTCAAATCCATTTTACTTTGTCTAAATGCTTAAGCAGGAACAGAAATCATGAGGCTTGTGAGACACAAATCTCCTTGGGGTTGTCCCAAATAGTCTTTGGGATCCCAGACTCCTGCCAATGGACCATACCAACACTGAAGTGCACTTCCCCAAACCTAAAACTAACAGTATTCAACAACGAAACACAATTTTGATGTTTCAGACAGAAACATCCCCACCAGAAAGGAAATCTGAGTTGGTATAATCTTGTAAAAGGAGTATACCATATACAACAATTGGTCAGATCTAGATTTAATTATGGTTAGAGTTGTTTCTCAACTCTAAGGATGACTAAAGGATCCTCCAGATGTGGCAAATGTCTTGGGAGGTTAGTGTAGTTCTCATTTTTTAAAAAAATATTCAAATTATGTTTCTGTATCACAGACCATTTTTTTGGCAATTGCTAGCATGCTTCATTTTATGCCCATTTACTGATGGGTTTATTTTTAATTCTCAGATATGTCAGAACTCCCTTCTCTTTTCTTCCTTTTTCTTTTTCTATAGTGCATCTGTGAAATGACACTTTTTCATTGTAACTTTATCATTGTAAAAGAAAAGAAGAGAAAATCACAGGAGAAAATTTTCCTTTCAAACAATAGGACCACACTAGCAAAACATGTCCCAGCTTTTAAAAAATAAAACTTGAAAAGCCCCAGTGCAGATCCAAAAAATAACTAAAAACAGCACCCCAAAATAATGGAATGAGTTGAAATGAAACAGCAACAACAACTGGGAAAATCCAGGAAAATTAAAGGCACTATATTGTGAAAATTCATGCTTCCTTAAACCATTTTTGAATAATGAAAATCCCATTACAGCATGTATAATTTGCCACTAGATGTGGTTGTCCCTAGACTTTGGAATACCTTCCCTAGGAAGGCTATAGGGGCTCAAGTCCCAAGTTCCCTTCCCATTCTTCTCTCCTGGAAAATCCACTCTAATCCTGAGTCCTGCCCCAGGATAGGGGTGGCAATTGAAATATCCCTGCCTGGGAACCACCAATTTGGTCATGCTTGAGGTAAGACAAATCCTTTTGTCCACAGCTTACCAGCCATGCCACAATCCCCTGGCAGTTTGCAGAGTCACTTCCACTTCATGATGTCTCCCAGTTGAAGCTCTTCTTCTGGACTCAGTGCAGTATTGCCCTCTGCACTGCCTTAATTCTATATCTGGCACCGCCTTCTATATCATTAGTTCTTTGATGTGTGCATGAGATAGTGTATAAGTGCATGGATGTTGACTTCTGTTTTCGAAACTGGTATACACAGGCTAGAACCCTGCTTCAGTTGCCCAAGTCCTCTCCCTGCTTTCAATTGAGCTAATAAAATTCCTTCACTGAACATTAATTGTGAGTGTCCTCCCAGGACGTTTGCAGTTGTGTAACATCGAATACTCCAGGCTGCCCTGAATTCCCCCTGAATCTTCCCTTACCTGCTGTTTTCATTGAAAGACAGATGGCTCCCTTACAACGTAGTCCCTGTGAACCAACCAATTACACTGTTGCAGGTGCAAGTCACTCTGAGGTCAGAATAAGGTGCCCATCCAAATTATTAAGGACTCAGCAGGACTCTCACAGGGACCGTATGGGAAGGGAGCTGGCTATATTGATTGTGCTTTGCTCTGGGTTCTCTGGAAACCCCAGAACTAAAGGTAAGTCTTTTTAATGTGGGACATGAGATGGAAACCTGAATTGGGTCCAGGCATTGAGATTCAGGGTTTGGGGCTTGTATAATGTAAACATAATAATAATAATACATTTTATTTTTATACCGCCCATTGGTAGTCCAATCCGGGTGGTTTACAGCATAACAATTACATATAACATAAAACAACATTTTCCCTCCCACTTAGGCTAGGCCCGATGGAGATGGGCCTGCATCTCTCCCCCAGATGTCAGATGGAGTGGAGGGAGGGCTCTTCTTCTTAAGCTAGGCCCGATGGAGATGGGCCTGCATCTTCCCCCCCAGATGACGTCGGATGGAGTGGAGGGAGGGCTCCTCTTCTTATGCTAGGCCCAATGGAGATGGGCTTGCATCTCCAACCAAGATGATGTTGGATGGAGTGGAGGGAGGGCTCCTCTTCTTATGCTAGGCCTGATGGAGATGGGCCTGCATCTTTCCCCCAGATGACGTCGAATGGAGTGAGCAGTGTGCATGTGCAGTGAGCCTGGGGAAAATTCGGGGTTTATAAGTAAATGGAATGGTCCTTTCTTGCTGTTCTTCCCTTGGCAAATGAAGACCTTTATTTTAATCAGATAGCTTTCAGAACTGAAGTCTTTTATGGAAAGGGCATGAAAGAAAGGTGCTGTATTGTTTTAAAATGTACTGTCTAAACTCATATCTTTTTTTAATTTTATACTCTAAATTGTTTTAATATTGCTTATAGTTCAATTTAACTTTAATTTTGACTTTTTGTATGTTTTTAAGTATATTGTAATCATTTTAACTTTAAGCTACCTTGTGTGCCAGTCTTGGGGAAAATGTGCAATATAAAGTTATTTTCACCACCACCACCACCACCACCACCACCACCACCACCACCACCTATCTGTTTCTGTTGTAAGATTATTTCCTTCTTTCTTTGCTGCTTCAATATTTTGTTACCAAAGACTTCAGCAGTTTCTAATTACAGCCAGTAAGTTAGTCATGGGGCTAAGTAGTAAATCAATATATTTGACAGCCTTGGAAAACTCTGCGGCTATAGCAATCCTTAACATTCAATAGAACTAAGTGTGGGTCACCCAGTTAACTCTGCTCAATTCAGCTATCATGCTTGGCCCATCTTTTGTGCTCCAGCTACAGAAAAAGAAAGCAACACATGCCCTTTCTTTTCTTCTCTCTTTTATAATATATTAAGTCTACAGTTAGCCTTGGCATTCATTAAAAGAAACCCAACAACTAGATTTGGGAATAGTGAAAGCATTCAGTATAGCATGAAGGAATTCCTTGTCTTCCAGTCTACAGCAGCTCTCATAAAATGTCCCTTTCAGAAGGCTCAGAAAGTCCCTCATTATAGAGTTACGGTAACAGTTCCATAGTTTCATTCTCTATTAAAACCATTTAAATTCTATCTCTTCTGAAACTGTATTGATCTTTCCTACAAGTATGAACGTGGCTATACACCATGTGTTCAGTTAAAGTGGGAAACCACTGAGTTGTAGCAGATTTTCAAAAAAATGCTAATGAAGGATGTTTTCCCCTCTTGGATGTTTCCCAATTTTGTTTTGTTTTTAAAAAGAACATCATTTAAAATTAGATATTTGGTAGTGTTGATGTTTTGAGAATGCCATGAGATGTGCTTTTTTTCTTCTTTCTGAAAATCTGTTCACTTGTTTCAGAACTTGGAAGGAATGCCTTGCAGATAATAAGTAATAACCAATGATAACGATGTGTTACAAAATAAACTGTAATATTATTTTTTTTAGCTAACAAAGACATAATGATGTCACTTTTTAAAAATAATGTAATAACCAATAACATCACAGTTCCTTTAAACACGTAAAGTAATTTTAGTCCATTTTGAAAGGCAAAAAATAGGACATTTAAATATGCAAAGGTTTCTCTTTAACCTAAGGTCTAGGTAAGTAAATCTTTTTTCTTAAACTGGGAAATCTATTAAAAAATGATTGCGCACTAGCTCTTTCTGGATGGTACATGGCTGACATTATTAACACAGGAAAGCAAAATGGATAAATAAACAAGGGTGGGGATGTCAGCAAGAACAGCCATCATGCCACTGGGCTAGCCATCCAAACTGACTTAATAGCAAGACAAACAATCTTGTGGCTAGAGGTCCGGGAAAAAAAGATCAGGAGTGCCTTTCTAAATTTGTCAAGGATTTTCATCTTTGACAATTCTCCAGGCTGCCAGGCATACCACATCTAGAGATAGATTCATTTTCATTGCAGGTCCCACCTCCTGCCCCCCAATTTAATAATTATAATTGTTTCAAGGTATTGAAAGCCCAACATATAATATTTCAGTGCCAGGTGTACATTTTCATTCATTTCATTTATGATGTCAGTTGCTGCATGTGTCCATTCTCCCTGGATGTTTTTCTCAACTTTGTAATCCTTGTGAAGTCTCCTTCTATTTCTCCCTCAAGGCTTCCTTATGATTTTATTTATTTTCTCCATAGAACTGGTGCAAAAGTGCTAAACTATAATCATGCTACTGCTGTCACTGTTTCCCTGGAGTCACAGGTATACACTCCCTGCTTCTCAGTGGCCCCACTTAGGCATTCAACTACCTCGCTCAGGAAACCAGTAGTTGTTGAGTTGGAGGAACTTGCTGACATTAGAGGACACCATTTTGTCTGCATGAGGCCACCATGGCCATGACCAAGAAGACTATCTGGCAGCCTGGGGGAGGAGAAAGGCTGTGAATACTGAAGTTCTACTAGTTGCCTGTTTTTCTATCTCCCTGATATAGGGAGAGAGACTTTTCCCAGCCAGCAGAAGCTGCAAACACGAGGAAAAGGTAATAGATCTGCTTCCTCCTGATGCCCTTCCTCCTGCTCCTCTGCTCTAACTACTTTACCATAAAGTACCCTATCACATGAATGAAGGAAAGTGATAAAATGACAGTTTCAGAAATGTTTGACTATGCATTGGCAATAGCAATAGCAAGTACATTTCTATATCGCTTATCAGTGAACTAGCACTCCCTAAGGACGTTATCACACACGGGGTCTCAAAGCAGCAAGAAAGCGGCATGGAATCAATCCAGAACCATACTGGAATAGACCCCGTAGCTTCAGACAAGAAAGCAGCATCATTCCGGTATGGTTCTGGATTGATTCTGGTCACGGCAAGATGTAATTCCTCAATGAAAGAGGAATTGCAAAGAACGGAGATGATGCCGCAATGCGCCGGGGATGGCACTGGATGGGGCGGGGTTTGCTGCTACGTCGTGTGAACACACGAAAAAAGGATCCGGAATGGGACGGGGATGCACCAGGGATGGGACTGCTTTAGACCCCGTGTGATAACGTCCTAAGTGATTTACAATGTTCAAGCCAATCGCTCCCAACAAGCTGGGTACTCATTTTACTCACCTACAAAAGGATGGAAGGCTGAGTGGACCTTGGAGCCCTGCCTGGAATTGAACTCACAACCTTGTGGCTGCAATACTGGCATTTAACCACTGGGCCAACAGGGCAACAAGTCCTGGCTCCTGAAATCCAGGTGCCTCCCCCCTGAATACACAGGAATATGTGTCCTTGAAGGTGCCACTAAATTGCATTTGTGTATAAAAGGAGATCAGTAACTGGGAAAGAGAAAGGGCCTCTGTGCATAGTGGGAGATCTTGTTCTGGACAGAGAAACACAAGAAAGATATTTTGAGCACTTTAGCGCTAATCTTCTAAGAGACTTGGCATAGACTGTGAATGGATTGCAAAGAAGAAACAGAAAAAATGGGAAGGTCAGTTTATAGGCCAGCATGGTCTGGTGGGTTGAGTGTTGAACCATGACTCTGGAGAGCATGGTTCAAATCCCCACTCAGCCACGGAAACCTACTGTGGCCTTGGACAAGTCACACTCTCTCAGCTTCAGGGGAGGTCAAAGGCAAACCCCATCTGAATAACTCTTGCCAAGAAAACCTAGTGATAGTTTCATCTTAGGGACACTGTAAGTCAATGACTTGAAGGCATACCACCACAACAGCAACAGAGTATGCATCACAACTCACAACACAAGCAAGATGCCCACAAATGAACCAAAATGTGCTACCTTTATAATTCATCCTAGTTGATCCGCACTGGAAGAGAGGTTTTATAAAGCTACTTTTCTGTTATTATTACCCTAAATAGTTTGGAAATGTGGAGAATAAGTCTAAAAAATTATTAGCAAAATATCATTTGACTCCTGGGGGTTAAGGGATATATACAGTACAGAAACCCACCACTAGAACAATACTTTTGTCCTACCTAGATAAGCCCTGAGATAACACAGTCTAGCACTTTTATTTTTGTGTGCTCTTTTCCCTCTTATTTTTGTTTTCTCCTATAATGCAGCTTTTAAGCTAAGTGTTGCTATCAGTTGAACAATTCAGCACAGTTTAGATCAAAGTGCCTGAAATAACAACGCTTCTAAAATTGGAAGTTTCTAGGGAAATGGCAACTAACTGAGCACTTATATCCACACTTATAGCAGACACCCATCCTTCACAAAAATCTGCAGTTAAAATTCTGATCACTGCAGGGACACTGTGTTTGTGTGTGCATGAGAGAGAGAGAGAGAGAGAGAGAGAGAGAGAGAGAGAGAGAGTATGTTACAATTCAATGAGGCTGTAAGAATAAACAGGCATCTTTGCCTTCAGGGATTTGGGATGCTGTCAAAACAAGCAACATTTTCAACCCGCTCCTGCTTTTAGCTAATTGCAGGAGTCAGGGAGTCACTTTCAGAGAAGAGTGAAGATGATATTTTGACATGTTGGGACTGTATTTTGTGAAACAGTGGCACAGCATGGACTTTTGCAAAGAGACAAGGATGCCAACTGGCATGAGCTACAGCTTTACATCACTCCAAAAAAGCACAGAAACTTCAGCTGAAAAGCAAGCAAACGCCTACACTCCATGCCCAACATACCAAGAGCAACACATTTATTTGGAAAGCTTGCTTATTCTCCCACATTTATAAAGCTGTGACTTATTAAAATGTGAGCAAACATGCAGGTCGTTGGGATGGGCAAGGGGTTTGGACAGAGGGGATTTGAATGTTCCTGTAGTCCTTGGGGATGAGATATCTCTATGTTCTGTTCATACAAATATTGTAAACTCCCACAAGACCTTGATCAAGAAAGACAAGCCATTTAGGATAAGGTTGCTGGGCAGGCTTGGCACCCTTACCAGAGTCCTGAAGCTTCTAGTTGTTGTTGCTGCTGCTGTGTGCATTCCAGTCATTTTTTTTTAACTTCTGGCAACCTTAAGGCAAGACTATCATGGGGTTTTCTTCAAGATTTGTTCAGAGCAGGGTTCTCTTTACTGTCCTCTGAGGTTGAGAGACTGTGACTTGTCCAAGGTTACCCAGTGGGTTTCTTTGTGGGGCTTTGAACTCTGGTCTCCTTAGTTCAATGCTCAAGCCACTATACCACCCCATCTCTGAAGCATACAATGTAATTTTCTTCCTGTAGTAAAGCACTGTGTTCTATTTTCATGAGAAAATGTTAAAAATTGTATTTTGGGAAAGTCACCAATATGTTCCCTACCCCAGGGAGCATTAACACTCAGACTTGTTCTTCTGTATATGATACTCCACATCTGTGTCTCGGTCAGACAAGTGTATGATAGAATGCTGCAAGAGTGGAATAAATGTTTAAAATATTCCTTTATCCATATTGTAAAAAGCCAAAGGAAACCCAAGGCCTATTTGTATTTGAAAATTTCCTCCACAGAATTGTGAAAGGGGGGGAATATAAGCAACTGTCATAAACCCCTATCTGCAGCCCATGTAGCTTGTATTTTGATGTTTTGTTTTTGCTTACAGAATCATTTGTAACAGTATCATTGTTGTTTGTTGTTAACTGATCTCAAGTCGATCTCAACTCATGACAGCCCTATGGATAAGACATCTTCAAGACCCTCTGTCCTCCACTGCTCTGCTTAATTCCTGCAACCCCTTAATACCCATGACCTCCTTAATAGAGTCCATCCATCTAACATGTGGCCTTCCTCTCTTCCTACTCCCTCTACCTTTCCCAACATTATTGCCTTTTCCAATGAGTCCTCCCTTCTCATGACGAAGTATGACAGTCTTAGCTTGGTCATCTAGGCTTCCAGTGAGGTTTCCAGCTTGACCTGCTCTAGGACCCACTTATTTGTCCTTTTGGCTGTCCATGGGATCCTTAGCACTCTTCTCCAGCACCACATCTCAAATGAATTGATTTTTCCCCCTATTATATTTTTTAACTGTCCAGTCCTTGCATCCATACATGATAATAGGGAATACAATGGCTTGTATGATTCTAACTTTTGTTCTGAGTTGTATATCTTTGCATTTCAGAACCTTTTCTTGTTCTTTCCTAGCCACCTTCCCCATTCTTAATCTTCTTCTGATTTCCTGACTGCAGTCCCCATTTCTATCAATGTTTGATCCCAGGTATGGGAATTCTTTTACTATTTGTTTCTTCATTGTCTAGGTTGAACTTGTGAAGGTCCTTGGTTGTCATTATTTTTGTTTTCTTTATGTTCAGCATTAAGCCTTCCTTTGAACTTTCTTCTTTGATCTTCCTTAGTAGGTGTTCCAGGTCTGTGAGGTTTTCTGCTAGTACTATAGTGTTAACTGCATATTTCAGATTGTTGATATTCCTTTCTCCTGTTTTCACTCCTCCTTCTTCTTGTCCAAGTCTGCTTTTCTTATAATATGTTCTGCATACAAGTTGAACAGATAGGGTGAAAATATGCAGCCTTGTCTGACTCCTTTGCCAATTGGGAACCATTCTGTTTCTCTGTGTTCTGTTCTGACAGTAGGCTCTTGTCCTAAGTACAGCTTCATACCATCTACAGTGAGTACAGTGCCATACCTTCTAACATTTTATAGCTGAAACCAGGACACATGTGGTCCAGCCACATCAGAGTGTGACCAAATAAGTGCGGTCAGACAACAACAGACAAAAGTTATTAATGAGGAAGAACACAGAAAACTACTATGGTATTTTAAACAGACAAACATGAAATTTATGTACTCAGTTTGGGAAAGGCAAGACTCTGCCTTCTCCTTTCCCTTCATGGTGTGTTAATTGAGTGCAAACTACTTTCTGTTTTGAATACAACAATAGAAGTAAATCAAAGACAAAGAAAGAAAGTGGAAGGATGAGAGAGAAACCAGGACATTTTAAGGCAGGGCAGCTGAGAAAGTGGGACAGTAGAGGATTAACTAGAGTGGTCCCTGCCAAAACTGGACAATTGAAGTGTATATATTGTCCCATGTTTCTTTTATTCTCCACACCTGCTTTACCTATGTGGATAAGACAGTTACCCATTTCCCTCCAATAAAACAAAAACGCACCCCATCTACCATTGCTCAGACATAGAATGTGAATGATCAAAAACTCATAAGAGTGCCATCTGTATCCTACCAAGATGTCATTAATCATTGTGAAATATAAAGTGCCGACAGCTCTCCAGGAAAATACCAGTTATGATCATCATCATGAAAATTGTATGATAAAGGATGCACTACTAAAGGCTCTGCGTGCATGAAATACCCTCAGGATTTTGGAAACACATGTTAGGCTTTAAAGTGTAAACTGTTCCTTCAGTTGTGACATACTTATAAGTAATCTGGAATGGAAGATGATTTAATTTAAGAGGACAACTGCTCTATTAATAGTGAGACGGAGTAATCATGACTGATCACTAGCTAAAATTTCACCATGTACGATGGAGAGGAGGAGGAAGAGGAACACAGTGAACCCCTTCCTCAGCTTGTCTCACTTCCACACTTCATGCCAAACAATTTCCAAGGAAGAAACAGGCCTGGTCCTTTCTTTCTGCAGTGCAAGAGACTCAATGCCAAACTTGACATTAAGTTTGCAAAAACAATTGGTGCCAGTGGAGGCTTCTTTTGATTTCACATTCAGACACCTCAAGACAGAAGTTCTTGAACAAAAAACCAAAACAAAAGCAAAAGCAAAAACCCTACAAAGGAAGATTGGATAGAGAAACAGCTGAATTACAATATATCCACAAACTCCAATCTATCAATAGGAGGCTGAACAATGGCTTCCTGGCACACTACATATATTATAATACTGGTTAACACCCCAGCCTCATAAAGATGCTCTTGTTCAGTTTATGACATCTCCTTTCTTGTTCGCAGCTTGCACACAACACATTCTCACATTCCCTCCACCATTCATATGGTCATCCACCCTGGCCATAGGCAACATCTTTCCACCTCCCTTTGTCCCTCAATAACCAACATTAAAACTGTACTTGTCACCTCATTACCATACCCACAAGTTTTCCATTTCCATGGCTATTCATATAGGCTGATTATAAAGTTCCTTCCTGGACAACACTTCACTCCATATATCTGGGGAAGTAGACCATGTCTTTCTGTCACATAGCTAGGTCTCAAAAGTGTTACAAGATCTCTTTGCATATTATTATTATTAATTATTATTATTTTTATATAGTCATCCCTCCAGATTAGCTGACTTCTTGTTTGCGGTTTTGAATTTCCACAGACGAGAAGCCAGAAGGGACAAAATAGTGTGGGCACCTGTGGCACCCACCGTTGTGCACATGCCATTGGGCATTCCAAAATGGCACCTGCCATCGTGCGCATGCGTGCTCAAGCGTGAACACCATTGGATGCCAAATTGGTGCCCGTGCTCGCACGCGCATGCGCATGACAGGGGGCACCATTTTGGAATGCATTCGCACGGCGCCGGTGCCGTTGGCCATTCCAAAATGGTGCCTGCCATTGTGTGCATATGTGTGCATGAGCACGGGCACCATTTAGGCGTCCAAAATGGCGCCCCTGCTTGAGCACGCATGTGCACGATGGCGGGTGCCATTTTGGAATGCCCAACGGTATGAGCACGATGCCGGCGCTGTTGGGCGTTCCAAAATGGCACCTGCCATCGTGCGCATGTGTGCGCAAGTGTGGCCGCCATTTTGAATGCCAAAATGGCACCTGTGCCTGCGTGCGGCATGGCAGCGGTGCGCGTGTGGCATGGCAATGGCAGCAGCAGCAAGGCCGGTCCCAAGGCCTCAGTGGGCCAGCCCCGGCCCGTGGGCCATAGGTTGCAGACCACTGGTCTAAAATGTCCAGCCAGGACAGGACAATATTTAGACACTCCAATCTGTGATTGCCCCAGCAAAAAATGAGAAATGGCAACCCTATCCCCCAATCTTCTAAAACTCAGCTTCTGGGTTTTGGAGATGGGTAGGGAAATGTGAAACCACACTCTTCAACTGCTTTGATCTGGCAGGGACATAATCTCCTGTTCCACTTTCTGAGATACCTTTTTAAATATCCCAGCTTTTTTCTCCTCTTCCTCCCACTTTCCCCCTTTGTCCTCAGCTTACAGCAACTGCTGCAAACTGAGTTCAAAGTGCAAAAGCAGTTTGTACTGATGTTGTCAAGGAGGAAAGGAGAGGAGGAGGAGGAAACATGCGTTCCCCAGGATACTCGGGCAAAAGCAAATTGCTGCAGCCTCACCTAGCTTGTGTGTTCTTCTTAATAACTTTTGCCATCTTGACCATGCTCTGATTTTGTCTGCCCACATGTGCACCAGTTTTCATCTAGGCAATGTTGGAAGGTAGGGGAATCAATATAGGTCAAGAAAATTACCTTTCTGGACTGCATCATCTAGAATCCCCATCCAGCAGGGATTCCCCTCCCCTCATTCCCCTCCCCCCAATAACTTTACAAAAACTCTGCTGGTAACCCCAGCCATGCATGTCTTGGGCCTTGTGGAGAATTTAAAATGGTGGACAGGCTGTTGCAGCTTTCACGACTATGATGACAATGGAATAAAGAAGGAAGCTGTACTGATGCCAATTCCCCCCCCCCCCCGGGTTTCTCAGCTAGTATTGTAAAATGACATAATTCTTCTTATGGGCAATAAAACTACTGTTCTCCCCTTTTGAGAACAGCTCTAAATCTTCTCACACAGAGATGATGGAATACACTCTGTTACCTATGGGCTAATTTGAAGTCTGTCTTTGCTCCTTTAAAGACCCTCAGTTTAACAAGCATAAATTAGGTTACCCAAATTTAATTGTGTTTACAGCCTTCCACTCTTCCCAGCAGCACATCAAACATCATTTTTCTTCTTGGCCACTTTTTAAGGCTTTTCCTTCATAACATTGTTGTGTTTAAACAACACTGCTACCAGCTATCTAAGCAAGCTTCAGATGTCCCTGTTATTAACCACAAATTAAAAAGTAATAATATTTCTTAATATTTCTTTTTTCTGAAGACGAATAAATGCTTGTCAAAAAGCAGGGGGGGGGAGCTTGAAGTGGAAGGGGAGTTTAGTACTAAAGGATTCCTTTGTTGTATGTTTAGAATGGAACACTTTATTCTTAAATAGGTAAACAGCATCTCTAAACCTATGTCCAACTGCTAGTCCTATGTCCTCCCATATTTCACAGATGAAAACTGGGAAACATCTGTCAAGCAACATCAGAGTTGTAGTTAAAACACTACAGCCCATTAGCAAAAGAGCAAAAGTTATTAATAGGGAGGAAGGCAGAACTACTGTTTTAAACAGAGGAAAATTGGAATTTCTGTAATAAGTTTAGAAAAATCTGAAATAATCCCCCAGCTCAATAATATAATACTTTCTCTCTCTCTCTCTCTCTCTCTCTCTCTCTCTCTCTCTCTCTTTCTCTCTCTGTATAGCACAATCAACAATATATGCAATATTGCATAACACATTACAGTTGGCTCTCCATAGCCACAGATTCTTTATCCACAGATTCAAACATCCATGGTTTGAATCTGTCTATCTACTATTCAAATCTTTTGCTCCAAGTCTTAAGTCAGGTTTCAAGTATCTACCTTTAAGTCTCAAGTCAAGTCTCAAGCCTTTGCAAGATACTTTCAAGTTGAGTCTCAAGTCTGGGAGCCAACCTTTAACAGAAAAAAGGAGGCAATGCATATTTCCCAAAGGGGATCAGCAAGTGCATTAAGCAATGGGCTTGAGGTCGCCTTGGCAGCCTGTCCCCATTACAAATCAGAGAAGCCTTCTAAAGCTTTTCAAAAGCTTCAGAAGAATCCTTCTGCCTGAAACTTGTTGCCTAATCTATTTGAAATTCTGAGAAATGTGTCCTGCGCTCTGGGGGCTGGTCTTACCTGCTGCTCAAAGTTAATAATGCCAGCAAGTCATCTGCTAAATATATTCATGTCTCGAGTTGAGTTGAGTCAGTGCATCATGCCATGTTGAGTCCAAGTTGAGTCACTGAAGTGACTCAAATTCGACTTAAGTCCAAGTCAATCAAATCAAGTCTACATTACTGCTATCTATCTATTCCAAAAATAATTTTGTCATTTTATATAAGGAACACCATTTTACTATGCCATTGTATTTAATGGGACTTCAGCATCTACAGAATTTGGTATCCACAGGGGGTCCTAGAACCAAATTCTGGTGGATACCAAGGGCCAACTGTATTCTAAAATCAGTATGTCTTCATCAGACCCTGCTCAGAATTACAGCTTCCTCTCAAATTCACTGCGTGAGCTCTCATCCCCTCTGTCTATTCCAGTTAAGATCAGGTCACAATCCAGTTTCCCATATTGCCCATGTGTTCATCTTGAACCAATCATAGCCTCTCATCCAAACCTACTTCCCAGGGTTGTTGCTAGGATAAAAATGAGGGTGGGTGGAGAAAAACAGTGCACAATAATTTTAGCTCCAGGAGATGAAATGAAATGAGCTAAGAAAGTTATAGCTGGAAAAACATTGTGTGAACAACAAAATATAATATACATTTTAAAAATAAAAAATATCTAACAGCAAAAGATTCGTCTAGATCAAGAGAAAAGCACCTTTCACACTTCACAATTATGATTCCTCTATAACTGCCAAGGTTCTATTTTATTAAAGCCTGAGATTTATAGTTCAGGAGGGAGGACTTAGAATTCTCATCTAAAGAGCTCTAGAACGTCACCAAACTGAAAACTCCAGGATGTTATTCTTTTATTTTATTTTATACCCCAACTTTCTTGCTGCACAGGACCACAGGGCCCAAGGGCTGCATAGGATTCAGCTATGTCAGTTAAAGTATTAGCAAAGTGCTGTAACTGTTCAGTGTTAAAGGGCT
>JAIPUX010001880.1:82319562-82335452 GCA_020142125.1 Phrynosoma platyrhinos
TTAAGTATTGTAGAGGTTCTGGAGGAGTGTGGAAGCTGTTTTGGGAGGGAAATTGATACTTTTTTATTTGGGGCATTCTGGGGAATTTGCAGAGCTTCAGAGGCCACAGATGGGCCATGCTTTCACAATCCATACCAATAACCTGTAAATGAAAAAAGTTTGTGCTCAAGCATAAACTATATCTGTGATGGCAAACCTTTTAGAAACTGAGTACCCAAACTGCAACCCAAAACCCACAAAGTGCCACATCCTCTGGCTTTCTAGTAATGAACTCTGGCGAACTTTGTGCTGGGGTGACAGCAGGCGTGCCCACAGAGAGGATTCCAAATACCACCTTTGCCATACGTGCCATAGATTCGCAACCACTGAACTATATGATTAATGAAAGAATCTGGAAATGTTCTATTTGTCGATTGCAGCTCCCAGAATCCCCCAAGGACCTCACTGGTAGGGCATAAGTCTCTACCAACATACTTTCCACCAGTCATCCAAGAGCAGAGACTGCTCCTTCTTCTCTGATTCTTCCAGGGATGTGCAACAACAGCTGGGATGGGAGTTCCTTGGTTCACCTTCATTCCACAAACCCCTGGTTGGCTGTAGAGTGCACCTGGGTGAGGACTACTTGCTTTTATGCATCCAGGTAAGAAAAGGATGCCTTTGCTCCCAATGCAAAGCTGATCTTTCTTCCACAGATGTTTGTGGGCTGCCAGATTGCACCTGGGGATGCATCCCCCACAGCCAATTTGTATGGGTGGATGGGAATAGAGCTGCAAACAGGCCAAGGGTGCTGCAGTAGGAGATACTACATACATACTTATGCAACACTCTCAAAAATTTATACATGGTGTTGCCGTCGGCTACACTGGTGTAACCATGGGTAAGTCACCAAGAAAAGTACAAAAATAAATTCCAAGCTGAGATTAATGTCATTTATATATTGGCCACAATCTGATAGTTTCTCTTTTTGTACACTTATTGCTATGAGAACTGCATCACAACATGCTGAGAAGTGCAAATACCCAAAAATAATTGGGTTCTTAGTGAAGCCAGAATAGCCAAAAAACTAAATGACCAAGCTCTAGTTCCAATTTTCATCTTGATTCTATATGGCAAGTTTGGTGAACTCAAAATCCTTCCTCCATCCTAGTATTATGTACACTAGGATAGACTGTGACCCAGTATTTTTGTCTAGAGAGGCAGAGTGTCTTCAGTCTAATGACACCCTCCTGGAAAAAGGAATCTTTCAGAGAATAATATGTTTTGACTTCATATGAAAAGAGAAAATTGATGTCAAATGACAGAACTCCAGAACAGTTATGGTTTCATAAGCCACTTGTCAATCTGAGGCCACAAATAAACATGTCACCTCTGCAGAGCACAGGTGGCTGGTGATAAAAGTCTGACACTCTCTGCAGACTTAATGCCTGCTCATCTCCCTGCTGGATAATCCCATTTTTTAAAGTACCAGCTCTTGAGAAAATTAGCATAGCTTACCTGTTCTAGGGTGGAGGATGGTGCCTTTTACTGTCATGAGATACTCTCTAGTAGAATCACAGTCTCATGTTACAGGTGTGTGGCTGATGCTGAGTATGCAAGCAGCAAGAAGGGGATCAATGGGTCTGGATCTACTTTGCCCAAGAGACAAGGCTGGAGGCAAATTTTGAGCTGCAAAGCCCAATAGCATGATATTTAAACCCACAATTTAATGTATTTCTGTACTTTAAAAACAAAACCTTAAGGACTTTAGGACAGCTGATGAAGCTGCATTGGACCCCAGAGCCCTTTCACACTACACCAGGGGTAGGCAACCTTTTTGAGCCGGGGGCCAGGTTGCTGTCCCTCAGACAATTGGGGGGGGGGCCGAAGCACCAAAAATAAATAAATAAATAAATAAATAAATAAATAAATATAAAACATTTTAAAAAATAAAAAATAAAAAAATATGCATGCACATTCTCTCAGCCCCAGTAAAGCCATGGCAAACCCCCTGTGGAGATTTTGCCAAGAAAACGCCAAGAACAAGTAATAATAACAATAATCAATATCATCATGGTGGGCGGGCAGCGGCGGCAGGGCTGGCCTGGGGCCGGCCCAAAGGCCTTGGTGGACCGCATCCGGCCCCCGGGCCTTAGGTTGCCTACCCCTGCACTACACAGTAAAAACAATCCAGTTTCACACTATATTATGATTCCACTTTAATTGCTATGGCTTCATCCAATGAAATCCTGGAGTGTGTAATTTGGTGAGATACTATAATTCTTTGGCTGAAAATTCTAAAGAGCCCCTGAAAAAACTGTGAATTCCAAGATTCCACAGGATGTTGCCTTGACTGTTAAAAGTAGAATCATAGTGCTGTAATTATATAGCGTGAAAGGGCTCCTGAGTTTGGGAGTGTAGTTTGGGGGGGGGGGTAGAACTGTCAAAATCTCCATCCAACATGGCCAGAGATTGTGGGAATTTCAGCCCACTAAAGTAGGTTTTCCCAATGTCTAGCTGAAATGTACCATTGTGTTGGGTCAGCACTGGTGTGTTGAGTATTTCCATTGTGAGTGGCTCACATTTTTCAGCCCTGCCACAGTCTGAACATCTCCTTACATAAGCTGGCATTTGTTTAGATTCCCTGACCTACTGACATGGAAGCCACTGGGCACCACTGCCACTGACCTCATGTTGCTTGGGAGATTCTGGGAGATGTAGTCCAAAAAACATAGGGCCTTTGCAGACTGCCAGAAATAGTGCAAACTGAGTCCACTTTAAGGGTTAGGGTTAGTGCTAGGGAATCATGGGAATTGTTGTTGTTTTTCTGAGACATTGAGCCTTCTCTGTCAAAGAGCTCTGGTGCCACAGTAAAATACAGTTCCCATGATTCCCTAACCCTAACCCTTAAAGTGGACTCAATTTGCACTATTTCTGGCAGTCTGCAAAGGCCCATAATTTTTCCAAGCTATAATGTTCACATTTTAAGGTAAGGTATTATATAATTTGACCTTATAGCCTTGCATCCAAATGTCTTATACTCAAGAGCTAGAACATATGACAATTTCCTACTCAGAAGCAAGCCCATCATTTCTTCCTATCCACCAAGTATACCAGCAGAGATGCCCCAGTTAGTCACACCACTTTCTTAGCTCCTTTTACAATGGCCCAGTTTCTTTTCTCTTCTCTTACTTTCCCCCTTCATCCTCATCTCTTGCTTCAAACTGAGTTAAAGTGCAAATGTAGGTTGCCCTCAGTTAACTCGCCACAGGGAGAGGAAAGAAGCAGCAGTTTAGTTCCCAGTAGATTCAAGCAAAAAGAAACTGCTGCAGTCTTTTCTAGCTTTGGAACAGAACATTCTATACTATGTGACTCCAAATTGTTTCTTAAGGTAAGCAAAAGAAATAAACACACCTTGTGAAAAGCAGGGGAATGGGAGAGCATGCCAGTTAGGAAGGGTTAATAATAATAATAATAATAATAATAATTATTATTATTATTATTATTATTATTATTATTATTATTATTTATAGCCCGCCCCTCTGCACATCAATCGGGGCGGGTTACAAGATTTAAAACAAACAAATTAAAACATTCCCTCATCCCCCAATCCAACCCTCCCAACCCCTTAAAACAGAATTAAACTAGAAAAGATTAAAATACTTATCCATTAAAACAATAGCAGTAACAAATAGAGCAATGCTCTATTTTCATGAGGAAATGCCTTTTGAATTAGCACATCCCCAGAATTTGTGCACCAAGTGCTCTCTTAATCTGTCTTTCTCACACACAGATTCCCCACCACCTCTAATTTACTTAAAATAGAATAATATTGCAGAGAAGAATCCCTGATTTGATTTTCCCCTCCACCCATCAGTTCTTATTTTACTATTTTCATACTAGTTTATACACTTTAGTTTTACTAGCTTTCTTCTCTCTGCTTCTTCCTTCTGGTTACTAACCCTCTATGTGTGCCATGGCTTCACATTGTATGAGAAAGAAACTTTACTTGTGAGAGGTAAACATTGGGAGATGTTTTACTGTCTACTTACTTGGAAAGAGGTTTTTCCCATGCAGAGCAATGCTCTATTAACATTAACTAGGCAACCATACATTTATCAACTCAGAAATCCTATTGAATTCAATGGAACTTACTCCTAGTTAAATGTGTACAGGATTGTAGCCTGAGACATTCTAAAAGGATGTTGGAGTTTCTTTATGACAATCATGTTCCCCTCCCAGTATATATTTATTAACTAATTAGATATCATTTATCTCCTAGAGCTAAAAGTATTGCACATTATTTCCCGCACTCTCACCCTATTTTTATTCTAAGAACAATCCTGTCAAGTAGTTGGGATGAGAAAGTCCAATTAGCTTAAGGTGACCACATTTGTGCTATGTTATGAGGAAGGTGGTATTTGACCTGATCTGTAATCTGTGTTGGGCAAAGGGGGTAAGTATGAAAGTAGAGTTTATGTAGTAGATTAGAGGGGGAAAATATAATTTGGAACAGATCTCCAAATTACATTAAATTAAATCAAATTAAACCAAAAGGCATTTTGATTTTAGAATAATGTATTATGTAACATTTTTATATTTATTGTTAATCTTCCTGTGTGCACATGTGTGCACACACAGGACGTTTTCATACACAAACGTCCAAATCCGCCTGGAGCCATTCCGGAACGGAGCCTTCCGCTCACTCCGGAATGGCTCCGGCGGCAGCGACCTAATTCCTTTTAAAAAAAGAATTACAACTCCGGCGCTGATGCCGGAGTCAGAGCTAAAGGGGGCGGGGCTTGCTGCGACGTCGTGTGAACACGCGCAGCAAGCCCCGGACTGACGCCGGCTAGCGCCGGGGATGGCACCGGAAGGGGCGGGGCTTGCTGCGACATCGTATGAAACATTTGACATTTTGCCGGAGTGGGGCCGGACGGAGGCCGGCTAGCGTCCTCCAAAAGCCCTGTGCGAAAACATCCACAGTCTGGCATCCTATTAGTGACATACAGAGTCATAAGTCCACCTTATGTCTGTTTATTTCCTTTTTTGGTCATTGTAGAGGTTGGATATCTCTTCTGCACTCTGCAATGACCAAAGAGGACTGACTGATGCTTTGGGAAAGCTCTACCCCATGACTCTTCCATTACTGGTAGAGAAGGGATTGGAGGAACATCTGGCTATGTTCTTACAGAGAAAGCGCAGGCCAATGACATCATCTGCTGAGACCTGCTAAGAAACCCAGTGGATCTCAACAGAAGATCAGGAACGGGATAGAGGATCTATGTGAGTATATTCCTTCAAGTTGCCTATTGACTTATGACAACCCCATTAATTTTGTAGGGTTGTTGCAAGGGATACTCAGAAGTGGTTTGGCTTATTCCTTCCTCTGAAATATAGCCTTCAGAACCTGGTACTTGTTGGTAGTCTTCCATCCAAGAACTAATCAGGTCTGACCCTGCTTAGCTTCCATGATCATATGGGATCTGGTGCTGTTAGGGTAACAGGCAATGGCAGGGGCAGGAAAATTCACAGTAAAGTTCACTATTTAACTCTTGAATATAGTTAAGATTGCAGTGCAGATAAAAACAGCATTATACTTGAAGAGCTTTTGTTGTGTTATTACTTTTTATTTGTCATAATGTTAGAAATGTAGAGGTTTCTGAAAGAAGAACACTGTATACTTCCATGCACAAACTTAGTGGTTTTAAAGCACTCTGCGCATAATAAATACTAGACAAGCACACTGTTTTGAAGTACCTCATTGTTTGTGGTTCCCTTGATAATTCCTATGTTAGTGTTTGCCTTTGTACTTGAAATGCAGCATCCTTTTCTCATCATCTATGCCTTGAAGTCACCTGTTGATTTATGGTAGCCCATGAATTTCATAGGATTTTCTTATGCAAGGAATACTCAGGGGTTTTGCTATTGCCTTCCTCTGAAATATAGCCCATAGCAGCTGGTACTGAATTAACTCACGGCACTCCATCCAAAGACTAAGCAAGCCTCTCTGTTTAGCTCCCAAAAGCAGATGTGATCTGGTGCCTTTCATGGTATTTGGGCATTTTCTCATCATGCACACCAGTTTTCAATCTGAAATTAGGCTTCACAACAAATAGCCTTTGCAGACTGCCAGAAATAGTGCACGTTAAATTGAGGCACTGCCCTGGCTCAGTGCTAGGGAGTCATGGGAATTGTATTTTTTCTGGGACATTGAGCCTTCTCTGTCAGAGAGCTCTGGTGCCACAATAAATTACAGTTCCCATGATTCCCTAGCACTGAGCCAGGGCAGTGCCTCAATTTAATGTGCACTATTTCTGGCAGTCTGCAAAAGCCCAAAGACTGCAACCATCCACCCCCTTTTATGGACACCTTAATACCCTAGCTCAGGCTGCTCCAAGCTGGTCTCTCCCTGATGTTTTGAATATCCATTCTCATCAGCCCTAGTGAGCTTGGACAGTGGTTGGGAAAGTTGGGAATCATCATCATAACATCTGATGGGTTCAGGCTGAAGTAGGCTGCCCTTGACATATTAAGTGTTCAAGCAATACATGGGGAGGAGAAAGTGAGCTTCCGATGTAGGACTTAGGGGAGCCCAGATCAGTTCTGTCATATTTCTGTTAATTGTCATCAAGTTAACTTTGGTCACAGTGACCCTATGAAGGAGAGGTCTCCAAGACATCCTGTTTTTAACAGTTCTGCTCACAATTTGCAAACACATGCCAGATTGAGTCTATCCTCCTGTAGTGTAGTCTTCCTCTTTTCCCCTGCCTCACATTTTAGCAAGCATTGTTGTATTTTCTATTGAGGCACATCATCTCATGATGTATCCAAATTATAATAGCCTCAGTTTAGTCATTTTGGCTTTTAGGGAGAGTCCAGGAAGCTTATCGCACCACACTTTTGAAACGGGGCTAGTTTGCTTTAACAGCTTTGATTGCCTCCTGTTGCTTTTTGCAGTTTGTAGTTCCATGAAGCTTAAAGGCTCTCTGGCTGAATATTCTAAATGCCTCTTCCTAAACTACAAGTTCCAGAATGCAACAGGAGGCAGCAAGAGCAGTTAAAATGGCCTAGCCCCATTTTAAGAGTGTAGTGTAAGAGTGTAGAGCAGGGGAAGGCAACCTTTTTAAGACCTGGGCCGGTCTCCCGTAGGGAATGGCGGCGCACACGCTCATGAGCGCGCCCTCTGCCGCCGTGCGTGACCCCCCCACGCACACTGCGCATGCGCAAGAGTACTGCGCGTACACAAACACGTCACGACCGCCAATTTTGATTTCCAAAATGGTGGTCGTGGCGAGCACGGCAGCAGAGCGGCAAAAACGTGCCGCAGTGGCGGCGGTGCGCAGCAGCAGCAGCGCGTGGCAACCTTCGGCCTGAGCCGGTAAGTCCAGGGACCGGGACCTTAACCGGCCCCTGGGCCATAGGTTGCCGGTCCCTGGTGTAGAGTGATAGTCTTGCAGGATTGATCAGACACTAATGAACCATAAAACTCAGTAGATAACCTGAGGCCAATCACCAACACCCACCTGCACCTACCTCACATTTATAAGGCTGGAGTGGGAGGTGAGAGACATGAACACTACCTTGAGCACACTGGAGAAGAGGCAATGTGTAAATGTAACAAGCAAATAAGTAATAAAGGCTGGAATCCTCTATCACAGTCTGTGTTATGTAATTCAGCTACATAGCAGAGGCACTAAGAAACCCTGTTAGTAAATTGTAAAGATGTGCAATGGGTCCCAACGCATCACTTTACCTGCTCCCCTACATAGTAACATAACAGGATACAGACATTACAAAACTGCCCAATTCTAACTCCCACAGAGTTAAGTCAACTTACAAAGATATAAGTCCCCATCAGGATTCTAGCCAAAATAAATGAAAGGTGTTCACACAAGGTCTGCCCCCAGTGTCTCATCCTGTATGTGCTGCCTTGAACTTCCTGCACTGAACCAGAAAGTTTGAAAAGGAGCTTCTAAACACATTCAGGTGAGACTTTCACACAGCCAGGAGACCAGTTAATACAGCATTCCCACATCTCCATTCAAGAATTCAAATCCTATTTCCTAACCACATCTGAGAAAGACACGCACAAACTTACAGGTTCAGGGGGTGATAGGAGTTGGTCCAACAAGTTATTTTCCAAGGACTTTTTGTTATATTTTATAACTTCCTCCACAGTTGGCTATCTCCTTCTCTAGTTCAGTGAAAGACCAAGTGTTTTGTTTAATTTATAGTTCTGCGAGGGCTCATCCAGACTGGCCAAATGTGTCAGGAGATGGTGGGTGTTTGTTGTACTTACTGCTTGTTTTCCAAGAACCAAATGACCGTTTTATTAGCTTCTGGATGTTTCTGGCTTTCTGCCTTCCCTTCCCAAACTCTTTGTATTTCTACCAGCAGAATGACTTAAACACTGCTTATTTCCACTGCATTTGTAAATGGGTGGTCTGGGGTGGTATTTAGTGTGAATGTATCTAATCCCTACATTTCTTTCTGTTTACCAGCTTTTCTTTGTAATCTGTGGTCTCCTTCTTTCCCACAAAGTCCATTTTTTATTGATTCTTTGGGGTTTTTTTGGCAATATCTCTGCAGCATTATTATTATATCTATAAGTTCCAATGGATGCTATTGCTGTATTGGGAGGGGACCATTCTCTTCCCCAGCCTCCAGCCTGACACACATCAGTCGTGTGGGGAGAGGGCACATGCCTTCAAATCACTTGTTGATTTATGGTGACTCCATGAATTTTATAGGGTTTTATTAGGGAAATAAGAGGTGGTTTTGCAAGTTCCTTCCTCTAAAATAGAGACCATAGCACATGAACCCAGTCAATATACAGTCAACCCTCCATATCCACAGATTGTTTTATCCATGGATTCAAGCATCCATGGTTTGAAAATATTTTTTAGAATATAAATTCCAAAAAGCAAAGCTTGATTTTGCTGTTTATGCAGGAGATATCATTTTACTATGTAATTGTATTTAATGGGAACTGAGCACCCATGGACTTTGGTATCTACAGGGGGTCCTGGAACCAAACCCCAGCAGATACTAAGGACTCACTGTAGATCTGGGATTGTGGCTCAGGATTGTAAACTCAGCTCCAGAACACCACAGTCAGTTTTGTGACAATCCCCTTTCCCCTCTTTTTGCCAAGCTTCTCCCCTTTGTTTCTTTCACCCTCCTCCTGTACACTTTAATTTGGATGTGTTTAAGTGAGGTGTGTATGTGCATATATGTGCGCATACTCATGTGGACACAAGTGCAAGGGTTGTAGCTACAGGGGAGGCAAAATAAAGGCATAGCCACTATCTATCTGTCTGTCTGTCTGTCTGTCTGTCTATCTATCTCATTTTTATGCCACCTTTCTCCCAAAAAGAGACCCAAAGCAGATCACAAGATAAAAACACTTTTAAAACCATTAAAAAAACAATTAAAATAACCTAGTTAAAACATCCAGGGGTAGCTGTGTTGGCCATTTAATAAATTCAAACAAAAATCCACCAGTGATCCCTTTATTGGCCAACCACAATGCAAATATACTTGTTGTAAGCTTTCAAAGCTCCATGGGGTTCTTCATCAGGCAAGATGTTACAAACCAAGCAGGAGAAAAACTATTGGAGATGTTAGTCAGATACCTATATGTTGTTTCAGTCTTTAGTTAAGTTGGTTTATGGTGGGGAGGATATCTTTTGCAGGCCAACCACAAAATATTAATAGTGCCATTGCCCTCTCTCCCCATTCAGTTTAAGGTACCAGAAGAATTCCCTTGTTTTGTGAGACTGCTGTGTATGTGTGTGATGGATAGTGGAGAAAGGATTGCAGGACTGCAGCTCAGAGATATAACAATAATGGTCTAGAGAGATTATTAAAAAAAAAAACCTTTTTTAAAATCAAAAGAACTCATTCTGGAGGAGAATGTTCAGCAGACTACACAATATAATGTCTGCCTGTTTTTGAAAAGAGTGTTTGAGCATGAAAATGGGAAGAAGCCACTCAAAATGACATGTTGTGACATTTAATCGAGAACCATGCCTTGGCAGTAGTGGTCAATGTGGAGGAGTACTGGGTGAGAAAGGGAGTGAATGTGCATGTCAGTTAAAATAGGGACAGAAAAGTGGAACACGGAAGAGTAAAAAATGAGAACTGAAGAAAGAAGTGACAGCCATGTCCCTCACAGCATGGGTATGCTGGCCAGGCTTGCTGAGAGGTCTAAGCCACTGAAACTGGATAATATACAGAAATGAAACACATGTGTATGAGCAGAAATGTCTGAATCAAGCAGAGTTCTGGTATGCAGTCTTACTTCTTTCATCATATGCACTGAAGAAATAATTCAGGTTGACACCACTTTAACTTCCATGGCTTAATGCTATGCAATTTTAGAAATTGTAGTTTGTTGTGGCACCAGAGCTCTTTGACAGAGAAGGCTACATTTCTCACAAAACTAAAATTCCCAGAATTCCATGGCATTGAGCCATGGCAGTTAAAGCAATGTCAACCTGGATTATTTCTGCCATGTGGTTGTAGCCAAGTCAGCCTCAATACAGAGAATGCCAAGGGCTTTAATAATGATTGAAAGCAAGAACAAGTTAATGGTTACTAAGGACTTTATCACACCAGGTCCTTCTCCCACTAAAACTGTTTTGTTTTTTTCAAAAGTGCTGCACAGTTGAGATGTTGTTGTTGTTGCAGTTATGGGCTTTCAAGTCATTTCTGACTTATGGTAACCTTAAGGTGAACCTATCATGGGTTTTTCTTGGCAGGATTTGTTCAGAGGGGATTTGTCATTGCCTTCCCCTGAGGCTGAGAGCATGTGACCTGTGCAAGGTCACCCAGTGGGCTTCATGGCCAAGTAGGCTACACTCTTCTTCATTGCATGTTAGTAATCTTTCTGGCATTACAGCCTTTGTTCATGCTAACGGCTTACCAAATTCAGCATTGGGAATTGCTCACCCAGTACCACTCAGTACTGCCCAGCATGTGCCTAGTTTGGCACATACACAAAGGCACTGGCCAAAGGAATATAAATTAAAAGGAATCTTACCTTTTAAAATCTCTCTCTCTTTTTTTTACAGGGTAGGGGTGAGTGGGTGGGTTGGAAGAGACTTCCTGATTCAAGATAGACGAATATTTATTGATTAATCTAGTCTACTCAAGTCAGGAACTTCTTTGTCCCTGATAACTGGAAAGCAAAGGGCAAGCATCATCTAAAGCAGGGGTAGGCAACCTTTCCCCTTTAAGGGCCGAGGGACTTCAGCTCCCAGAAGCCTCAGGCATGTTGGCCAATAGTCCCATGTTGGCCAATAGCTCCTGGGATTCTGGGAGCTGAAGTCCCTCGGCCCTTAAAGGGGAAAGGTTGCCTACCCCTGATCTAAAGCATACCCACTGAGCACCCAAATACAGAATTAAAGCAGAATTGATTTATCAGACTGCAAATACTAGCACCACAGAAGTGGGAAAGGAGGTAATTCATGGAGGTTTTGCATGAACGAAAAGAAATGCCTGCCAAATGATCTCTCACCAAGATAACAACAGAAAAGAGATGAGGTTGACTGATGAGTCCCACCAAAAGATGATATGATTAACCAGCTGATATGATTTAATGCCTTGTGTGGTACAGTCCCTAATGTAGGAATCAGTCAAGTAGTATATAAAGTCTTGGCACTGGCTTCCTCAACCTGAGAGCATTTACATGTGTTGGACTACAAAGTCAGTCATTCCTGACCAACATGAGTAGCCATCATGACGGTGGGAACAATGGCTATTGTAATCCAAAAAATTTGGAGAGAGGATGCTAGGTTGGAGAAGGCTGACCTCAGGTTGTGAATAACCAATAAAATATAAAATTAAAATAAAATAAAAGGGCTGGCACCAACATGCTTTTATTCATAGGTGGAACACTGATATCTGCCTCACATCAAACATGTTATTCCCTCCCTTCTTTCATATTCGCCTTCATTTCAGAAATTATCATATATAGTACCCTGTCATTCATTCAAAAAACGTTCATTTTACCCATGCCTTCTTCCCTTTTTGTCTTGAAAATTCAGTTCACTTGTCAAACCATGATAGATTTTTCAATGCATTACAAATACTTTATGCACGTCTTGTTGCTGCTTTAGTATCTTGTACTTTAATTACAGCTTTGTACTTTTCCCTCTAAACCTTGGTTATCAGACCTCCATATGCTCCATATGGTTTTCAATGCTTGCCCAGGTAAATCCTATTGCCCCTCCCCACCATTCCATGTACATGAGACAACTGGTTTAAGGCTCAGACTAAATATTATGTTAAATATAGTAGCAGAAAAATCACATCAGGATGACTTTAAAAAATAATAGCAGATATGGAGCAGGAAGGTTTTCTTCAAAAACAGGGATATGTGATCCTTCTGCCCCTAGTCATGATCCTGACAAAAATAATAATAGAAGTTATCGAACAGGCAGGGTGTTAGATTAGAATATGTGGGGAGGTTCAGAGGTCTTAGCCAATATATCCTAAAGGCACCAGATCATGTCTGCTCTTGGAAGCTAAGAAAGGTCAGCTCTTCTTAATACTAGGATGGGAGACTGTCGGAGAATACCAGAGGAAGGACTAGCAAACCCACCTTGTGAATAGTCCTTTTGTAAGAACACCCTATGAAATGCATGGAGTCACCATAAGTCAATAGGAAACCTGCAGGCATGCTTACATGCACACACACACATACATATCTTTGAAGGACTGGCAGGAGGATTTGGGGGCACTTAATGTGGGGTCCAGTGGCCACTCTTTTCCCACTCCAGAAGTAAATGGACCTTGGGGTTCCTTGCATATAATCTGCTGAATCTATCATTCCATCCCTCAGCCTACAATAAATAAGTGCACTTCTTGGTGACATGGAAGTTTTGATCTAACATGTCCTTTGCACAGTGAAATGATTTAGAATCAGCTTCAACAATAAAGGACCCACACAATGACTTTGCTTAAGATACACCAACAATATCGAATTTAGACTGAAAAACAGCTGGTGCATTTTCAGGGTAGAAAATACTATGTCTGGGAAGAGAATAATAGAAGAAAATGGTTACTATAGTAGCAAAAAGCCTTCACACTTTTGTAATCCTTTATAAATACAAGCTGCTTGGGTGTTTACATGACTAAAATTGCACTGGAAGAATTCAGCATCTTCTTCATTGCTTCTTCCTGTGTATGAAGGTGACTACTTGACCCAGAGAGGAAAAAAATAATGATAATATTAGTGTCGAGTCTAGACTGCCAAAGCTGTGGCTTTGTGCTGATTCCACCTCAATGGAATTTCTTATCTGAGTCACTGAGGTCCTGGAAATGAGCTACGTTGTTCCCACCCTGAAATATGATCTCACCAAGAGTGTTAATAGATCACAGCTACCATATGCCACTTCTTGGTATGAAAGTTCATTTCGGTCAACTTTGTTTATTGTCTGTTCCCACACCTTGGATTTATTCAGGAAGGCTGTGTGAAGTTCACTGACAGAAGTGAAAGAGAGAGCTGTTACTTGCCAAATGTAGGTTCAGCATATATATAAAAGGTTCTGCTCAGTTATTGTTATGAGTTTTCATGTTAATCTGTTGAGTTGAGGATTCACATATGCATTTATTAGATCTACAATACACCTTTCTCTCAGAACTGTGTGGTTCAAGGCAGCTCACAACTAACTTAAAACAGGTACAGATAGAAGCTACACAATAAGGCCTGCTAAAACACCATTAAATTAAATTATAAAAACATGATCATATCAATAAAATAATACAATACCAAGCTGTTAAAGGCCTCTTTTCTAGGAGCCAGTCAATTGCTGGTTGTCTATGCGAATAAAGAAGTCTTTGCCTGCCAATGGAAGGACCACAGGCAGGGCACAAACCTAGGGATTATTCAGACATTGTTGTTTTTTAGCGCAACTATGCAAATAATCTCACTTATGTACACACCCCCATAATAAAAGGTATAATTGCATTACATTAGGATTGTAAGGGAGAATATCACTCCCTTGTATAGTAGAAATGTAACTTTTAGTTATTTCCATAGTTACAGGGCTATGGCCTCACTAAATGGTGGGAAAGGAATGTCACTAGGGTCAAATACTGGATCATGCTGCTTTTTTCTTCTGTTGTAGGCACTGAGGCAATGAAAAGATGAATTGGAAGACAGTGTATTTTTAAATGATTTGTATTGTACAAGACTAACAGCTTGAAACATTCTGATGTGGGTTCTGTAAGTAAAAAGTAATCATATTTGTTTGAGACAAAAGGAACTAAAAATTGCTTTAAAGATTGTAACAATGATGACAACTATTTTGGATCCATGGAACAATAAATGTAGCGATAATCTCTCTCACTGAACATGAGAAACTGTGTAAATATTCTTTACCTTCTTGCTAGCAGATCCACCACCTGCTTTCTCCTGTTTTATATGTTTCCTCTACAACATGTTTTTTTTTCATTTTAAAGCATAAACCTTCCATATTCTGATCTAAATTTGGGATTAAACCTCTGGCACATAATCAGAGCTCCTTGTACATGGGATTTTCCCATTTGCACCAGTGAAGGGGAATACCCTATGTGTGCAAGGGGGTTGCTAACTTCTGGATGGACAGAATTTAGGCTTTATGGTATCTACTTTATCTTTTACTAGAACTCTTAAGATTTGCTAAGCAGATTCAGGTATAAAACAGTGAAGGGGAAAAGTACTCATTGCATCTCATAAGCCATACACTGAATATTCAAATATAGCTACTATAGAACAAAGATGCTAGGGGAGAAAATTCTTAAAGAGGCCAGTGGAGTGCCACAATAACCCAGTCAAAGGTAATCAAATCCTGAGATTTATAGTTTCATGGGATATGTAGAATTCTCTGCTAGAGCACCCTCATTCAGTAATTTAGGGAAGTGGACTAGAACAGTGTTACTCAAAGTACTTGTCCGAGCCATTGGCCACCAGTCCCTGTCAAGTTTCCAGGAAAGAAAGAAACAATTGTAGCCAAATTTAGTGGCACATTGAAATGGAAATGCCAAAAAAAACCACACAAACCCATACCATATAACTTGAGAAACAGAGAAAGTACCTCACCAAACGACAAGTCCCAGTATTCTGTAGGATGAAACCAAGACAGTTAAAAGGGATATCATGCTGTTTTAATTGTGCAATATAAATATACAGTAGCTTTTATACACAAAATAGAACAAAAAGCTATCTCACCCCCAAACAAAGCCACTAAAGAGGAAGAAAATTGCTGTTGCACCCACACACCTAAACAAAACCTAAAAAGCACAGGGGAGATAGAATGAAATATTAAGAAAAACAAATTGCACACAGGTGTACTGAAGAGTATAAAACATTTTCTCGGAGCTGGGTTTATTCTTGAAATAAAAAGGAAGGTGATCCCCTCTCCCATATTTTATAATTTAAACAAAGAGTGGGATTTTTCACTAAGACAAAAAAAAGTTAAAACATAGATAGCTGTCTTAAAAAAAGAAACCTGAAAATATTTTAATCTGTTCCTTCCATAAAAAACAAGAGCTGAAAAAAGTAGACTGGCATCTCAGTAGATTTCTGGATGATTTGTGATAAATCAACTTGGGTATTAGACTCCTGTAGCAACAAATAAAGAAGAGTCTGCTCTAAATTATGCTACTGAAATGAAGGTGGCTCAAGGGCAACCTTCTTTGTGAACCCTGGGTTGAACATCTGTTCTCAGAGGTAGACTTTCCCTTAATTCTAAGCATATGTTCTGGTTCGTAAGTCATCATTTTTCATTTGGGTAAGGATGGTTGATAGGTAGCCACTCCAAAATAAAAGGAGAAAAAAAAGGACACGAGTGGGCAAAATATTACCAATAAGTATGTTCTGATGCATTAATCTCTCTCTCTCTCTCTCTCTCTCTCTCTCTCTC
>JAIPUX010001880.1:82351078-82362743 GCA_020142125.1 Phrynosoma platyrhinos
CTGTGCCCGTTCACATCAACATTTACCAGGTGCTCATGTATTTGTACAGCTTAAGATCCTGGAGTATAACTCAACCATGCTAGATCACATCTATTCTCCTCCTCCAGTGTTACAGGTACTGGGAAAGTGATAGGGGCATGTCACTTGGAATAAACCTGGTGTAGCTTTCACTATCAAGTATCATCAAGTAGGCCAGGACAGGTGGAAATAACCCTATTTACTCAGAGTGTATTCATACAGTAACCTGAATGTTAGCACAGAAAAAAAATATGGATTTAGGTTTCTAGTTCATACAGCATTGTGCTTCTAGAGTGCAGATGCAGGAAAGTGCAGAGGCATACACCTTTGGAGCCACACAGTGGTATTTTCATATCACTTTTATGAGCAAGTAGCAAAGGAGGTGGACAAATGAGGTTAACTGCACTCCAGAGGGAGGGGGAATGAGGATAACTGTACAGTAATGTAGTCGTAAATATTGAAGCATTCATCATCCCTTCCCCATAGCCATTGCCCCTGAGGAGAGTTCAACAATTAAGTCAGCTATGTCGCTCCATAGCCATAAACCAGTTTTAAAAGGATATCATCTTCACTGGGACCAAACTCCTGCATAGCTAATGTGTCTTCATTACCCATTCAAGACTAAGCCATCTCCAAAATACTTTGCAGTACACCACACAAAAAAGTCTTACTTGTTGTGAAAAGTCATCCCCTTTTCCCAAGCTGCTGTGTGAATTGCAGCTAAGTTTAGAAGGAACAAAGAACTCTGATGATTGTGTTCTTATATAGAAGATACGATTATCTCTGCTAATTAAAAAGTTTTGGCACTTGAACCTGACAAATGCTGGATCACTGGAGCTGTATCAAGATAAACTGCTTCAAGCAGGTTAGCAGTGCCATCTACTAGACGTCATGTGAAATAAGAACCAGTTCTATAACTCTAGTAAATATACCTGCAATGCAATAAAATCAAAGGGAACTCCCAATAAGAGATATTGAGATTATAATATTAAAAAGAAAAAACAACTAATTAGAAAGATTCCCAACTTGACCATTTAAGTCACAGTTCAATAATCCTAGCTCCCAAAACCGAAGTATCCTGTTCCTGCTGCATGGCACGACAGTTGTTTACTTTACAACCTACCAAATATGGAAATGTTTCATCTCAGATGTTTCATCTTAGAACTCCAACTTCACTGTTACTGCAAGGGTACTAAGTATATGGCATCAGACACTACAAAATACAATGTTTTCTCATGTAGAGAGGCCAACTACAAGCCACTGGAATTCAGTGAACTCTATGGGTCCCAAAAGTCCCTTAAACAAGATATGCCTACAGAAATTAGAAAAAGCTTTGGGCAAAGTGCTATGTGATTCTGCTGCAGAGCAAAGCATATGACTTCTCTCTAGATCAGGGGTAGGCACCCTGTCCCCTTTAAGGGCAGAGGGACTTCAGCTCCCAGAAGCCTCAGCCATGTTGGCCAATAGTCTCATGTTGGCCAATAGCTCCTGGGATTCTGGGAGCTGAAGTCCCTCGGCCCTTAAAGGGGAAAGGTTGCCTACTCCTGCTCTAGATTGTGAAATTATTGTGCCAACTGGAGGCAGCAAGCAGATGTTAAAATCTTCTAAAAGAAGAAGAGATTCCTCTCTCAGGTTTCTAATGATACCTAGGGATCATTCAGACATTTTTTTTAGTGCAACAATGCAAATCATCTCACTCAAAGATTCTGGGTTTGTTATTCACACTATAGAACCACACCAATGCGCATCTCTAAGAGTTCATTTGCTCACACATGCAAGCATTCAAATAAACATGCAGTCAGTGATGCAAATGCATTCAGAACCCCTTTTTGGTTATGCAGCATTTTATCCTGGGTCTATTTGCATCAGTTATTCACACTACTGATGATGTGGATCTTTTTTAAAAAACTCAGGGGGAAACCAGATATCGATTATCCCAGATTAAGGGGGGTTGGGTGCAGGTGGGATGTGTGTTAACGAGATTTAATCTGGATTCATCCTGGATTATTTTCACAGTATGAATAACCCCTTAGTAAATTTGAGAGCCAGCATGATGTAGTAATTTAGGTGTAGCACTACTGGGTGACCTTGGGTAAGTCACAATATTTCAGCCTCAGAGGAAGGCAAAGGCAAACCCCCTCTGAACAAATCTTGCAAAGAAACCCCTATGATAGGGTTGCTTTAGGGTTGCCTTAAGTTGGAAATTACTTGAAGGCACACAATAATAAAAGCAAGCTCATAGAACATTACCATGAATGGCTTCTTTCAAGATATTGCACAATACCCCTCTAGTTCACAAGCCTCCTGGCTCCTTCTCTTTTCTGAGTCCTAGCATTAGTCACTAGTCCATACACATTTCTGCTCTCCTACAAACTACTTTTAAATTTTCTTTTTAAAAACACTAACAAGAAAAGGTAGTATAGGCAGCTGGGGTATCTACACAAGGACAGAGTCTTTGTGCAGCATACAGATTGTTCATTCTGTGATTTCAGAAATAAGGCACTTAGAAATCAACCTAGAAAATAAAGTGTGTTTCAGGTCATATAAAGAACTCTTCTTCTTCTTCCTCCTCCTCCCTGTTTCCATGGTTTGCACCTGATGGTCTCAAGCCAAAACTTGACATACTCTGTGCCGAATCTTTAGTCCTTTTGGCAATATGTGATGACACAGTGTTTCTGCCCTCAGAACGCAAGCTGATTCTGGAGTCAGCTCCTGGGAATGAATTGGATGGTGCCTGGGATTGAAGAAGTATATCTTCCAAGTCCTTTGAAAACCTATTTAGTGGAGAGTCACTACATTCAGGAGATACCACTCTGTTGCCTGTATCAACATTCATCTCTTCCTCCTTTTGACACAACCAGAGTTCGTGACTGGAATGTCTCCACTTATTAGCCAACCTTCCCTGGGAATTGCCTTGGTCCTGCTGAGAAGAGTCTGTTGGGCTGTATAAGCAGGAAGTTGAGCAAAAGATGTTTTGTGACAGGCCACAATGACTTCCTGGAGTATATGTTCTACTCTGTGCAGATTTATTTTTATTCTTCATGGCTCGGAGAGTTTGGTTTTTCTGGGGTACAACAGTTCTTTTGGCAGCCTCCAGGAATGAACTGGCATGGTAGCAGGGGAGGGCGTCTTCATCTGCAGACTTCTGCCAACATTGGTTTCCACTGTGATTTGAGATGCCCTGAACCTATGAAAGAAAAAGGAAGCTAATTATAGCCTGGCACTCGTACTACGATCAAGCTTCACCTGATCCTCTCAAAAGCATTGCCTGCAAATTAATAATTAAAAGTTTCTGTTATAAGAAGCACATTAAAACCCTAGAACTAAGCTATAATCTTCACTGTCTTGTCAGCATGATCATTTTTAGGCTTTAATTTACAGTGCACCCATACCATACGCGGGTTTTAGTTTACGCATATGGCAAGCCGAGGACAAAATGGTGTGTGTGCTGCAGGCGTGCACGCAGCACTGCATGTGGGAGTGCACCGGCATAGGAATCAATAGGATCCCAGCATACATATTTTCCCCATACGTGGGGGGGGGGGGTCTGGAATGAATCCCCTGCGTATAGGAAGGGCCCACTCTATAGACATTCAAACCATGCATCTTCAATCAATCATGTTTTCCCACCACTTAAAGCCACTGAGGTTATCTTCAACACAACTGAAAAGTATTTTATACTTCAGAATGTAAGATCTTTTCCTGACCAGGGAACAGGACAAATTTGACGCAGGATGAGGGAGGTATGCACAACACTTGTGGCCTGATCCAACACAACACCAGTTATGGATGCAGGCTGAAGTACTATGCATAAAGCACGGATTGCAGTATTTATTGCTGTATTTTAATAAAAACTGAGAATATATGTTGTCATGATAGCAAGTCCAACCAGAAACACTTAGGTTTTTTTTTTTTTTTTTTTTTTTTTTTTTTTTTTTTTTTTTTTTTTTTGCTACTTACATCCAAATGGTAAAACTTCCTCTACTACTGGAGATTCACAGGGTCAGATTTGTACCCCAGAAGAACCAGCAGGGGTCCTCCACCACCACTAAACACGTATCTAGTCCAGTTATTTCATTAAAGAAAACTTTGCTTGGAATTATTTTACTTGTCTCTGTGTGCATGGCTGCCCACAGGTCCACTTGTTCCAACACTTCTCAGAATAATTTCAACATTTTGTTTGCATTTCAAAGAGCTACATTTAACCCAAATATAAGAAATTATTATTCCACTTCAACAAACATTTTGGCTGCAATCTTGTTAGTGTACTTTCCTAGCAGTTGCATCTTTTTCAGGATTGCACATCAATAGCAAGGGGAATTAGAAAAAAAAATGGCCAGCTCTGAGCAGCCCTTTCTTCTCATGCCTCACTTTCTTTATGGCCACTTAACCTGCTGTTTTTCCCCTGCAATGGCACAGTTACATTGGTGTAATGCAGCAACACTGCCAGCTTTGTATGAATCTGATTGCTCTTTTCACGTTCATCCAGGCAGATTAAAAACACTTGCAATGTGACTTAATCTAGATGTATTCAGACCCCAATGAGAACTGTGGGGTATAAAAGTGTTCCATAGCCTCAAGAGTGGACATAGAGTATATTATTAAATAATATTTAAACTTCCACAGCCAGTGGAACTTGAGATGTTTGTTTTATGGAGTTTTCAGTTCTCTCTCTATTTTTAGGCCAAGTCACATAATGTGCATTTTAAAATACAACAGTTTTTCTCAATAAAAAGACCCTGGGGTATGTGGCAAGTAGCTGAAACTCAGGAACCTGGTTTACAGATCTCCAGGACAATGTCATCAAATGTTTCCCTCACAGGTTTTAGTTCTGCATAAATTCTACAACAAAATGCAACTCTGGGAGACTAAAATGTCCTGCCTACCTGGATGAGGGTTAATGTTGTTACTCTGACTGGTGGCAGGGTAAACATCTGATCCAAATCAGGGAGGGGGCCCCAGGCCTTCTCAACACTTCCTTAAATAAATATTTTTAAACAGTTAAAACATAATTCTTATTTTAAAAAGCAATACCATACAGTATACAGTGTGCAAGGATAACAATCACCACAATAGCATTTCACCTCCACTCTAATTCTGCCTTTCAGTGTAGATGTTTATGGGAACACTTTTCTGCTTTAAAACAAGTCTTTGTTTGGCATTGTTACAAATTCAGCAAAAGCCATAAAAAGGGCCAGGGCCATATGTGACATACAGATCACATGTTATCCAACAGAGACAAACACCCCTATTGTACTACCATCTCGCCATTTATGAACAAAATAATACCTGCAGCAGGATCCTGTTTCCTTCATAGTCTTCTGTTTGCCATCTAGTGCTGCTTATCGGCACACAGGGATTTGGGAGAAGAGGAACCAACTGTCCAATTTCGTGCACCTGGAACTGCAACACAGAAGACTCCTTTGAGTCAACACACATCCCTGCAGGCAGCTGCTTCAAGCAGAGCTGAACCACAATGCTTTGGGTCGCATAGAGGATGAAGGCGCAGAAGCTGCTTTTCTGCACCGTTGCTTCCTGCTGCAAGATCATCTCGTAGAGCCTCACAGCGTCGTCGTAGTTATCAAAGCTACAGTAGAGGGTGACACGAACAATTTCTGTGCCGTAGTGAACCTGCCTCAATCCCCACACAGGCATATGCTCATCCAGCCCATAGAAGTCTTGGTGGACCAGGGTATGGGGAGACTGCTTCCCACCAGTACTCTCGATGTGGACACGCTGCCACGGTGGATGCTGGAACAAGTCATGGACTTGAAAGATCCGGTCTTCCCCCAAGTCCTCGTGCAGAAAGAGCAGAACAGATGTTCCAGGGAACCTGGTGCTCTTCTGGCGGTGAGTCTCATAATATTTAATGGGAGAAGTGCGCTCCGAAACAAGAAAGAGATGTGTGTCCAAGCAGATCCATTGTTGAAGTTTGTTGAGGGCTTGCTGCAAGGGTAAAGCATGCCCTGGTTTGGCAAGCAGGTGCACAGTCATTACTAAGGAATCTGCCCTCCTATCCATTACACAGTCACCTTGAAATGCAAGAAATGATACAGTTGCTGAGTTAGTGCCTACATATTAAGAGGCATAAAGCTTGCAGACTCCCAATTAAAAAAGATAAAAGATTAAAGCATGTACTTCCCAGCCAGTTCCTGTTTAAGTACTTCTATATACTTTACAAACCTCAATATGAGACTCACACAGAGAGTAATCTCATTTTTATTACCTCCTCATTGGATTTAAAGTTTGACTCTGGGGGAAAAACTGGAGGGGGGGGGGAAAGACCTCACATTTCCAACCTGCCAGACCCAGCTCCAATGCAGAGGAAGAAAACCCTTTTAAAATCCCTCCTACATTCCAAGACTATACTAAATCTCATCAATTCCTGGGAGTCACTGGGGATCTGTTGCCATCTCTGTGCAAATAACAAGGTGATGCTCACATTTTAAAGGGTTAGCATTCATATGGGCGTGTGTTTTAACTCCTGTCTGAGTTTCTCTGCCAAGCTTGAGGTTTTTTTTTTTCCGCTTTTGTTTTACAGATCTCACAGTCTTCCAAAGATAACACCCATCTGGGCTCTGCTGATAAACCTTGTTGTAAAAGGAAAAAAGGAAAAATGACAACGGAAACAAAGTCTATCTGAACATTGCAGATAACAGATGTCTATCTACAAGAAGCAACTTCAGGAAAGACAAGACTTCAGGGAAACGGCTTTCAAATGCCGGTTCTACCCACTGCTCTTCTATACAATGCCTTCTGGCTCTGCTCCAATTATTCCAGACTCCTTGTTTCCCTGCAAAATCTGAAAGCAAGGGTAGCTTGTGTGTATGTCCTGGAGATATTTAATGTTTTATTGGTTGCTGATCTATCTATTTCATGGATTTGAGATATTAGAAGTGCCAAGCAGTTTTTCATTTTGATTTGAATATAAAAGCCTGCCTGCCTCCCATGGAAGTCAAAGGCAAACTACAGGCCCCATTCCCATGCGTTTTATCCTCACAACTACCATCTGAAGCAGAGAAAGACGAAAAAGCAATGGGGGAAGGCATCACTTGGACCACAGAACTGCTGGATCTTTATTTAAAATAAAATCAGTCTGGGTTTTACTGCAATTATACCATAGGATAGATTTAACGGGATGTGTGCAACTACGTCCCTCCAGATATTTTTGGAATATAACTTTCACAATCCAACATGATGGCTAGGGCTTTTGGGAGTTGTAGGATGAAAAAACATTGAAGACTCATAGTTGCCTTCCCCTGATTTAAACCAATTAGTAAGCGTCCTTAATCCAGGACACTTTCCTCTCTAAAACCATTCCATTGATGGTCCTTAATAAGAGGGGGAAAAAAAAAAAACCAAAGAACCAAGATGGTTCTTTCTCTTTACCACAGCATTTGAAGGACTGTTCTGTTCCAAGGTACCTCTGATCAACTAATAGTTGAAACAGTTAAAATACAGCGATAAGAACTTCAAAAACAATTTGAACTACTCTCTAAGAACTCTAAAATAGCCTTTGAAAACAATCTAAAAATAAACAAGTACCATAATTCCCAACCCTGCATAAGCACAGCTTGCAAATGCTGCCGTTTCCAAAGACGCAGTAAAGCAGATTCCAGCAAATCCCATATCCAAGTCATGGAAAGTGGGAGGGAAGGGCAGGAAACAAAAGATTACTTCTCTTGCAATTCAGCTGGGATACCATGCACATAAAACTATGTCTCTAGGGAAGTCTTAAAATAATATGTGCATATATGTTAAGAGTAGGTGGTGAGACAGAAATCATACAATACAGCCATTATCCTGTGATCAGTAACTGCCACCTGCTTCCCGTTTTCCTGCACAATCTTCCTGTGTGGGAGTATGCTTATATCCTATCTTTCTGAAACTTCTCATTTTCCCAAGTGTGAGCAAAGAATTGCCCTGTTCTCCCAGCTATCATTCACATGGGTTTTCCCAACAATAACCCAGGCTTTAGCATACACAAGACCTCATATCGTGTCACTCATTCAGGGATGTAGCAGGAGAGACAAAATGAGGGTATTGCCCTCACCTCCAAAAAGAAAAAAGAAAAGTATTCTACCCCTACAATGAAATTCTCCTTCAGTCCCAAAATTCTAACATTGCAGTCACTTAAAACTTCAATTGACAATTTAGAAATACAGTTTAGATATCCAAAGCAAAGTAACCAAGGGAATGTGAACACAACAAATGTCAGAGTTGTAGGCGTGAATAATTTTCTATGTCTGGTTCACTGCAATGCTAGAAATTTAGGGTCTGAAGGAAACTTTTGTTTGGGCAAAATGATTCTTAAAGGGAGCAATGCTCTCATTCCCCCATCTTGTTTCCTCACTCCTGAGTATTCAAACCTACTAGTTTAACTTACTGCATATATTTTTTGGAAACATATTGAGGGGTAGATGTGTTGGCCAAATAGCAAAGTACAATAACACCTAAAATCCACAAAACAGTGATACCTTTATTCAATAAACTAAAATGCACAAAATACATGCTGCAAGCTTTTGAAGCTCCACTGGCTTCTTTATTGGACAAAGGCATTACAAATCACACAGGAGAAGAAAATAAAAAATGACTGTGATTTAACATTATAATTTTTTTTCTCTGCTATATGATTTTTAACACCTTTGCCTAATGAAAGAGCTTCGAAAGCTTGCATCATGTATTTTGTGCATTTTGGTTGGCTAAATAAATGTATCACTGTTTTGTGGATTTTGGACTTTATCATAATAATAATAATAATAATAATAATAAAATTTATTTATATTGAGATCAATCAGGGCGTCTAACAACAATAAAATATAACATACAAAAGTAAAATCTGAATCCCTCCACCCCTTAAAAAGTTATTAAATCCATTACAAAATTAAAACATACAATATAAAACAAGAATAATGTAAATCATATATTTATTGTCATATTTCTCTTGAAGATTAAAATATCCACAAATCCAAAGTATTTTTTCTCAGGACAAAGCATCTTGAGGAAGGTGTTTTGAAAAGAATAACCAACCTCATTTATGCGAGTCCACATTTTTAAGCTTGCTCCCATCTCTCTCCTCACCATAATATTTTTAGAATCCATATTTAATTATTATTGGTTTTTTAAAGGAACTCCTTTGAGCAATACTGCTAGGGGACAGCTGACAAATTATTTTTTTAAAAAAGAAGTCTTTTAATACCATTTAATCTTTTATAAATAATATACATAAATTATATATATTGTAGCAGCAATATTATTCAATGTTAAGCATTGATTAGGCCTTCCTATGTCTTCTGATGTCATGGGACAATAAAATTTTGTTTCTCCATATTCAAAAAGTTAACCTTTCAGAGAAAAGTACACAGTTATTCTTCACTTTCAAACAGAAAGCTAAAGTATCATTTATGTCTGCAGCAGGCGCCTCCACCATTATGCTAACCTTTTCATGATTACTAGCTCATGTTGTGTTCTCACAATAGAGGCCTCGGCAGCTTTTCTAATCGGTAATTTATATTGCAGCTGGCATTGCACTATCCCTTCTGCTTCTCTAATATCTGCTTAAGATATTCACAGAGTATCTGCTTAAGGACTTCACACACACACACACACACACACACATACATGGTAAATTTCTTTCAGAGTGTGAACATAATTACTAGGAGTAGGATTCCAAAAAACTGAAGCATGGCTGTTTGGAATTTTGAAGTGGGTGCCTAAGGTCAGAGAAAGATATTAATATCATAATGTGGAATGAATCAATAAAATGCTGAACTTGGAAAAGGCTTTTCTCCCCCCTGGACTACAACTCTAACAATTATCCCAACAATCATGCCAGCTGAGAGGACCTAGAAATTTTTATCTAAGAAGATATTCCCCAGCTATATATGTGTACATGTGAGTGAGTGATTATAAAGCAAACAAACAGCATTTCTCTCATGTATGTTCTGGAAAGACTCAGTTGATAACTGAGTGTCATATATTTATTGAAGAAATTAACAAACAGAATTAAAAAACATAGCATGAGCAAAACATTCTGGTTTCTGCCTTCTTCAGTTGCTCAAGATGAAATGTTTCATCTTAGCAACTGAAGAAGGTGGAAACCAAAACATTTTCCTCCTGTTAACTTTTTTAGTTCTGTTTATCGTTTCATTAGACAGACAAAACAGACAAGACTTTGCTATCTCCTCTCAATGGTGCAAGTAATGCAAGTACATTTGGTGTTAGCAGAAGTTATACTGAAGTACAGCTACAAGCTATTTCGGAGTAAAACAGCATTTCCTTCAGAAGATGACCATTCATCTATTACAGATCAAGGACTCTTGAATTATATATGAGAATGCTATGATGGAGGAAGTCAACAGGAAATTACATTTCCAATAACCAGATAGCTACAGGGAAGATCCAGGCCCTCTGAATTTCCCAGTCTGCTTAGTTTATTGCTCTCAACACATGGGCTTGTGTCTTGATAAAAAGTGTATCACAGAATCATAGAGTTAGAAGAGACTATAACGGCCATCTATTCCAACCCCCTGCCATGAAGGAAGACACAATCAAAGCAATCCCAACAGACAGCCGGCCATCCAGCTTCTGTTTTCTTTTCTAAAAGTCTGCATTTTATAGTGTACAGGTTTTTAAAAAGTAACATCATATATGGCTTTAATGGCATATGTAAAATAGGTTTTATTGGTTATATTGAAACCTCGCACGTAGGAGTGGAATCAGTTGTTGTTGTTAAAAATGGATACTACCTTAAAAAACTGACAAAAGAAAATTGTTTCATTTCATTTCATTTCATTCGCTATGTGGCTTTTTCCTCAAGTACAGTCTTTACTATCTTCTTTAGCAATTTAAGGCATTAAAATGACTGTTAAAGAATTACATGCACACATCTTCTGAGATAGCAACATAGTTCTGCTGGTTCAAGAAACATGAAATCAGTTTGAGAAATGTTACAATTGTGTCAATAAAAGGCTTTTATACTTTGCAATATAAATGGAAGAGAAATAGAGTGAATCTAACCAAATGAAGTCCAAGACCCATTTCCCCAAATATTACTTTTATCTTTAAATAAACACTTTTATCTTTAAAATCCTTTCTTACATGAAAAAGCATATATTCTGTAATGAAGGGGTTCCTTACTTGAGGCAAATGCTATAAATCCACTGCCATGGAACCTGAAAAAGAAACACTGGTAAATGTACATAACATTGAGACCAATCTACAGTGGGCCCTTGGCATCTGCTGGGCTTTTCTTCCATGACCCACCCATCCCGCTGTGGATACCAAAATCTGTGGATGCTCAAGTCCCATTATATGCAATGGCATAGTAAAATGAAGTCCCTTATATAAAACAGCAAAATCAAGGGTTGCTTTTTGGACTTTTTTTAAAAAACAAGATTCAAGCCATGGGAGGGCTGACTATATGTCAGGAAAGCCATTCTATTTATTTATTTGAATACATACCTCACCTTTAAAAATTCAAAAGAAAAATACAGAAGAACAGTGGGCACTTGGTATCCACTGGGGTTTGGTTCCAGGACCCCTGATGGATACCAAAATCAGTGGATGCTCAAGTTCTATTGTACACAGTGCCATAGCAAAATGGTGGCCCTTATATAAAATGGCAAAGTCAAGGTTTGCTTCATAT
>JAIPUX010001880.1:82365082-82392706 GCA_020142125.1 Phrynosoma platyrhinos
CCGAAGCACCAAAAATAAATAAATAAATAAATAAATAAATAAATAATGAATTTAATTTTTTTTAAAAAAAATATGCATGCACTCTCTCAGCCCCAGAAAAGCCATGGCAAAACCCCTGTGGAGATTTTGACAAGAAAACCCCAAGAACAAGTTATAACAACAGTAATAAATATTATCATGGCGGGTGATGGTGGCGGCAGGACCGGCCTGGGGCTGGTCCAAAGGCCTTAGGGGGGGCACATCCGGCCCCCAGGCCTTAGGTTGCCTACCCCTGCTCCAGAACTTGGTGAGGTGATCTTTGGGACTACAAGTCCCACAATCTCCCACCCCATATGAACAAATAACCATAGCAGTGGTATCTCACAATCAGGAAACATTCAGAGGCAGCTGTGTTGGCCGTTAAGCAAATTCAAACAAAACCCCAACAAACAGTGATCCCTTTCTTGGCCAACCAAAATGCACAATATACTTGTTGCAAGCTTTTGAAGCTCCATGGGCTTCTTCATCAGGCAAGATGTTACAAACCAAACAGGAGAAAAACAATTGGAGAGGTTAGTCAGATGCCTGCATTTTGATGTTTCTATCCTTGGTTAAGATGGTAAGTGGAGGGCATCTTTTACAGGCTGGCCCCTCCTTCTTCTGGCCATGTGGATATTGAGAGATTTGAAAAGACCAGGAAATTTAAAGTCGACTTTAACCATTTGTAAGCCACTCTGAGAGCCTTTGTGGCTGAAGAGTGGGGTATAAATACTCCAAATAATAAATAAAAAATAATATTAGGGTGGAAATCCTAGAACAATTCCTGAGGAACATTAATGAAGAAAGTGCAAAGGCTGGCTTACTGTTGAACATAAAGAAAACAAAAATAATGACCATGGAAGATCTAAATAAATTCAACCTACAAGATGAGGAAACTGAAATAATAGAGGATGCAGTCAAGAAATCAGAAGAAGACAAGGAATGGGAAGGGCAGCTATGAAAGAAATAGATAAGATCCTAACATGTGAAGATATACAATTGAGCACCAAGGCTAGGATTGTCCAAGCCATTGTATGCCCCATCATGATGTACAAGTGTGAGAGTTGGACAGGGAATAGGAAGGAAATCAACTCATTTGAGATGTGGTACTGGAGAAGATTGCTGAGGATACCGTGGACAGCCCAAAAGACAAGAAGATGGGTCCTAGAACAGATCAAACCTGAACTATCCCTGGAAGCCAAGATGACAAAACTGAGGCTGTTGTACTTTGGCCACATCATGAGAAGGCACGACTCATTGGAAAAGACAATAATGATAGGAAAGGTAGAAGATAGTAGAAAGAGTGGAAGACCACATAACAGATGGGTGGACCCAAATTAAGGAAATCAAGATGTGAATCTGTAGGACCTAAACAGACTAGTTGAGGAAAGGGGTTTTTGGAGATGTCTCATCGACAGGGTCGTCATGAGTTGTGGGCAACTTGAGGGCAGTTTCCAACAAACAACATGGTTTTTATGCTCTCATCCGATTGTTCATTTATGACATATTCAACCATGCATGCATGTACATCATTCACCAATGCTCTCCCCACTGTATTACTTGTAGCTTTTTCTACCAAAGTGTGTTTGAAATGTTTTGAGCAGGAGTAGGCAACCTTTCCCCTTTAAGGGCCGAGGGACTTCAGCTCCCAGAAGCCTCAGCCATGTTGGCCAATAGTCCCATGTTGGCCAATAGCTCCTGGGATTCTGGGAGCTGAAGTCTCTCTGCCCTTAAAGGGGAAAGGTTGCTTACCCCTGGTTTTGAGAAAACATGTCTTTTTCTACTGCTTTTCCTCCCTGATCTGCCTTCAACATTTATTACCACAGCCACTGAATGATGATCAAGCAAGTACAAACTTGTCCAGATTATGCATTTACTCAGTTTTAGTGATTTCCTAGCACATGTTGGAAGGATTTTTTTTAAAAAAATAATTTGACCTAACATAACCTCTTCTGAAAATATTGATTTTAGCTTACATCAAGTAGTAAAACTGGACAGCGCTAAGTGCATGTTGTAAAAGAAAAAGGCAATAATATGCATGACAAACTGCTGTATAAACCATATTCTGGCTTCCCTGCTTGAGACTGAGTTGTATATGTCTCAAGCGGCAAACATATATTATTCTGAATGATTTACTAATCTTTCCAAATGACTTAGGTCATCACCTTTGGGAGAAAGAGGTTAGTGTGTTCATTATGTGCAGGATTCATGCATGCTGGGCATATTTACTTTTAAACCCATGGGCATATGGCAATAAATACAATTACAAAACAGGTGTGTTTCACAATTCACAATATATGTAACCCTCATATTGGGAATCCTTCAAGTGAAAATGCAAATTTTTAGAAAAGATTATAAATTTGGACAACTGAACCATGCATTACAAAGACAATGGAACAGGAGAGAAACAAATGGTCTTTGAGATGTTGGACTACAGCTCCTCTCAGTTCCAAGCATGGTGAATGGCAAGGGATGATGGGAACACTTGACCTACAAAATATGGAGGGCCCCATATTCACCATCCACAGCATAATGACACTTATTTGGTAAAAAGCCACCTACCTTTAAATAAGAGATATTGATGAGCAAGAGCAGGGAGAATAGTATCTTTTTACTAGCTTGTGGAAGTAGCTAGCTGTGGGAAACAGGATGCTGAACAAGGCAGATGGATTGCTGAATTCATTTGGAGGAGGTCCATTTAAGGCAGGGGTAGGCAACCTTTTTGAGCTGGGGGCCAGGTTGCTGTCACTCAGACAATTGGGGGGCCGAAGGATCCAATAAATAAATAAATAAATAAATATGCATGCACACTCTCTCAGTCCCAGAAAAGCCATGGCAAAACCCTTGTGGAGATTTTGCCAAGAAAAACCCAAGAACAAGTAATAACAACAATAATCAATATCATCATGGCGGGCGGCGGCGGCAGGGGGGGTGGCAGCGGCAGCGGCGGCAGGACCGGCCTGGGGCCAGTCCAAAGGCCTCGGGGGGTCGCATCCGGCCCCTGGGCCTTAGGTTGCCTACCCCTGATTTAAGGCTTCAGCAGTCAAAGACATTTAATGTACCTGGAGTTTTGATCATTTTTTAAAAATTCCTGTTGATCTACTTGATGGTGGTTTTATGTGGTTTGGATCCAGACATGTTCCACTTGTGTTGGAAGAAACAGGCAGAGATAATTTTTGTCAATTCCTTTGAAGAACTTGGAAAATAAGAAGAAAGAAGTTGTAGTTATCAATAACAGTGCAGTAGAGGATGATGAGCTGAAAAGACCCTAGAAGTGTTTTTTTTTTTAAGTGGGGAGGACTCCAAGTTGGCAGGCAGGCAAATTTTTTATTTTTGCCTGCTTGCAGATTTGGTTTAACAAAACAATAAAAATACAGAATACATTGCATTAAGATAATCATCCCCACCAAGGCAAGTAACAACCTAAGTACCATGAAAACAGTGGCCAAACACCTGAAGTATTACAAAAACGAGCAAACGAAAACAAACACATTTATTATATCAAGCACAGGGAGGCAAATATAAAACCCTAATTGCATACATGATAGCTCGACTACCTGCTTTCTGCCATCTTGATGCTTGATCATTTAGCATTTTATAAATTCTGAGGGAGCTCAGCTATATAGAAATCTTGGTTTAATTTTGCTCAAGCTTCCCCTGCCCCCTCTGGGTCCCAGAGCAACATTTCCCCATTGCACAATTTTATTGTCATTATGCAAAGGGATCTTGTACCACCTTTGAGACTGAGTGAAGCATGAGCTTTCATAGACTTGAGCCTGCTTCCTCAGATGCATGTTCAGGAAGTAGGCTCAAGTCTATGAAAGTTCATGCTACCAACTTCTTTCAGTTAGTCTCAAAGGTGCTACAAGATTCCTTTGCATACTGATTTTCTAGACTAACATTGCTGTGTCTTTGAATGATATCACTATGTTTTATTCTAGTTAAAGGCCATGTTCACAGCCTTCTTTTTTTGTCCCTGGAGGCTTGTCAATGTAGCCCTGGAGAAGCTGCTCCAGTGAGTTAGGGACCCTTCAGAATAGGAAAAGGAGAAAACAGGTAAGATCCTCCTTCTTCCACTGGGGAGCCTCTTCTGGATTCTGGCTCCCTCCAAAAATGGAAGGAGCCTTTCCATTCATAAAGTGGTAACATATCATTTTAATTTTTGGTTGTTTTAAAGATGTTATTCAAAAGAAAGGCAGAGGTATACATATTTTAATTATTATTTTTTCCACTTTTCACCTGAATGAGGGGTAAAAACAGAGAAAAAAACTAGGCATCACAATGGTATCACCAATGTTACATTCACAGTACAATAGATACATTTTATTATGTGGACAGCTGCCTTATAAGCAACTTTGTTTCCCTGTAGTACCTAGAACCAAACAAACAGGTTTGATGGCAAAATTGTTTGTATTTAACTGCAAGTCTGTTTTGGGTAAATATGTAGATTCCATATTGGTAAGGATGAAATCCTATGCCTACATAAGCTCTGCTGGACAGTATGATTAATTAGGGCTATACTGTTAATTATTTAATTAGATGATAATAGATAATCAGACTGCTTCAGCAATTGTCCTAAAAATTGTCTTAAAAACATTTCATATTAATGCTTACCAAAGCAACAACAAAACAATGGATCATTCTTTTCTTGCTGCAGAACAGCTCTTGTTCTAAGGTTGTGTAACACACACCTGCATCTCCTAAACACAGTGTGGCTTCCCTCCTTTCAAAAATATTTTACTCTTACACATGCAGATTTAAGTAAATTCATTGGTTCCTCAATCAAAGGTCACATAATTGATTAACTATGAATGATCCAGTAAGGCTACATCCCTACTTTCAAAGGCGGAAACAACTGAGGGTTTATTGCTTCTCCTGTGCACATCTCATTCAACTGAGCTGTAGTTTCAGCCAATTCAGATCAGTGGCGCTCTGGAACGGACCAACTTGGGAATGGCTACTCTAAAGCAAGAGTAGGAAAATGGTAGCCCTCAAGAGGTTGTTGGGACTACAACTCCTATTACCATTGTGCATACTATCTCATGGGAGGTGGAGTTCAACAGTATCTGGAAAACTGCAGGTTTTCCAGTTCTGCTCTAAAGATATGGTACCATGAAGCTCTGCAAATCAGCTCTGTAAAAAAGGGAAAAGCCTCCGTTTTGTCACTTAATTGCAAAGCTGTCTCAGGTGATAGATCAACAGTGTAATTTTAGGTGTTTCATTATATTACTTATTCAAGAAATCAGCCCCTATAACAAATGATAGCTGATTCTTGTCACAACAATATGACTAGAGAGGTATGTTCTGTCACTTACACTGCCTCAAGTGTCAATGCAATTTTACAGAAACTGGAATGCCGTAGAATGATCTGATGATAATACTACTTGAAACATCCAACTTTTGAGCAGAACATGTCAACCTTGGCTTTAAGATTACTGCACAGACTGCACATATAAAGAACAACTAGCAAGAACCCAAACACTGAGCAAAGCAGAGTAAGGGATAGCACCTTGTGAGTGATTAAAATGCATGGATGAATACAAAATGCAAAGAACAGTAGGGCTCTATTTTCTACTAAGTCACACTTGAATACAATGACAAGTCTATGCAGGTTTTATTTAATTATTTGTTGCTTACATATTTATTGTAAGGTATTAACTGACAACCATTTTCATTCCAACAAAATAGTTTTTTCACCAAGATCTCTTTCATATTGTCAAGTTGTTTATTTTAGGAAACATGGTCTGGTGTAGAACTGGAAATGCTTGGTCTCATTGATTGGAACAATATGCATTTCTATCTAGTCACCACTTATGCCTCTTTTGAGATTTATCTGTTCCATTATGATCATTATTGCTTTGTTTCAACCAGAGATGGCAATTATGCAGTCTCCAGATGTTGCTGAACAACTCTGGACGTTCCTCACCTCTGTACATGTTGGATAGGGCTGCAGGGATTTGTAGTCTAATATTTTGAGGGCCACATCATTCCCACCCGTCAGAAGCAAATGCCATGAGAAAGTTAGGGCTAAGAGGAAATCTTCCAATTTGGAAACTGAACTGGTTCAGCTGCAACATACTCTCAATTTAACTATGCTTACAACCGCAAGGAGCCTTTCTGTTTTTCATTATTATTTGAGAGTGCCTATAAATGATTATATACTCTTAACAGAAGCAAGCCTGGTGTAACCATGGTTCCTGCTGCTGCTCCATAGTGAATTCTAAAATGAAATTTATCCCTGTCTTCATTATGAAGCCAAATTGGAGGACAATGTTTCCTGCCCTAACTCTAGCATAGAAGATGGGATGCAGGATGCAACCAACAGCTATATGACCTACAGTTGATGCCAAGATAATAAACAGGCATCAACAACTAGGGAAGCTTTCACTAGATCTTTCATGCATCACCAAAAATGCCTGGACTCCAATATCAATTAACAGCATTCATAATTAATTCAAAATATTTTACCAAACCAGATGAGATATGAAAAGTCCATGATCAAATCTCCCCTTACTTTTAAGCAGTTGATTATGGTACGTATTAATGGATTGAGCTCCTAGCAGGGTAAATAGTTTGTGAAGAGGAATAATTTTGGAAATTATACTGGCAAGGGGTTAAAAGTCAAACAGTTCTCCTCCAGTGATTTTTTAAAAGTACTGGTGTGTTATGTAAAGACTTTCCTTAGTGTGACCGCAGGAACAGTCCCTTAAGTGACATTCTCTTGGCTGTTCATCAATAATGCAATACTCCTTAGCAGCAAATGGAAACTGAAAGACAGGGCAGACAGGCTGGGGCTTTGGCTTCCAAAGAGCTTACTCTGCAGCAGCTAAATTTCACTGGTAAATAGAAACCTGAAAGAAAGAATTTATTAACTTACGTAACATGCCCTTGTACTGGTTGTTTGCATTCAGAACACTATTACACATTATATCTCATTCTTCTTTGAGAAAATTAAGAAAAAAATGAATTAAGCACACAGCATGCCAAGAATACCAGAAAAAGGAAGAAAACATATATATTAGTGCTGCTCTAAGTGGAAGGAGCCATTATGTAGAGGTTTGAGCATTGGACTATGACTCTGATGACCAGGATTTGAATTCTTGCTTGAAAATGGAAACTCATGGGGTAACCTTGGGCAAATCAGAGGCCTTAGAGGCCAGCAATGCAAACCTGCTCTGAAGAAACTTGTCAATAAAGCCTTAGGATTACCATAAGTCGGAAATAACTTGAAGGCATACAACAAACCTAAAACAATGGGGGAAATGTTGGTTCCCCATATTTGGCAGTTTGAGAAGCGTTGATTTAAGTAACATTAGTAAAACACTAACAGTTCCAAACTATCTAGTCCTTGGGCCATCTCTGGGCTACACCAATATGATTAAGTACATGCTTATATCCTTTCTTTTCCACTAGTGAAGATTCCGTCTTGTGAGGCTTCACCATTAACAAGCAGTTTAGAGTGACATAGCTCAGACACAAGCAAATCACCACATCTTCAAATTGAGTAACTAGGAACTGGTTATAATAAATCTCAGCATTTATCTTAGCAAATACATCTGTCCCTGAAGATAATCACAGGTGAAACGTGGGGGGTTCTCATATGGTTTCAATGTTGTGATGGTTTATTTCTGCAGAAGCCAACTTAGTATTCTTTCCACCAAAGTTTCCTCTTTGTATGTCTTAGCCTTATCAGCTGATCCCAACTTCTGTCTCTGGACCAGCTTTCATCTTTTTGTAAAAAAATAACAAAAAATAAACAAAAGCTATGCTTACTTGCTGCATTATACTGAAAAGATTATTAACAATGTATGTAAAGCACTATGAAGTGCTTCACATGTCCTGTAAGGTATAGTTACTGTACTCAAACTACTGCTATATCCGAGTTAATGAAGTAGATGTGTTCCTGGGCATTACTTCTTTGACAGAAAATTTGGTAAAAAAGACAATAACATGGAAAAATAAGGGTAGGCTCCTAAACCACAAAAAGCAGCAGCTTAACATGTTTCTGAAAACCTTTTATCCAAAACTAACATTATCCACATATAAAATAAAACCTTACGTAAGTAAACAAAAACATTTTGAACCTTCTAGAGACCACCGGAAAACTTCCAAAATGCATCCAGGGATAATTTATGATTCCCATTTTGGTGGCCAAACATATAGATCTCTCTCTATGTGTGTTTTTTAACCTGTGGGGTAGAAGGGGTGGCTAGTGAAGCAAGCTCATCTGTTCTTCCCTTTTCTCTCTGATTAGCTGTACATGGATGTTCAGTAAGATTCTGGAGGCAGCTGTATTTACCTGCCTGCTCTAGGCAAACACGTGCAGCTACAGTAGGATTGGCTGGAGTAGAATCCCATTCTTTCTCAGGTGAAGCTTTATTGTATTGCTTACTGCAGACCTACTGCTACATCATGACACTGAAAATCTGTGTTTCTCCAGCCCCACTTCATCATCCTCCCAGCATTGATTCTGCTAAACAACTTCTAGCTAGGCAAATGACAAGGAGGAAAAGGAAGAGGCTGGGCAGAGATTAAAAGACTCTGTAAAAAGGAACTTCTTTGTCAGACGCTTTGTTAACTGAAGTATGCCTGTATATTGGTTACGTTCTTCTGTAAACATGCAAAGAAGATTTCAGCAACAAAATGTCACATGCTCAACCCAGTTTCTAAAATGGCATCTCTCTTATCACTAGGTGTACAGGTCATCCAGACGGAGAACAACATGGGAGTTTTAGTTGAAGAAAACATTTTCAAAAACAGATCCCTTACAACTGACCAACATATATGATGTTGAGGGGAATTTGTATTCCCCACCTAAACACAACTCAGATTCTTCATGCAGCAAGTGAGTCAGGCGGTGTTGTTTCCCAAGTTCACTATTCCACAGAGAAAACAATTATAACTTGTTATATAAATTATTTAAAGCTATCCTTTGCTAACTGCAGTCAAATTTAACAGTGGCACTTCAGAGCCTACTTACATAATCCATAGGGAAGTCACAGTTGGCATCGGTGGCTCTCAAATGAAGACAGAAACCTACGTTAAATTCTTTGGTATAAAAATAGCATTGGAACTACATAAAATATCATTTTTGTGTCAAACTACATATCATAAGACTAGCACAAACATATCATCTAAAGAAATATCCTTGGCTTGAAAGCTCTGAAGCAAGCAAGTGGCATGGTAACTGTTCTGATGCAAAAGAGAAAATATTTTCTGTAAGAACTGGAGATTTCATTAAGATCAAAGTAACAATATTTATTGCATTTTCAGACTGCATTTTAAAACAGTAAATTAATAGTGAAGAATGGCTTTATTTGAACCTCCTGAAAAGTGGGAAATCAAAAAGCCATAAACCCCACTCTATCTCATGAATAGAGTGAAGGTTAATGTGCTTCTCCAAGGAGCAGTATTTAGTTTAATAAAATGCCATCCCTGTGCTCTAATACATTTGAATTAGTGCGCCGTGTACACTAAATCCATTTATTTTAAATTTGTTTTGTCTACATTGCGTGAAATAAAAACATCGCTCTGTACAATCCACTATGAGCAGTGAGTACAACAGCAAAAAATATCATACAGTTTATACACACTATTTCCCCATTTCTCCTATAAAGAAACCAGAACAAACCTAATTGGTATGTAACTTAATTTGGAAGAACTCAAATTACAAAAGGGAAGGCCAAATATTACAGCCCATAACTATGTCCAAAACAAGATTCCTGATCATATTATTAATATGAATGAATGCAGGTGGAGAAGTAAAGCATGCTCAAATTGTGTTCTCAGGTCTTTTTAAATTTACCAAATATTAAACTAAACATGGCTCTTTAGTAATGTCCAAAGCAGAGCAGTATTTTTGGAAATTCGGTCTTGCCAGCTGTGTTTTTCTTGTAACCCAAACGTATACAATGCGCAAAGTGCTAAGCAACACTACAGAAAACACATTTACATCAACACTGAAGATTCGGGGAAATGAAATTCCAACAATTTTATTTTGTAATGAGCTGTATTTTCTAAATTTGTTTTTATTTTTTAACTGTTTTCATACAGTATTGAAAACAAAAACGCGGCACATTCACATTTTCCCGAGGAACTGTAAGGAAGATCTCTACAGGGATAAACGCTGAGAAGCTTGAAGCTCAATCATTTTGATGTTGAGAAACTCTCCGAAGGTGTAAAGGCTTGATCTGAATGGTCTAGAACATGTATTGTAATTTAATAGAAGAGATGGTCATCTTAATATTTAATGATTTAAAAGAACTTCCCAGTTCATGCGAAGAGTATAGTCCAAGAATAAATCTTATTTGCGAAACACATTTTATGCTACGTAAGTGTATACTTTGCGGTCCTCAGGTGTTCGTGCCAAATATTCTCGTTCAATAAGTCCTTCAATACGTTTTTTAATAACAACTGGACTTGGTAGAAATCGTGCCTTCAGTTGCTGAGTTACCTGGAACAAAATGAAACTTGTTTTAACATTAGAAGTGACTGCAACACAGCAAGAATGCACACATTAGACTGAATGATGGCTTTGGAGCAATGAAAAGGAATGCAGTTCAATTAACTGTGTTTTCACAGACCTCTATGGCTGCAATCAGATTGCATAACCCACTCTGATACCAATTTAACTGCCATGGCTCAGTACTATGGAACTCTGGAAACTATAATTTGTTCTGGCATCAGACCCCTCTGAAAGAGATGCCTAAATGTCTCATTGCAAATCCCAGAATTCCTACAAATCATACAAATCCAAGAATTCCATAGTACTGAGCCAGACAGTTAAAGTGGTGTTAAACTGCATTATTTCTGCAGTGCGGATGCAGCCTATGTTTAATCAAAATCTTTTAAAAGCATCAGGTATCATCAATGCCAACTATTTTTATACCTTCTAGGGTCTTCTGGAAAGCAGAAATGCTTAAAAAGTAATTTCAGTCTGTAGTTTACAAATAGCTTTTGCAGAAACAATCCCAACTGAAGATATAATTTATTCCCCAATTCCACTTGACCAAGTGAGATTACCTCTGCTACTAGCACATTATGCTGCATCTTCTTCCTAGATTTCATTATCCGCACTATAGCAGCTTCTATCTCATGTTTTCTGTCATCATCTACTTTCTGTCTTGTTTCTTTTCTTTCTGGGTCTGATTCTCCTTGTTTGGCAGCAACTGAAAGAACAGAAGATCTCAAAAATTAAAAATCTCTTGAACAGTTAATTGAAAAGATACTAACCTTTCAGCTACATGGAAATACACCCATAACATCTTTCTTCTGCAACTTAACAAGTATTTGCAGTGCAAGATGCTGCAGTGCCACAACCCAGCAAATTATAAGAACTACACATTTCAACTTTCAATCAGCTAAAACAGGGGTAGGCAACCTTTCCCCTTTAAGGGCCGAGGGACTTCAGCTCCCAGAAGCCTGAGCCATGTTGGCCAATAGTCCCATGTTGGCCAATAGCTCCTGGGATTCTGGGAGCTGAAGTCCCTCGGCCCTTAAAGGGGAAAGGTTGCCTACCCCTGAGCTAAAACAAGGCTGATATATCATGTATTATTCACTATTTTAATTAAAGCAGACTATATTTAGAAGTTTTCTTCAGTGGAAGGATCACATTTGCCAGTTCTAGATCATAAAGGGCTGCTGATATTTAGTTACTTGCCATACCTTATATACAGCCCCATGTCATAGCTTGTTGAAAGTAAGGACAGTGTTATGATGCAACCTTTGGGACTAGTTTAGCTTGTTAAGTATCACTTTCTATAAAAATAAGATAAGAACAAGGTTTTATGTGCTACAACTCCCAAAACAAGTTTATTCAAATACTTAAAAAAGACTGAAACTGCAAAACTGTCTTGCAGGTTTCTATGCTTGTAAAGGCTGCATGTGAATCTTTTTCCTTCCTTCTCATCTTAACCTTCCTGTCCCTCCCAATCAGTGTAAATTCATCTAATCCAGCCTTTTTTTTTTTATTTAACCCAATTGCTTGTCCCAGCTAGAGCAGAACCTCTGAATCAATGCAATTTCCATAAGTACAAACTTACCATTTGCTAATGATTCAGTTAGTCTATTTTTGTTGTGACTATTATTTGGATTTAGTCCCTTGTACAATGAATGGTAATGAATGATCAAACTGGAAATGAACCAAAGGTTCCAGTGAATCCTAATGTAATGCTTATCAATATTTGCATGATTTTTTGGATCAGGTGAAATCACTATCAAAGAGATAAATCCACCAAAGTATGACAACCAGACTGAAGTGAGTCAAGTACTAGTAAAAGGAAATATATGTTCTCTGCAAGCAGTTCTGTAAATAGATGAAAAGGCTTCTTGCTGTACTAGTCTGTACAATTCCAATACAGCACTCTATCATCATTATTACCACTGGGTCATAAATATATGAAGAATGTGTAATTGTTTAAGTTGCACATAGTTAGAGGTTTAGCTAAAGTACAGCATGAAAACAAGGGGGTTGTATCAAAGGCTTTTCAGATGACAAAGTCCTGTGCATATAGGGAACCGGAGCAATGAAAAACTTGATCATCTGAAGAAAATGTTCTGGTGGTGAACTAGTGAAATGAATGTAATGGATAGAAGATCATGAAAGAGGAGTGTGGAGAGAACTGGAAGGGGAGTTGTAAAAGGTAAGGGCAAGTAGTTTGTGCTGGGTCTGGGAACAATGGAAAATCATATAGGTTTTCAGTGAGGGAGGTAATGTAACTAGAGTTACTGGAGAAATGAATGGTTCACTTCTAGAAACTAGATAGATAGGAGGCACAGAGAAGACAGTAGTAGACTATAAAACATTATTGATTGATGTTTTAACTAACTTTTAAGAGGACAGAGGGGAAATGTTTACAATTTTGTCAAGGTGAAGTGACATGTCTTCACAATGGATGTGATGCAATGAGGGAAGAGTTAAGCCACGGCAACATTCTTACTCAATAGGACAAATTATTAGCAGTATACAAGGTGAATAGGGCAAGAGTGGGGAATCAAATCGATATGAGAAAAGCTGTCTTAGACATATTCCAGTTTGAAATAACAAAACACCCAGTAACAGTACTAGAGGCAGTCTGAAACTCAGCACAGGGAGAATGTCTTGAAGTAGAATAGAATAATTGTGTATCATCAGGTTATAGATCCTGCTATAAGAAAACTACATAAAACTACAAGATTAGATTCAGGGACATGAAGTAGTAAAGAAAAGCTGAAGGCATAAGAAGAACAATTTGAGATCAACCATTTGCTGTGGTCATCAGTAATTTCTGCAACAGAGGCTTTGGGGATAGGAATGAAAACCAGACTGAGGGCTGAAAGGAGAGAAAACTATGACAGCTGGAGTAAGTAGCAAATCGTAGAAGATTAGATGCAAAGGGTAGAAGGAGTACTGGATAGCTATAGGGAGTGGGAAAATAGGTCAAGTAAGGTTTGTTTGTTTAGTTGTTGTTTTTTAAAGGAAAACAGCACTATATTTGAAAGCAGCAGAGAAGGAGTTGAAAGAGAGTGATTACATTGATGATGAAAGGTAATGGAGGAATTGGTAACTGGGAGGAAGGGGCATCTAGACATGGTAAGTTAGAATGAAAATGGACATACCTGTTTGAATCTTCACTCTGTGCAGTTTAGATGTGAACTGATCATTCACCGTAAATATATGTCCATTTTCTATTTCTTTTGATTTTGGTTCTTTTGTAAGAACCCGTTGTGTTGGCTTTCCACATGCGAGGGACTGTAGTGCTCGTACAAGTTCTCTTTCAGGGATATCTGTCTCCTGTTGTATTTCCTACATTAAATGGAACAATTGATTTTTACAGTGCAAAGGAATTTTTGAAGAAAACAAAATTCTCAACAACTTTAAAGATATCTTTCTTTACTACTCAAATAAGTTCAAAACTATTAACTCAAACTTACAATAAAATTAAAGTGAGTGTCGATCTTGATAACATTGGGTAGCATTCTATAGTGCAGTTACAGATTTATAATCTAAAAACTAGATTTGTAACAGCTTTGTATTCACTAATATAGGTTGAGCACCCCAATCTGTAAATTTGAAAACCTCCAAAGCCCTAAACATTTTGCTGTCAGCTGCCTGCTTCCACCTTTAAGATGGTGGCTGTAACACTCCAGCTTATTCAGCTCTCAGATATTCAGTCTCTCTCTAGCCTCACATCTCATACACAACATAAGTAGCAAATGAACAAGATGCAAGGCTGGAGAGAGACAACTGAGCAGGAGTGCCACAGCTTCCATCTTGAGGGTGGAAGAGGGCAGATTGTGGGGAAAAGATGTGAAGTTGGAAAGAAACTAAGGATCTGTGAAATAGCAGGAATCCAAGCATAGTACTTGGCAGGAATCCATGCCTCCCATCATTTCACAGATCCTTGCATCTCTTTCCAACCTCACAAATGCAGTACAGGTATGTACATTACTTGTGTATTCAAAAATTCAAAAAATGTATGCGTGTGTATGTATTAAAAAAAAATCACAATTCTGAAATGCTTCTGGTCTCAAGCCTTTCAGATGAGAGATACTCAACCTGTACTGCATATTCACATGTTATTGTCATTATTGTAAATGGTGGTGGTGGGGGGAACCTTAACAGACAGTAGCCACATCAAGCAATGAGCTCGCTTTTGCCTCAGATTAAGGTGCAGCAAGAGGACATATCCAGCCCTGTCCTACCAGTGATCGAGGCTATGATGTGGAATTGAAACAAGAGGTCTTGCTTCTAGTTGTCACAGCCTTGCTTGTTGGCAGGAAGGGGCTGGAAACATTATCCTGCTGAGCCCCAATCTGCAGCAGAATAAATCTCCATTGCTCAGTGAGGCTGCTGGCTGTTTAGGTAGGTGCGTGGCCGTGGATGGTAAAGGAGATGTTAGTTACTAGTTCATATTATGTAGGCGATGTAGGATGTCATTCATTGTGTTCAGGCATTTCTTTTTACTATTTAATATAGTGAGGCATATCAAGTTCAGCTGTGCAAGTCAGTTAAATTTTGGTCACTTTACTCAAGAAATTTGTTCAAGAACTGGGCTGAAGGATCCTTTGTGGTCTACGCCCTGGAAGGCTCTAGTTGGGGGGAAAGGTGAAGAAACTCCTCAAAAGAACCTGCCCAGCGAAAAGAAAATCAATCCCTAAAGAGGCTGCTGAGCAACCTTCCTGATTTCCTTGTTTTCAATATATAAGGATTTATTTTTAAAATGTGTAGAAATTTAATAAATGAAGTTGTGCATTTACAGAGTCAACTGATCAAATCCAGGAAAAATATTTTGTCAGTCCCGTCCGTCCCCCCATCCCCCCGGATGTGGAGATTACTGCATTCCATTTAAAGTGCCTTATCCCCAAATGGATCTTAATGCATGCACCTGTGGTTGGCCAAATGTAGCTCTTATACAGCCCGGATGCCAGCGGGGCTTCTTCAGTGACTTTTCAAGAACAGGATTTCCCTGTCCTTGAAAAGCCACAGAATAAGCCCGGTTGGCATCTGGGCTATATACAGGCTGCATTTGACCAGGCACAGGTGAATGAGATTAAGATCAATTTTTAAAATTAAACGCACCTCTATCCCATCGGGGATAAGGTGCTCTAAACGGAATGCGATAATCTCCTATGTGATGCAATTTAAAGGCACTATTTTACATTTTACTGTGTCACACACATTATCTCAAAATCCCAATGTAGCATTTATTTTCTATTAATTAATTATTTCATTTCAATGCTGCCTTTCTCCCAGGAAGGGACTAAAGGTGGCTTACAAGATAAAAACATTCTATGTTACTATGTAAGCAAATAAAATGATTCTTCAGGAAAAAAGTAAAGTATATACAGTACCACACAAAAGTTGCTTTTTCACTAACAGGAACTACTGTAAATAAAAACATTTGCTTGCACTTAAAACATTTCAATTTCAACTAAGATAATTTGATGGAGTTTTAAGATATGCCAAGCAATATATAAATTGATTAAATAAATCTTACCTCCCATGAATGAAAAGATTTGCAGCAAAGAAATATATAGTTAGAGCTGAACTCAGGACAAATATACAATGAATGACCCATGATCTAACTCTTCACAAATGATGGTATTTCTGAATGAGGGTCTGTAAGATCCATGGTTACTCTAAGCATTAACAGACCCGCCTTCTACACCGTCTGCAGTAATCTGTGCAAATGCTCACAAAGGGATAAATAATCTGAATCAAGTACAGTGTAGGAAAATAAATGCTTATTTAGGAGATAGCTGGAGTTTTACAGGTAGCACAGAAAGCCACAGCCCATACCTCAAAGGTGTATTTTTCTCTGTTGTTAAAGAGCATTAGTATCGTCATCTGGAAAGTGGAGACTTGCAATATGTGCTTCCGTGTATTAGAGCCAGTTACTTGAGCACCTCCCACACCAACTTCTGAGCCATCTTCCTGTTTTAATTTTAAAAAGGCAAAAATTATTCTGGGAACATTATGTTTTGCTCTTCAATTAAGCTTTCTATGTACAAACTGTAACATTTTGAGTCCTTATATGACTCATATACTTGCAAATTCAAAACAATGATCTTCATTTTCTTCCTTCAAAGTTTCAGTTTTGCTTTAAAAGCAAAACATATTTCAACCCTCTTTGCTTTCTAACATGCTGTTGCTATTGTGTATGGTCATCAGTCTTCCAAGTCCTGCCTGACTGTATGAGCATGACAAACTGTGACAGCAGAGATATTGGGGGGGGGGGGGGGGGGGGGGGGGGGAGAAGAAAGGCTCTTAAGAGATCGTGGACCATAGTACAGACTGTAGTATTTCAATCTTCAGTGCTATTGTGTGGTAGGATAGGGGTAAGAACAGAAAGTCAGAGGTTCACACATATCCTGAAAATAAATGCAATAACTTTTTTTTTATTTCTTTGTTTTCCAGTACTGAGTTTGTTTGGTGCTATTTCTGCATCAACTTGCTGTTTTATATTAAAGTTTGAATACACTTGCACATTTCCTTTAATATGCAGTTCTGACTACAGTATGCTTTTATGGAAGCAATTTCGGCAGTGGTCCATTTTCGTCGCCCCCCGGCTACATTTTCTGGAATACTTTTCTCTATGAAATCTTAAAAACTGCAGAACTTGATTCCACAATTTAGAAAAATGCAAATATCAAGGGACAACCTGCATCTGGAACATTTATTGGTTTGAGAAATACGAGTCAGGTAGATTCATAATAAAATACAAACTGAATTAATTTCTCCCTCATCCCTATTGATAGCTAAAGCACTTACCTTCTTAACAGGACCATAAAAAGTGGCATTGAGATCTGCAGAGCCCATGTGATGTTGGAGTGTCAGTTGCCGTCCGCTGTGTTTGGCTAAATAAAATCTACAAAATTCAAGACATTTAATGGCTATTTAACAGCACACTCCTTAAACTGTGAAAACAATATCTTCTCATGTGGTCACATAAAATTTATTTTGTGGCAGGTAGCACAACAAACAATCATCAGCTATTGTAAGCAACAAATATATACTCAAAGCAAAGCAGCTTATTTATATACCGCTTCATATCACGCTATGGGATGTCTAAGCGGTTTACAACTGTGAGCTGATTGCCCCCCAACAAGCTAGGTACTCATTTTAGCGACCTCGGAAGGATGCAGGCCTGAGTCGAGCCTCAGCCCTGGCTGGTATTGAACTCGCAACCTTGTGGTCTATGAGTGAGTGGCTGCAGTACAGGCATTTAACCACTGCGCCACCAGGGCTATACTCAGTGTTATAAAATCAGGTTATAGATGAAGAACCTTCCAAGTCTCAAAAAATGCTTCCAAAAATATTTCATCAGTATGTCCCGTTGTATCATCTTTGGTTCCTACACATTATAAACACCTGGATGGAATCAAGAGGACTTCCTGACGACTCTTCCACTGTTTTTGAGGCCTCCTCTCCTACCTCAGTCCCCTCCTCACAAGAAAAAGGATTTTCAAGAAGTCAGAAAATCACCATCACTAGTTATTGCTAGAAGCAACAGTTAAAGAATTCCTGGTGTATCCAACAGAATATTTAATATGATCATGGTCATCACATTTTTACAACTCAGTTTATTCATACGCAAAGTATTAACAACTCAGTTTATTCACACACAAAATATTAACTGTTTCTTACCTCCTAAATATTTCAAAAGCATGTCTGGGGGCTGGGGGAATGTTGCACTTTGGTGTGGCTGATTGAGTGGGCCAGTAGCCCGTTGTGAGAACCCGCACTGTCAGATCAACACCACCTAATGAGACCTGCAAAAAGGAAGATAAAAATGCATTGTACAATTGTATCCATCACCCATTTTTTTGTCTCCCTCATTCCATGAAAAACACAGCTTGCTGTTTAAAATAAGATTTTCATTAAATACTATATAAATGCATCATATCAAATGGCCCTAAGAATCAACCTGATCATATGTAGCTATCCTGGACCTGTGGGACTAAGTAGCACAGGAAAAAGTGAAGATGCGAACTTTAATATATCTCATGCTGCTAGCAACTCAGAACTTTTTGGAACAATCTGGTAGTAATTCTTTATAACCTAATTAATTATGGATGGGGAAACTAATTCAAGGGAGATAAATTATGACTCTTCTGTGTATTGTATCATTTTGCTACCAAACTGCTTCCTAACCAGCTATAAGCAGGAACAATTTTAAGTCAATAATTTCTTTCTTGTTTTTAAAAAGGCACTGCAGTTATATTCTCTCTCCACTATTCTCTAGCGTTTTTCTTAAACTACTAGCCTTTGATTTCTCAATAGATTCATAATTTGGTAGAGATTTTGACTTTTGAAATGGTCTTAACATTAATGTTTTTAATGGTACTGAATAGTTTAAAGCAGGGGTAGGCAACCTAAGGCCTGGGGGCCGGATGCGGCCCAGAAAGGCCTTTGGACCGGCCCCAAACCGGTCCTGCCACCACTGCCACCACCACCACCGCCGCCCCCCCATGATGATATTGATTATTGTTGTTATTACTTGTTCTTGGGGTTTTCTTGGCAAAATCTTCACAGGGGTTTTGCCATGGCTTTTCTGGGGCTGAGAGATTGTGCATGCATTTTTAAAATTTTTAAATTCTTTTTAATTTTTATATTTATTTATTTATTTATTTATTTATTTATTTATTTATTTATTTATTTTTGGTGCTTTGGCCCGTCAATTGTCTGAGGGACAGCAACCCGGCCCCCGGCTCAAAAAGGTTGCCTACCCCTGGTTTAAAGCTTCTAGACACTGAAAGCCAATTTTTCTATTTAGCATTTACTTCTTCTCTTACATTAATCTAATTCCTGAGATGCTCACAAACACTGACAACAGCAACATGGAATAAGGCTTAGCCAAGGATACCTCTATCAGAACATACTAGCTACATGACAGTTAAATGGAATGCACATATACAGAGGTTATTAGTACATGCTTTTGAATACTACACGCTGGGGGGAAACATAGAAGCCCTAATACCATCAGATATTCTATTTGTGGACCTCAATGGAGGCATCTAGCTGTTCACTGATGGAAACAGAATGCTGGCCCAGTTGAACCCTTAATCTGATTCAACAGGGCAGTTTACAATCTTACTCTACTTTTACGATTTCAAACAGCCTATGTTTTATATTAAAAAAGCTCTCTAATTATAATCCTACACTTAATCAATTTACCACAACACAGTATCAGAGTTTTCAGCAATAAGGTTACCAAAAACAGATGACACCTTTTATGTTTTGCTATAGAACAAGCTAAGAGATGCAGAATAAAAAATTCCAATATTCATTTTGACACATTATAAAATCTCCATTTTACTCATAGCCAAAATAGATGAGACCGAAGATTCTGACAGCATCTTGTTTCTATACAAATACATTGAGGAGACATCTGCATCATCATAAACATGATACTGGGAGAGGTGGGTTCAAGCCTTCCCCTGCAACATTTCCCCCAATGAAAATATGCGCTTCAGCTGCTCTTTGCACCATTATACAGATCTCATTTATTGTGGCATTCAAAATAATGTTATCTATGTTATCCAAGAGCTGAACCAGCATGGTGTAATTGTTTTTGAGTGTTGGACATTGACTCCTGAGACCCAAGGTTTGAATCCCCGCCCTGGACATGGAAACCCACCTTTGGCAAATCACAATCTCAGTCTCAGGAGGAAGGCAAAGGCAAATTCACTCTGAATAAATATTGCCAAGGGAAAACCCATAATAAGCTCATCATAAGTCACAGATACCTTGAAAGCACATATCAACAACAGCTCGTGTGTGTGTGTGTGTGTGTGTGTGTGTGTGTGTGAGAGAGAGAGAGAGAGAGAGAGAGAGAGAGAGAGAGATCTGGCCAAGTTTGTTTGATAAAATGAAGATGTACAGAGTTCTAATGTGCTGCTCTGATGACTTAGCAATAAAACTTTAAGGAATATACACTACCAAAAATATCAATGGAATAAATATTGCAAGATGCTTAATCAAATAAGATGCTTAATTATTTGATTATTTCCCATTACAAATAGTGGGTGTATGCCATCTGCTGGTGAAGCAGTTAAGATTTAGTTGTGAGCCATTCTATATTTTACTCAATCTTAAACTACATGTAACATATTAGAGAAAGCAAGCTTGGTGTAGTGGTTGAGTGATGGACTATGACTCTGGAGACCAGGGTTTGAATCTCAGCTTGGCCATGGAAACCCACTGGGCGACCACTGGCAAGTCATGCTCTCCCATCCTCAGATGGCGGTAATGGCAAACTCCCTCTGAAGAAACTTGCCAAGAAAACCCCATGATAGGTTTGCCTTAGGGTCACCATTAGTTGGAAATGACTTGAAGGCACACAACAACAACTCATTATAACAATATGGTCTAACTAGCTATCAACTTACTGCCTCATAAACAATATTCACATTAATGCAGTTTTGAATAAAACTTCCTCATAAAATGTAGAACCAATGTGGCATACAGAATATCTCCATTTGAGGTCCCAACAAATGCCTCAGAAGTACAGTGAACACAGTGCAATGCTACCAGTATTTAGTTCTTTTGAAGACTCCAGAAGCCATCGAGTGAATTTTTGAGAGCAGAAGCTGCAATTAGCATAGTACAAAGAAAACACAGGAGCGAAGCTAAAAAGGTTTTTTTGACTCTTTTCCCCCCATTAGCTTCAGAGTAAAAAGCTCAAGGTCATGCCAGTAATGAAGGGAGAAAACCCCTTTTATATTCAGTTAAAGTCAGCTTTCTTTTGGCCATAAAAGTTACTAAGCCTAGAACTATGGACATCGCCTGATTCAGTGTGTATCAGTACATGATGTTAGGTTTTAGAATTCAGTTTCTAGGAAAAAAAACCATCTTCCAGTCCAGGGGTAGGCAACCTTTTTGAGCCGGGGGCCGGGTTGCTGTCCCTCAGACAATTGGGGGGCCGAAGCACCAAAAATAAATAAATAAATAAATATAAAAATAAGGTTTTTTTTAAAAAAAATAAACAATAAAAAATATGCATGCACACTCTCTCAGCCCCAGAAAAGCCATGGCAAAACCCCTGGGGGAATTTTGCAAAGAAAACCCCAAGAACAAGTAATAACAACAATAATCAATATCATCATGGCGGGCGGCGGCAGTGGGGGGGAGGCGGCAGCAGGACCGCCCTGGGGCCGGTCCAAAGGCCTCTTTGGGCCGCATCCGGCCCCCGGGCCTTAGGTTGCCTACCCCTGTTCCAGTCTATCTCATTTTGAATACTCCTTAGCCTTTTGATGGTTTCTTCTATCTTCACTGCTCTAACCTGTCCTTCCCTCCATCTTGTTTGAATTTGCTATCTTGCCACTTTCCTCCCTCTGCAGCCATTACTCTCTAACGTTCAGAAAGATTACCCTCCACAATCCTTTTTACCTCCAGCCCCCCCCCAGCTACCTGCCCTCACCTAACCCTGATGTCAGACACTGCCAATTTTTTAGACCATACTTTTTTTTTGGACGACATTCCACAATCTAATAACAATGCAGCAGTGATGCTAGACTCATCTTCTTCAAATTCAAAATAATGTTGAGAAGCTGGAGCATGTCTAAAGAAGGGTGACCAAAATGGTGAAGGGTCAGGAAACCATGTCCTATAAGGAGAGACTTATGGAGCTGGGTATGTTTAGCCTGGAGAATAGAAGGTTAAGAGGTGACATGACAGCTCTGTTTAAATATTTGTAGGGATGTAATATTGAGGATGGAGCAAGTTCGTTTGCTGTAGCTCCAGAAATAGGATCTGGAGTAATAGATTCAAACTACAGGCTTCAGAATTTCAGTTGGCGTGCCACAAAATAGTACATTCTTTCAGCACAAATACACTTTAATGAAAAAGGAAACATGAAAAGATCTAATCTGTTATAATAGTTACGTCTTTTTGCTCCCATTTCATTTGGGACCAAGTGGCAGTAGGGAGATCAGTCACTGTTAGAGAATGGCTGGGAAAGGAAAAAAAAACACTAAGATCCTAAGAGTAAACAGAGGGATGATCGGTGAGAGGAATAACTGAAACTGCATAGACAAAATGCAATTCAGTAAACAAAATGTCAGTCCAGTTGTACTAACACATTTGATCAATCACAGTAAACTGCACACAAAATGGTACAGGCTGATACATAAAAAGGAGAAATCAGTTCACAGAATGTCATTGCTTTGTTCGAAATTCAATTCATTTGATTCAATGGCTGGAATCTTGTTTGTTAGTCCCAACTAGAGTAGGCCCTATTCAATTAATTGCTGAATGGTGAATCAACATGTATGAGAAAATGCTGTAACATTCTTGGCCTGACCCACTCTGAGTGTAATTTTGTCACTGTTGCTTGAAAGAGTGTTCTTTTGTATTGTAAACAGACAATCTGCAGGATTATAGCTCTAATTTCTGTTTGTTTTTTTTCCTCAGGCTACTGATAGAAAAATGTGCAATTTTCTAATGCTGAACCATCATGAAGTTCCTGTTTCTGCAGAAGTAAATTTTAAAGGAAACCCATGAGCGTATGATGCAAACACTGATAAGTGCCCTCAACTGTAAAGATGTTGTGTGCTAACCTTCAATATGGAGGTTTTGAGACAGTAGAAGTAGAAAGGTATGGGAGGCCTTCAACAAGGTCAACTCCTAAAATGATTGAGAGCATTCATGACCTGATTTTGACAGATTAGCTAATCTCAGCTAAAACAATTACCGTGACACTAGAGCTATCCCAGGAATGTACTGGGTTTATAATTCATGATTTGTTGTTTAAGCAGAAGCTGTCAGCCAAGTGGGTTCCAAAATATTTGAATGCTGGCTAGAAATGAAATCAAGTAAACACCTCCAAGTTGATTTTGCAGCATTTTGAGTGACCTAGTGATAATTTTTTGGAACAACTCATCACTGTTAATGAAAATGGTTATACCACTATGATCTGGAAACCAAACAAATAGTACTTGCAGTAGCAGCACTTGGGTTGTCAATGTACAAACAAAATCAAGTCTCAAAGGTCAGCAGGAAAGGTAATGGCCATAGTTTTTTGGGGGATAAGGAAGGTTTTTGATGACTGTCTTCAGAAGGGCCAAACAGTTAATGCAGAATATTACTCTAACTTGCTATGCCTATTAAAGGAGGCTTTGAAGGGAAAATAGTGAGGGAAGCTGAAGAAAGGTGTTCTCTTTTTCCAGGACAATACACTTGCTCTCAAGGCTGACAAGACAATGGATATTTTGAAGAATTTGGGGTTTGAATGCATAGATCATCCTCCCTACTCACCAGATCTTGCTCCATCTGACTATTTCCTGTTTCCAAACCTTAAAAAGAGTTTGAAAGGAAGGAAATTTTCAAATGATTCAGAGGTGATAGCAGCAGCAGCAAAGCAGTGACCAGCCAGCAGAATTTTGTTTGGAAGGGTTAAAAACCTGAGAAATGATGTACCAAGTGTGTTGAACTTCAGGGTGAGTATATGGAATAGCATGTAAATTTCATGGCTCTAGGACGGTCATTCCTTCCTTGAGAACTTTTCAGCACCCCCCTTGTAGGTATAACCAAACGACTCAACGGCTCTCCTCTAGACAAAGCCTAATAAATTTAGGCCAATGTCAGTTTGCAAAAGTATGCCACAAGCTTAACAGATGGTAAATGTATCAGTGTCCTCGTTCTGTCTGGCTCTCTGTTAGATTTTGGCCTACAACTGCAAAATCTCAAAAGGGAAATGATGTGTTGTTACTTTAAAACAACAATCGGTTGTCAATGACACTTTCTATCCCTGCTGCAATGACCCTCCCAAGAGTCTCTCATTCCATAGAGGAAAGCTGAGAAATGGCTACCACATCAAAGTTTAGAAGGACCAGGTGCACAAAATCACTCCAAAACCAAGTAGGTAAGGTAATAAGAACACAGGACTCTCCAGAGGGCTGTAATTTGAATGAGGTACCTTTAATTACAGCCTTGATATAGACTGGTAACAGTTATTCACACTTCCATTTGGATTATGGCAATTCACTATATAAAAACTTCATTTTGGAAACAGCCCCAAACCCTTTTGTTAGCCTAAAAACAAAGCAGGCAGGCTGTTAACAGGGACTGGCTGATACGATAATGTGCTCTACCATCTGCAATGGCTACCAATCTGTTTCCAGGCCCAATTCAAAATGCTGCTTTAAATCTAAAAGTCCAAAAACCTTCTGTTAGCTTAAAAACAAGGAGGTAGGCTTTTAATTGCAACTGACTGATACAATAATGTTATCCCTGTGCTCTGTCATCTACACTGGCTACCAATCTGACTGAGTTGAGATCTTCATCATAGTCTTTTCTCTTAGTGCCTTTGTCTATGGAAATAAGAAAGATATCCAGCAGGGAGACAGTCTTTCCTCTAGTCACATCAGTTTTAGAAATCACTCCCCATGGACACTTGCCTAAAAACACTGGTACCCAAGGAGCCACACAAAGTCTGTTCTGTTTCTCTGTTTGTTTAATACCATGGTTGCTCTGAGTTCTTCATTCTGAGATGCATTAATCTCAGAAATCTGAGTTAATTTTAAACTGAAAACATTACTCTATTACTTAGATGCTCCTTTTTGTTTCATTTTGTATATATTTTTTTTTAAAAACCATGCTGTTTTGTATTTACGTTTAACTCTTTTGCATTTTTCTTCTGAAACTGCAATGAATGCTAGCTTGTAAAAGGTGACACACAATTATAAAAAATTTAAGCTAGAAATGCAATGCTTTATTAAGAACTAAGTTTTATTTTACTACTGTGTTCAGAATATGTGTGAAAAAGAAACAACAGAAATGTGAGAAACCAGCATTCAAATACAAGTGAGAGAGCAAACCAACAATTAATTTCTTACCCCTGTAGCCTGTAAATGTTGCCTAAATTCGTCCATTGTTGTGTTTGAGATGCTCATGTCTCTGAACATTCCTTCCAGTTTTGATGTGAACTGACATCCACATTCAGTCTGCAAAAAGAAAGACATTATTTATGACATATCAGGCCAGCTATTCAGAATCACACAATAGAGGGGTATTTGTGTATCCCCCCGAAATAATTTCAAATTATATATAAAAAAAGTGTTCTTTTACCAAGTGTCAGTGAATTAAACATTCCACATGTTGGGGTCGTAATGTTAATTTATGTCATGATTTGCACCAATCCATAATTTACAGAAGAAAAGTTATTAAATGGATCCAAAGAAATGGAAATAGAAAATAGCAATATGTCTATCAAATCTTTCTAAAGACAAATAGGTTTAGGTGTTAAAGTGTTGTGGAATGACCACATTAAAAAGTTCTCAACTGAGAATGAAATTAGAGGCCTAATTTTAGTATTTAGAAACATCATTATTTAGCATTGTCAGATCTGACAGTTGAAATATACTGGCAAGTCCAGACATAACTGCTATTATCCACTGTAGGTATTATTATACCAACAATACTGGCATGAAACCAGAAAGATTTTTTTTAAAAAAAACCCTACTAAGCAGAAGGGGACTTTAGGGACTGACCTTACCTTTAACTTAGAAATCATATTTTTCTCTGAGTCATCCGAAACACTTTTGTTGGTCAGAAGCCTCCTTGCCAAGTGTTGCTTATAGTATCGTTCAAATACATCCTTCTCTTGCATAAACCTAAACAGAACCATTGCCTTGTCTAATATAGTCTCTACTTCTTGCTCGGTTAGCTGTAAAGACAAAAACAAAATTATCTGTCGTGAATAGCACCAATTGCTGTTGCTACAAACTGTACCCACAAAATCCAAGGTTAAAGAATAACACTGACAGCTCAACCCAATGAATGTTTATGCAGACATTATTTCACTGTGTTCAACAAGTTTTATTCCCATACAGTGTACAAAGGATTGCAGTCAAAGACATCTTAGGACAGTTCATGTTTCCTGTGTCAATCACAATTTCTGTGACAGCACTGGGCTTTATTATAATAAACACTATACAGAATAGACAAATGTGGAGAGTATTAGGCCCAAGTTTTTTACCCTACACAAGGCCACACTAGTTAAAAAATGGATTTTAATTTGTTGGGGTTTCCCCCATAGGCTTCTTAATCTCAATTTCAGTGGTTGTGCTAAGTGATCTCACACTACTGGATGCTCCAGGAGTGGCAAGTTACCAATTTTGGGCAATTTCCCCATAAATCTGTGTGTGTGGTTGGGTGCCCAAGGGCTTCAAAGGGGCTCTGAAGAGGGCGCATATAGACTGACGTTTCCCTACTCCTGCACTAAATGTGAAATATATTCAGACAGGACAATTGACAAATGGCAGGAGGACAAACAAACCAAAGCACCTTCTATCATATATACCACCTATCTCTCAACTTTTGAGTATGTCTCTATACATTATGTGGTACCATGGAAGGTGGTGCTTCAGACACTTTCTGTAAAGGTTCTTTAAAAACTAAGAAGTCAAGACTATTTGCAGTTATTTGCTTCATGTTTAAAGCAGGAATGGGCAATATTACAGCAAAAGATTGCATCTGAACCTCAATACACTGGAGGATGCACCCTGGTGCCAGGTGCTGAAATCTAGTGGGGCAGGTAAAATGATATGTTTTTCTTTGAAAAGGCCATGGCATCAACTTGAACATTTCAGACTTTAAAAAAAAAATAAATAAAAATAAAATTAAAAAAGCCTACACAGGGCATATACATCTTGTATTAAAGTAATAATAATAATAATAATAATAATAATAATAATTATTATTAATATACCGCCCGGTGGCGAACCAATCTAGGCGGTTAACAATAAAAATTACATACAATCAAATAAAATAACTCCCTCCCCCCCTTAAAAAACTAATTAAACTGCATATCAATTAAAACAGTGGTTGAATAACAACCAACATTAAAACAATTAAAATAAACAATCAACCCCATGCGACTTTGGTTTAATGGGGGTTGAGAAACCAGTCAAGGGAAGTCTCAGTCCTGAAATCCCAATTTTCACAGGCCGCGTGTTTTTTAATCTGGAAAGGCCTGCCGGAAGAGATCCGTCTTAACAGCTCTTTTAAAACTGTCTAAAGATGTTAGCTGACGGATCTCAACCAGCAGGCCGTTCCAGAGCCTGGGGGCAACAATAGAAAAGGCCCTCTGGGAGGTCACTGCAAGCCTAGATTTTGGAAGCTGC
>JAIPUX010001880.1:82429573-82441138 GCA_020142125.1 Phrynosoma platyrhinos
GTCCCTGATATATACTAACAGCAAGCTCATTATTTGAATGCCTACATAGCCAAAATGGCATTAAGCAAGGAAAAGGAGGGAGAGTTACTACAAAACTCAGGGCAACTTCAAGCTTGCAGATATACAAGAGACCCCAGAGGAGAAAAAAAATCTTGGGGGAACTCCCAAAACAAGCAGTGAGTATAAAATACTAACTGTGTAGAGTACAGTAAATGGGGGAGAAATGACTGGAAGGGGTATAACAGAATATCCTAAAAGGCAGCACAGCTAGAAACCTGAAGAGAAACACTCCACTCTTCAACAAATGGAAGTCCCACTTGTTCCCTTGAAACTCCTGGTGTAATTGCTGCATTGCTACTCTTCAGGCAGTCTTCTTAATCTAAAACTATGTGGTTTAAATCAACTATTTCAATTATTATACACAGAGGCCAGTATGAAAAATCAACCTCCTTTCAATCTTTCTTTTACTGAAAACTAGACACATTCTCTATACCAAATCCTTTCAATGAGCTGGGGATAAAAATTGCTCCACCTTTTTGAAATTTAATTCTAACTAAATACTTTTATTATCCTTGCTGATCTGTGCCTTTGATCTAACAATATTCTTCTAAAATTATGAATCTCTCAAATGAAATATTAGTCAAAAGTATCTTACCAAAACTGCAGATTAATGGTTGAAATATTTTATCAGGCTATTCCATCCTCTGCACTTGGTTCTTATTTCTATGAATACTAATTGATATTTACCATTAATAAGCTTCATTCAGTTGCTGTAAATCTGGTCTGATCTCAAAACTGAAATAATTATAAATTTATCCCCCAAGGACTTTTTACTGCTCTGTTGACAGTGGTTCTGAGTGCTTTTGTGGCACTGCAAAAATGATATTACATATTACTAATAAAGACAGTGGCCTTTTCAATATAGTATGCACTTACTTGATAATTTAAGAAATTTATTTCTTTCAGAAGTAAACAGCTAATGCAAACTTCTTTTCCTTCCCAAGTCTGAGAAAACCCCATCTAAACCCTACTATGTCAGCTGGATTCCTTTATTCTATTAAAAAATCTGCTTCATCACAAATGGAAACTGGGTTTGTATGACAAGTTTTTAATGAATAAAGCTATCCTGACTACTAGTAATAATTTCCCCATGGGATTTTAATGATTGTTTTACTGTTTTCTCCAATATCTTTTCAGGTACAAACCAAATAGGATTCCTGAGTCTTCCTTTGTAAATGTCCCATGAACTCTGAAATATGATACTGAATGATTATGTTAACTCTTAATGTGATCAGATTGAATGTTTAAAATTGTCCAAGTATTCTTTCTTATAGCTCCTTTCTTAATTCCTCCCCTCATCCTATCTACATTGCTTTACACAGCAAAAGCAAACTTACAAATGCAAAGATCAAGTGCCTTGACCTTATTAAACTGTCCCTGTTACTATTGTGAGGAACTCAACAGTGCTTTTAACTTCTTGTAATGAACTTGCCAAGCCTTACCATTTTTCATTACATATTAGTTTAGTTCAGTGATAGGCAACCTTTTGAGCTTGGTGTGTCAAACTTCGCCAAAAAACTGAGCATAACTCCGGTAGTGTGTCACTTTGAGGAAAAATCATTATTTTGCCACTTGGAGAAGGAGGGACTGGCCTAAATACCTCGGCCTGGGCTTCTTCCTGCCCCGCGCTGGTGGTGCTACTGCACCCCAAGTCCCAGAACTAGACCTCTGTGCTGGACTTTTGTTGTTTGGGCCTACAGACCTCCAGCACAGTGTCTAATAGGGGAGGTTGAAACATTTGCGACTAGAGTTAGAGGATAACTCTAAGACTCTAGTCGTAAATATTCCATCCTCAGGAGCAGCAAATGTTTCATCCTTGGCTACTGCACTTGGCCATGCAGGAGCCAAGGATGAAACATCCTTCTTGGCATGCGGCTGCCTCAGCGGCCACGTGTCATCGAAAATGGCTACACGTGTCAGTGCTGACACATGTGTCATAGGTTCACCATCACTGGTTTAGTTTTAGTCTAGGTGTTACCATTTTCAAATAGAGGGGAAATGGAAATAACCTCCATTCAACACCATTTCCATATTGCTGCCATAATGTGCAGTGACACAGAATCTCCAGCTGGCATGAAATTTTCCCACTAGTGCTACTACCACTACCACCTATTATGGTGGAGGATCTGCTACAGGCTTATTTAAATGTATAAAAATTATGCAGATTAATGCTACATGTTGTGACGGGGCAAGGGAAGGTTATTACGACTGAAACACAACCCTCTTCTATTTGGTGCCAGTGTACTTCTGCTGAATGAACATACTATATACCTATCCTTATTAATTTACCTTCTGTTTTACTGCTAGGTAAATTAAGCTTTTCTAGCCTCTTGACATCAAGTTCCCATTTTTGTTCTACAGGCACTCTTTATAACTGTTTCTTTGCAATTTTAAAAGACAATTAAACCACATTTTTAAAAAATGTCTTTTTCTAAGTTTTAAAACTTCTGTATTTATTAACATGCAGTCTTGTAAATTTTAATTTTTCCTCCTTTTATTTTCTTAAAGTGAAGACTAGTGTGTTACTTCAATCATGTTGGGAACAGTACAAGCACAAATTTGCTATCCTAAAATCCACTTCTTTTCAGGGCAATGACTATATATTTAAACTACTTTTTATAATGTTGTTTCTGTCTTTATCACTATAATTACACATTATTAGAATCATGAAGTTTCAAAGTTTCTTTCTACATTCACCATTCTTTAACATTTTTCTTCTTTTAATCAAAAATATCAGCTGAGTGTTTCCTACAGGCTGCATGCGGCCTTTTGGGCTCGTGAGTGTGGCCCCTGGAACTTCCACAGGTCCACCAAAGCCCCCACCCCAACACAATAAATAAATAAAAATGTTAAGCTAAAATTTTAACCTGAATTTTAATTCAGGATGTTTTTGCCCAAAAACGGCTCCAGCCACCTAAAAATGCAGTGGTTTGACTGCAAAGCCACCCAAGCCATCCCAAACCATGCCTAAAAAGAAAAAAAATGGCTGAAAATAGCCAAAATCCCAGCCAGAAGTGACATCCCATTATTTTAGGCATACTGGAATATGCTGCTGCAGCCCATTGGATGGACAGAGAGAAAAAATGGCCCCTGCTCCCTATGCAGCTGCCTACACCTACTGTAGCACATTTCACATGATTTATGTATTTACTCACAAATACAAGAAAACAAAATCTCTATGAGGGTTAAACCCAGAAAGAATAATAACCATTTATACTTATGCCTCTGTAAACCTGGATTTTGCTATGATAATCAAGGATAAAACTTCATGGATTATCTCTTTGAAGTGATTGCCAAGGCAAAAGGTGGGGTATAAGAAATTATCATTATTATTATTATTATTATTATTATTATTATTATTATTATGAAGGCACATTTTCAAGCCGTTTCAATGGGGAGGAAAAATGAGAGGTGTCTACAGAAACCAGATGGATGTCTAAAAAAATTTCAAATGACATAAGATTTAAAAGCGACAAGAAATGGGAACGGTGTGTGTGTGGGGGGAATCACCAAAGATGAATTCAAATTAATAGTATGTGTAGGGAGAAAATCAGAAAAGGTAAAATACAGAACAAGTTTTTATTGCTAGAGAAATAAAAACAATAAAAAGATGGGGGTTTGGTTATGTCTGCAGCAAAAGGTAGAACAAGAAAGTGTTAGGACCACTGTGTGGAGAAAATGATGAAATGTTAAGAGGGAACAGAGTAAAGGCAGAATTACTCAACAATTTATTATTATTATTATTAGCCTTGGGTTTTTTTCCAGAAAGGAAAACAGTACTCAATTTGGAGGAAATGGAGCAGAGGACGCAGTAGGGGAAATGCAGTACAGGATAGGTAAAGAGGTCATACAAGAATACCTGGCTAATCTAAACAAATTCAAGTCTCCAGGGCCAGATAAACTACATCCAAGGGTATTAAAAGAACTGGCAGAAGTAATCTCACAACCACTGTCAATAACCTTTGAGAACTCCTGGGGAACAGAAGTCCCAGCAGGCTGGAGGAAAGGAAATATCACCCCATCTTCAAAATAGAGAAAAAGAGGACCCAAACAATTACTACCTGGTCAGTCTGACATTAATATCATGAAAGACTCTAGAGCAGCTCATTAAATGCAATCCTAAGTCCGCAACTGCACTGTTTGGGACTATGCCAAGTCTGCAAACACTTAGAAAGCAATGCTGCAATCATTAAAAGTCAACATGGGTTTATCAGAAACAAGTCATGCTAATCTTAACTCTTTGTTTTATAAGAGTTACCAGCTTGCTAGATGAAGGGAATGTTATGGATATAGCATATCTTGATTTCAGTAAGGCCTTCAACATATTCATATTCTTACAAACAAGCTAGTAAAATGTGGACTAGACAATGTGAGTGTTAAGTGGATTTGTAACTGATTGCACAACCAAGCCTAAACAGTATTCACCAATGACTATTCTTCATTCTGGGAAGACATGACTACCGGGGTGCCAGAGGGTTCTGTCCTGGGCCCAGTGCTATTCAACATCTTTATCAATTACATGGATGGCAGGATAGAGGGTGAGCTTATTAAATTTGCAAATGACATCAAATTGGGAGGGGTAGGTAATAGCCCAGAGGACAGGATCAGAATTAAAAATGACCTTAATTAGAAAGCTAGATTAGAACTAATAAAATTAATTTCAACAGGGAAATATGCAATGTACTAAACATAATAAGAGAAAATGAAATGCACGAATCTTCAATGGGTGGCTCCTGGCTTGACAACAGTACATGTGAAAGAGATGTCGGGGTCTTAGGAGACCAGAAGCTGAACATGAGCCAACTGAGTGAGGCGGCAGCTAAAAAGCCAATGCAATTGTAGGCTACATCAACATGAGTACAGTATCTAGATCAAGGGAAGTACCAGTGCCACTCTATTCTGCTTTGGACAAACCTCACCTGGAATACTGCGTCCAGTTCTGGGCACCACAATTCAAAAAGGATGTTGGCAAGCTGGAACATGTCCAAAGGAGGGTGACCATATGATGTTCTATGGGAAACAGCTTAGGGAGCTGGGTATGTTTAGCTTGGGAAAGAGACGGTTAAGAAGCGACATATTAACCATGTTTAAATATTTGAAAGGAAGTCATATTGGTGATGGAACAATCTTGTTTTATGCTCCTCTAGAGACAAGGACATGGAGAAATGGAATCAAAGAGAGGCTGGGTGGGCATCTGTTGGGAGTGCTTTCATTGTGCATTCCTGCATGGTAGTCAGTTGGATTGGATGGCCCTTGTGGTCTCTTCCAAAGTTACAATTCTGTGATTCTAAAAACCACAATTCTATTTTTATTAATCTTTGTGAAAGCTTTTAGATTTACAGAAAATGGAGTCATGATGATATTGACAGATAACTAGCTATGCTTTCACCAGGAGGATTTCTAAGGCTCAATTGTCTACAATTTCACTTGCTGAAAAAAGTGACCAACCCACATATCCTCGTAAGAATGACATGCCAGCAATTTCCTTCAGACCATACAAGTACAGAGGAAGCAGGATGTTATCCTATTTTCCTTCTACTTCCTAGGTGCTCCATGAGCATTGAAAGCATAACACAACACACCAAAGTACTAACCTTCTTTTTGAGTTTGAGTGCTCAAACTGAGAAATAAGCCTCCCATAGCATTGTGCAACCACAAGGACAAACTTCAGCAGGCTCCAGAAGAAGTCTGGGGCTTGGCCATGTAATGCTGTGCTTTCAAATGACCCAAGCAGAAAAGGTCTCCACTCCACAGTTACACGCTTGGACCTGGGAAGGGTAACACAGAATGGTCCCCAACTGCAGTGTTTGGGACTATGCTGTAATGTCACCAATAAAGACTTGAGCTTCTGATCAAAAGTCAATGACAATAGGGCACCCCTCCTAGAAACAAAAATGGTGTGACAGGACAATTTTTTTTCTTCAGTCCTATATCATTCAATGTGGACACCAGGAATCTATAGGAAAAAGAGATTGTAGTGGAGAACAGAAGCCCGCCTTTCTCCCTACAGCTTACTTCATCATACTTATCACTCCCCATTCTTTTCTCTACAGCCAATTCAAAAAGTGAGCAAGTTTGAGACAAAAGTTCTTAAAGTAAAAGAGTGCCCAGAAAAAACTATGCAATTTTTATTCTTATTATTCTGTCAAACACACGTCCTTTTGGAATAAGAGGTAGGTTTCCTTGTTCCTGTCTTCCTATTGAACAAATAAAAATATATGAATAGTATAGAACCATATGAAACAAGAAATGTGTGTACCATTTTTAGTGCCACCTACAGTTTCATACAGAAAATTCTTTTTGCTGTTAAGTTAAATAGTTTAGGATCTTGAGATACACAAACTTGAAACAAAACAGTACTTGTTTGTGTGTGAGTGTGGTAGTACAAAAGAGACTTTTTAGAGGAACTAAATGTCCCCTCTATCAAACTCTATTATGGCTCTATCACTTATCATCACGTTACCTGGCATTCTAAAGAAGTTCATTAAGTCAAACAGTTTGCCACCACAAAAAGCTTACAATCTAAAAAGGGGTGAGTAAATGGGAGTTTATTATATGCAGCCCATGAAGTCCCTCTCAATTCTACAGCCATTTTTCGACCAAAATATGCCTCAAACATCCACACTACCAAAAATCCCATAGCATTTGGTGTCTCCTCCCCCAATAATCTCTTCAAAAGAAATATTATGATTAGGAAGTTAAGAGTTTGGCTAGCTCTTATCTCTGGCTTTTTTATTTTAAAAACAAGTTTTTAAAATGTTAGGACATCTTTATATTCACCTCATAATTACCCAGGATATAAAGTTAAGATTGCAGAGAAGAGAAAACAGCAGAAAAGCAGAAGATGATGAGGAATGAGATAAATGAAAACAAAAGCATATATTTTGGTAAGAAATATATAACTTACATATATATGGCCATTCATACATTATCTCTTCAACAGAAATATGATCAGGAAGTTAGAGTTTGGCTAGCTCTTATCTCTGGCTTTTTTATTAAAAAAAAAGGTTTTTAAAATGTTAGGACATCTTTATATTAGGACAGAAATCATAAACCGTGGAATGAAACAACATTAGACTAAAGACAGGATTTTGCCTTTCTGCTAAGCACTGAGGTCCTGCTCACTCCCATCCATACCATGGCAAGCCACAGATAAGACTTGGTGATTAATTTCTGTCTAAGACTGTAACTCTATGCAAACATGTTTAGTAAATATGAAACAGATTAAGCTTGTTGGAAACTCAGCAAAATTGTGTCAGACTTTTATTTAGGCATTGTCTCAAATATGCATTGGTTTTTACCTCTTCCAAATTGGAAATGCAAAGTCAGTCAAACTGAAAAAGCCCAAAAGACAACCAAAGATACTTCAGAACGCCTACAACAGAATGCTTGAGACAATGCAAAATAAGATGCTGAAGAGGATTTGGCACTGAATTAATAGGCTGCAGACAACAACAAAATGTTACCTATTAGCAGCACCCCTGTGTAAATATGTTTACGCCAATGTATGAGACTCTGTTATCATTGTTTATAAAATATTTAAATTAAAACAGACAGCTCTGACTAAACAGTGATAGAATGCTGCTCTGGGTGATGTCTATTCATAAGTAAAACATTTATGATATTTAGAATGACAAGAACTGGAATAGCCAGCTAGTACAAAACACAGCAAGTTTTTGTGACTGCAATTTGCTAACCAAGTCCACAATGAACACCTTCTGTACTAGCCACAAAAGGCATTCTTGCCCTGCTCACTCAAAATGTCATATATTTAAGGTGTGCTCCCCTGCCCCCAGGGAGAATGATTTAAACACAAGAATCAGTTTTTGTTTTTCAAGAAATTTTAGGCTCTTAAGTTACAGAACTATAGAGATAATAGATTCCATGTTCCAGAACAGCATTAACTCTACAGTGGTCACAACCCTAGAAAAGTTCCAAGCTAAATAGAAAGCAAGACTACACCCTGGCTTTTCCCCACATTCTGGACTATTACTAAAAAGAAGCTGAAAATTTATTATGATGTAAACAAGTGCCCAAGGAACAAAAGTGTTTCTTAATGAGATATAATTACAGGCACTCTGGTGTTTCCGCTTTTGTTCCAATAAAATTTCACTGCATGGCACATACACTACAACATTCAACATGGCTGGAGAAATCATAGTTTTTTCCCCTCAGTTTCCTGGCTTGGCCACTTCCTACATGGAATTGCTACTTTAGAGAAAACAATCATTGACAAGAGGGAATGGAGAAAAGATTACAGTCCATAAAGACATTGTATAGTGCCATGTAGCATAAGCTCCTCTTCTGTCTGCACCTGGTCAAATTAAAAGGCAAGCAAAGGGAAAGAGGTTAAACCAGAGTGAGTCAGTTGTGGACATCTAAACTGCCCAAGACACCACTCTTTGTGTGAGCAAAGTCATATCTCTGACAGTTACCACAGCCATCTGAAACTATCCCTAGATTTGCTATTTGAGCAAGGCAGGAGTCATTCACTTGCTTAGCTGCCTACAATAACAGATAATTTACCTCCTCAATACATGTTAATGGCTCCCTCTAATAGCTGAAAGGCAGTAACAGCATATGCTGGCCAATATACTGCGTTAATTCTACTCACACACCTGCATGTGACAAATATGATTTTGTAACTCAATGCTGTGCATGATTGGGGCCTCCTATGACCACTGAAAATAGTGGACATAGAAATACTTAACTCTATATAGGATCAGTCTCCCAGTTTGGTAGATGTGAATCACCATGTTGATCCACAGTCAAACTGGACAACTGAACATTACAATTGCTCCATTCAAGCATAAGCATCCCAAACCTCCTCAAATATCTCTAGAAATGAATTAGATAGGAAAATTCATTCTAAGTTTTTTACAATTTTACTATCACATTGAACCTGGGTCAGGAGACCCTTAGTTCAAGTTGCCCAAAGCTATGACCTAGTAATTATGAAGTCTAACAGGACATTTTTACCATAACACAAATACACACCAGTATAAACTAGGTCCCAACTGTGCAATTCATTTTGCAACAAGTGCCACTGCTCTGGACTCATCCATTATGCAACCACTGATTTGCTCCCCACCCACTAAACAAAAAGAATGAGAGGGCTATGAGTGCTTATAGAATAATTTGCTACACTAGGATCAACACTTATAAAGCCTCTGAGAAATCAACAACTTATGCAATGATTTTTTTTAAATTAGCACAGTACAATAGTGAAAGAAAACTGAGTCCCACATGCTGTGTGATGGTCCACAAACTTTTATTATTTTAAAAAACCCGACATGTTTCGGCTTTGTCACCAACTGGCCTTTTTCAGGGGCTATTACCAGAATTTCTGGAGTTGCAGTCTACACTCTCAACACTAATACTCAAGAGTGTCCACTTTGTTAAGAGTGCAGACTGCAACTCCAAGAAATTTCTGGTAATAGCCCCTAAGAAGACCAATTGGTGACACAGCCGAAATGTGTTGAGATTTTTAAGATAGTAAAGTTTGTGAACCATCATGCAGCATGTAGGAGTTCATTTTCTTTTACTCTTCTACTGTGAATACATTTTTTGTTCTGTTCTAAACTAGCATGGTGCCACAACAGAAATCTGACTTTAGAAAGGATTTCTGAAGCCAGTAGATTAAATTGCCAAACATTATTGTGGGTTGTACAGTAGTTTACAAGCCACTACTTAAACCTTCAACACCATAATCTAGGTTGAATATGTGTAATATTCTTCTGATGTGAAGAATAATATATTGTACATATAAATCAGTGTCCTTCATTAGTTTATCATATTCATAGTTCATCAACAAGGAGTGAGCATTTAGAACAGCATGATGGAAATCATAAAGCCCCCCCCCCCCAGATGTTGTTAGACTGTAACGTCAAGCATTCAGCACTGGCTGTGAGAGCAAGTGTAGTGCAGAGTTTTGAGCACTGGACTATGGTTCTGAAGACCAGGGTCTGAATCCCTGCTCAGCCACTGGGTGACCTTGGGCAAGTCACAGTGTCTAAGTTTCAGAGGATGGCAGTGGCAAATTCCCTCTGGAAAAACTTGCCAAGAAAACCCTATGATAGGTTTGCCTTAGAGTTGTCATAGGTCAAAAATGACTTGCTGGCCAACAATACCACACTCATACTGGCTAGAACTTTGGGGAGTTACAGGTCAACAACATCTGGAATTCCACATGCTTCCCACTCCTGATTTTGAACATCTTTCTGTCAGGGCCAACATCCCTCTTGATTTTCTTCTGTTGGTCTTGCTGCTGAATAAGTTTCATCAATCTTGATGCTGCTGATGGTTCATTTTACCACATTCATGCAGTTCCCTTCTGGAAGAAGTAGCCCAACTGCTGACAACTTCTTTGGCCTAGTGAACAGATCTTGCCAGCAAAGACACCTAGAAGCAACCTGCTTCTTCCCGATAATATAAGCAGCTCTGCTGGAAAGAGCTGTTTTCACTCAGGCTGAAGAGATCAGGTACAAGGAAAGGTTGCATTGTGTTTCTATGTTCGGGCTTTCCTTTGGAAGGTAATATAGTGGTCAGATGTGGCCTACCTGTTAAGCATTCATGACATACTCCATGAAATGATTTTCTAAAGCATGTATGAATGCATGCAGAAGTCATGACTCCAAGTCCTTAGGCAAGTAAGAATAGAACAAAAGAAAAAAAAAAGTCATGTTATGCCCACTTTACATCGTGCATCTATCTTTCTCAATAAGTATGCCTGTGAAAAATTATAATTTGGTTATTTCTAAGCACAGTTGCCCCTCCAGATTCACTGACTTCCCATTTGCAGTTTTGAATTTCCGCGGATGGGAAGCTAGGAGGGACACAATAATGTGAGTCCCTGTGGTGCATGCACAAGGCTGTGTGCAGGCCCACGCGATCATTAAAAACAATGGGGCTCCAATATTTGTGGTTTTTCCGATTTGCGGACGTGTGTTGTGTGTCCGGAACAGATTTCCCCATGAATCGGAAGGAACAACTGTAATACAAAAGGGAACAACATTGTTACAACAACTGCTAACAAGAATCAGTTTGATGGAGAAAGCAATAATGCTTTTTGTGTGAAGCTGTGAAAATGTTTTTTTACCCACTGACATTTTAGAGAATCATCTAAAAGCAGAATCAAAAATGTTTCTCTTAACTACAAACGTTGTTCCAGTCATTTAGTTTAATCTCCATATTTCAATGCAGTGCCTGATTCCATTAGCCAAATGTAGACTACTATAAAAATCTGAAATGGAATAATGTTAAGAAATGTGTCATTAATGATTTTCATGAGAGCATCCCACTATTGTTTAAGCAGTCAACACTTAAAACTGTTTTAAAATTAACTGAACTGCATTTCAAAATTAACTGGATTAGGATGATTAAAACACTGTATATCCACAGGCCCCTTTATTTTTTTTATTTCCACATATTAAAATTCACACATAGACATAGGACATTCTAATTATCTATTTATACATACATACATCTAATACTAACAAATACCAC
>JAIPUX010001880.1:82469973-82482389 GCA_020142125.1 Phrynosoma platyrhinos
TGGGGGGGGAATGGAACGGGGACAGACACTCAGATTACCCAATTCTCCCACAGTGCCTGGCAAAGTCATGACTGTGTGGGTAAGCAGAAAAACAGAATTTCAGCTGCCAGACAACAGACTTCAGTTTTTATTTAAAAAAAAATACATAGGATTCAAAATGGGCTCTTCAGGGAGGTTAGAGTTGAAGTGGGTTGCAGGTTGTGATACTAAAATATCCTCTCCCGTCTCCCTTTATCCTGAATATCTTTCTGAGACCATCTGAATAGAAAGAAATCAGGGGGGAGTTTTGCCCTTTCTCATTCTCCAGATCTTTCCCACTCTACTACAGAGCAATGAAACACTCAGCTTTTAGGCTGGTAGTCAGCCAGACGCCCTCCTTGAAACTGTGTATGTGTGTATGTGCCTTCAAGTCACCTATCAACTTATGGTGACCCAAATTTCATAGGGTTTTCTTAGGCAAGGAATACTGAGAAGTATTCATAGAAATGAAATGTTGCCAATACTATCTGGTATTCATTGGCAGTCTCCCGCCCAAGTACTAACCCTACATAGCTTCCAAGATGAGACAGGAATTCACTGGTATCTTTTGGCTGGAATTCACTAAGGCAGTTACAAAAATGCATAACCTAGAGTTACACTTTTGTGACTACCGGCAGTTTATATTCACAACCCCTATGTATTCATTAGTTCAGGGAATACACAGGGACCATGAAAGTCCTTCAATCCCAGTTTACCAGGCAGCAGCTGCTGTGAGTGCTAGGGGTCTGTTGACAGGGAAGCAGATAACTGATGTTTCCACCTTCTCCTGTGAGCAATCTCAGAAATTGTGACAGGGATCTGCATATGGCTGTCACACTTGCGATCGCTCACAGGAAGGGATGGGAACATCAGTCAGCTGCTACCCAATTGACTGAGGAACAGACTTACAGTGGCTGCTGTCTGGTAAGTAGAAATTCTGGGAGGCTGGGCTTGGCTGGGAAACACTACTCAGTTATGTAACTAAAATGGTTATGTTGCTAAGTAGGTGACACAGAACTGTGGCCATCATTTTATTACATATATACAAAAGCAAATATTTCTCTATTATCCTATGATTAGTTTAGATTATCACACCAGTGTGGTGTAGTGGTTTGAGTACTGGTGATTAGGACTTTGGAGATCAAGGTTCAAATCCCTGCTCAGCCATAGAAACCTGACCTTGGGCAAGTCATACTCTCTCAGCCTCAGATGATGGCAATGGTAAACCTCTTCTGAAGAAACCTGCCAAGAAAACTCTATGATGGGGTCGCCGTAAGTCAGAAACTACTTGAAAGCACACAACAACAATGTACACAGGTGAATATCTTCAAGTGTGGTGTGTGTGATCATAAAAATATTTAGAAATATAGCCTTTTTTACTACACATTGAAATGTACATTTGGAAATAACACCCTCTAGTGGTAAAACTACAGCTGTTAAGTATTTTACGTTAGCAGTCGGTTTTTTTCTGCTGTGTCAGATAAACACATTCATTTCAAAAATAAATTTGAATAGACTAAAAATGTTTTTGAAGTGTTTAATTTATTTTGACTTCTTGAAGGTTTTGGCTCCTTGATAATGCAGGTAACAGCTGAGACAGTCAGAGAGGGTTCAGATTTCTTGGGAATGCAACCATATCCATCACTTTGGGGTAATGTTTGATCATCTGACTCAGCAGCTCTGCTGTCTCAGATAGATATCCAGGTCACCAGGATAAAGCCCCACCACTGTGCCTTGTGCTGCAATTGCTGAGTCCTTGTTAACCCAGATTTCTACAAGTCTTAGCATCTTGATTTATCAATTTGGAAAAACATCATATAGGAAAAGCCCAGTACCAGTGCTACAATTAACACACTGCAGGCACTAATGCTGCAACCCTGTCATTAGTTATATCTACCTGCAGCGTATGTTGTGGGTGTATTTGTTGACGTAATTCTGATCTACATTGCATGCAGAGCCAAAATCTGGATGTTTATCAATAGATCAGAGTGAAGTGGTCATGTCAGGCAAGAAGAGAAGGCTGTGTTCCACAAGGCTTGCCCTGTGCCCCCTAAACTGCCCTGTTGCCTGTGATGGAAGATGCCTTCCCATTGCCAGTAGGAAAGAAAGACACACTTGCCACTCCAGCTGGTTTTTGTACATAGAAAGGGAAGAGGCCATCTTGCTCTTTTGCACAGGCAGTGCAATGTTCTGGACCAACCCTAGTTCTCCAATAAAATCAACGCAGCTTCAGAGGAATAATAGAACAATTAATATAAGGATGGAGGAAAATGGCCTGCGGGCTGTATGGCCTCCTACTTTTTTTAATGGCTCCTAAATACTCTCTGAGCCCCCCCCCAAAAGCTCCTAGTCCCCTCTTTTTAAAAAGCCAAACAGGTTTTTAAAACACTGAAAGCTCCATCTCAAGCAATGTTTGCATTCTGCCCCCAATGGGCATTTGGGGGCAAAAATTAGCCTCGAACCCTAGAAACCAGTCCATTTCCAGGGCTGATTTTTGTCTTATTTGTGACTGAAAACCTGGAAGTATTGTCAGGAGGTTCTTCTTAATGTTGAGGTGGAATATCTTTTCCTGCAGTTTGAATCCATTGCTCTGGGTCCTAGTCTATGGAGCTGCAGAAAACAAATTTGCTCCATCTTCAGTATGATATCCCTTCAAATATTTAAACAGGGCTGTCTGGCCTGCTGCAGTGACATAGGTATGAAAATTGCTCCCACTGCCACAGTTGCTACTCTGTCTTAAAAATGTTCTGTGATATAATAAGAATTTGCAGTGATTCTGAAAAGGGATGGCTGTTTTGTAATGAGGCTGGTGATAGCAGAGGCTGGCTTAAATCCAGATCTCATAGACCCAAGACTTCTGCTTTTTGCTCTGGTACATAAGACACAGAGAGAAAATCCAGCCCCATTTCTGCTAACAGTGAACATGTTTGGCTTGGTTTAACAGGATTCATGGCTGGATAGCATCCACCGTATTGCCAGATGTGTTTCCATTTTGCTAAGGAACTAAGAATTCTCTTTCTCCAACCAGGGAAATGAATAATTCTATTTGCTACGCTTGAAGCCGTCATGACAAATTATGAGAAAATGCACTTTATCATAGCCCAGACACCTACAAATTACACAGCATACCCACAATCCAGAAAAGATGGCAACAGCTTTCTACAAAAAGAAAATGCTCAGATGCAAGGCATGAAATTATTCTAAAAGCCAGCATAATATCTATAGGAATATGCAAATATCTCAGTTGCAAATGCCATTCATGACAGGGGGAAACAGATATTCTGGTTTTAACCGTGATTTATTTTTTATTATTTTTTTTAAAAAATGCTGTCGCCTGATGGATATGTGTTATTGCATATACTGGAATAAGTGTGTGTGTGCCAACAGAAAGCAAGCCTTCATAGGACTGTAGGATTATAAAAATAAATGGACACTGAAGGATTCATGTTTTAATTTTTAACCCTAAAGTGCAAACACTGAAGTGGAACACCATTACATATTTTGAATCAAAGAAAATGTTTTGAGGGAAATTATTATTTTAAAAAATGTACAGAGCAATAACATTAATATTTAATTGAAAGCAACCCCATTGTGTTTGGCAGAACCTAAGACTAGTACACTGAAGATCAACATTAGGTGCATTTTAAAAAGCAAAATTATTTTTATGGATTTTAAAAATAAAGAACATTAATGGAAAAGACATTGTCCTAGTGTGGCTTGAGTGTCACAGTTGACTGGTGTACTTTTAAAGATAATGCATTTCATATTTCCTCTAAAAAATAAGCAAGAGCAGGGGAGAAACCTCAAACCACTCAAACCAGCAAAATATGAACCAAATTGGGGGGGATATAATAAATGTCCAAGCTCAAGGCTAAATTTTCAGATTTTTTTGGCTGTGCTTTTGAGCCATAAGAAGCCTTGTATTTCTCATGGGACTGGTGTTTGTATCAGTGCAATATTGTGTACCCTTGCGGTATTCAGTTCTTGCATCTGTGTTTCACCTCCATAAAACTATCTTACTTATAAATCTATTCAAAGAATATGTAAACAGATCTGATTGATTTAGTTTCTAGATTGGGAGTAGCTGGATCACAGGACATGTGTGGAAGGAAATTTATTCCCACTCTCTTCTCAGTGCATAGTAAGTCAGAGCCCATGGCTGGTAAAACTTTGTATCACTAAGTATGGATTGAATGCTAAGGTGGAACATAAACAAATGGCCAGTTTTGTTCCTCAGAAAAAAGTCATTCCCGTTTACATCAATTTCCATATAAAGAGAAAATTCCACCCTTTTGAACTGTTCATCCAGTTCATTAAAACCCATCTTGAGCTTTGGGGAGAGGCAAGTAAGAAATAAAACTTATTATTATTATTTGGTGGTGGTCGTAGTGGTGTGCCTTCAAGCCATTTCCAATTTGTGGTGACCCTAAGGCAAATCTCTCATGGTGGTTTCTTGATGTGATTTGTTCAGAGAAGGTTTGCCATTGCCTTCCCCTGAGGCTGAGAGCATGTGACTTGCCCAAGGCCACCCAGTGGGTTTCATTACAAGTCCAATTTAGTGGTACTGTTTACCTAGGGCCTAAATACCCTAAAGGCACCAGATCCCTGTTGGGGTGTATTGAAAAATATCACAGCAGAGTTGTGGCATCAACAAATATAGAGCTTTACTTCAGCAGAGTGTAAGGCAAAAAATAAGCAAAGCAAAAACATAGCATAATAACCAAGTACATATACAATGCAGAAAAAAGGCATAACATAACTTCCTGCAAACCTGCAGTACTATAACTCCTTAGCTAGGAGAAAAAAACTTACATCCCAGCAATATAAAAAACAACAGGCTTCTGACCAGCATGAACAATAATACACTCTCTAACACTCAAGCAAACTCCCAATGCAGTTATACTCTGCTAAGTGTCTATCCAGACCACCTGGCCTAATTGGCTAACTGCATCATTAATTGCCAGAGCTGGCTTGCTATCATGGACTTCACCTGCCACTTTGCTATACCTTCATCCAGTCACAACTTAGCAAACTGGCATCCCCTGACAATCCCATCTGATCTTGGAAGCTAAGCAGGGCCAGCCCTGGTTAGTATATGGATGGGAGACCTCTGATGAATACCAGCTGCTGTAGGCTATATTTCAGAAGAAGGAACTGACAAAACCACCTCTGGATATTCCTTGCCTTAAAAAGCCCTATCAAATTAATGGGGCCGCCATAAGTAAACAGGTGACTTCAAGGGAGATACACACTATCTCACCTAAATCAGAGAAAAAGGAAAGAGTATCTGAAGAAATTTGCCAAAATAACCCCATGATAGGTTTGCCTTAGGTTTGCTGTCAGGTGGAAATGACTTGAAGACACACAACAGCAACAGCAATCCTCTTTAATCATGGTGTATGAATGTGTAAAGGGGCTTTCAAACACATGCAGGTAAACCCTTTCACCATATGTCCTTGTTCACATGTATATGCAAACTCACACCTAAGTAATTAATTGAGCTACATTGGAATCTTTCCCAGAAGCACATTGCAAGCAGAATTTACTCTCGACTTTGGCTAGAAATTGGAAAAGTTACTTGTTAAATTACTACTCCCCCACATACTCATTGGCCAGCATGGGCTGTTGTAATTAAACATTTTCCCCTCCAGGCACTGATTCTGAAAATGCAGAAAGTCAGCCTGAAATTGATTCGGTTGGTTGAATATATACCTGGCATATATACTTCAAGGCATAAAGCATAAAACACCTTCTCACTTAATGGAAGGAAGAAAGCTTTCTTGGTTATGGAACCCTTCCATAGGAGACTGGTGTTATTTTTTGGCCAAGGACAGGCTTTTTTTGAACTCCAAATGTGGTGAAAATGCCCTATATCCTCTAGAGGTATTTGTGGGCAAAAAGAATCAATTTTTGTTTTGTTTTTGTGGGAGCAGGTGCAGCTCTCCAAGATCTCTTAGGGGACTAATGTGGCCCCCTGGTCTTCCAGAGTTGTCCACCTTGATGCACAGACACATGGACAAAGGCTGATACAGTGGGCCCATGGATACCAAAAATGTGGGATCTCAAGTCTCATTTTTGTCAATGGGTGCTGACATACACATACACATGCGTGTGGTTGCAGGCACATGCTGCTAATGATACCAATGGAGAGAGGCCATCTGCAGATGCTCCAATCCACAAATGGCTAGTCCACCAATACAGAGGGCTGACTGTATAGGCCAGGGGTCTACGTTTTGAGCTGGGGGACGGTTCGCCGTCCCCCAGCTCATTGGAGGGCCAAAGTAAAAAAAAAAAGATGGCTGGAGTCGCGCGTGTATGCGCATGATGTGTGCATGTGCACGCGACTGCGGCCGCCATTTTTTGTTCCAAAATGGCACCCAGCATCTTGCGCACATGCGCATGACTCCAGGTGCCATTTTGGAACAAAAAATGGTGCCTGGCATCGCGTGACTCCGGGCCCTATTTTGGAACTAAAAATGGCAGCTGCAGTCGTATGTGCGCACACAAGAAAGGCAGTGGTGACACAGCAGCGGCGGCAGGCCATGGGCCAGTCGAAAGGCCTTGACGGACCAGGTTCAGCCCACGAGCCGTAGTTTGGGGACCCCTAGTATAGGCAACAATGGGGAATCAATAGCTGACTGGGCCTGTACAGATGGCCAGAAATAATCCAGCTTGAGTCCACTTTAACTGTCCTGGCTCAATGCTAGAGAATCATGGGAACTGTAGTTTATTGTCACACCAGAGCTCTCTAACAGAGAAGGCTCAGTGACTCAGAAAAAACTACAATTCCTATTATTCCCTAGCATTGAGCCAGGACGTTAAAGTGGTCTCATGATGGATTATTTCTGGCAGACTGTTCAGGCCCTAAGTGTCTTAGCATGTAATCAGAAGACGTGCTGCCTTAAGTGGTGAAAAAGATTTGTTTGTAATAACACATGATAGTCCTCAACTATATATCTTGCATTTAGAGTGCTTTGTTTTGTGAACCTTGGTCACTGGAATTTAAGCATGAGCTTAATTTGCAAATCTGATTGTTGAAGCATGTGTCTCTGAGGAAATTCCAAAGGTTGAGGGGAATAGATAATTACTAGAAATAAGCATTCAGCTTAATGTTTAATTTAGCCTCAAGCCATTATTAGAAATCCCTAAAGTCCAGAGATTGTGGAATGCAATTAGAGAAACAGAATTTGGAATGGAGAGGAATAAAGCAATACCAATGGCCAATTGGGCTTCCTATTTAGCACCCCTCCTCCCCACGCCAAATTGCTGTGGTAGCCTATTGCTTTTTTGGCATATCTTGTCTCTATTAAACTGACCTTTTCATGAAGAGCTGTGATTGTTAATTTTATCTGGAAATTGGTTTCTCTAGTATTCTGCCTGTAATTTGTGAACCTCATTTGTGAAAGATTCCCTTCTCACTTTAGCTACCATAATGCAAATGAAGAAGCTTCACATTATACAGCTATTTGGCCTTCTGTTCTGCAGTTCTTTACATATTACTCTGCAGATTTCTCCGGATTTCTCTTCTTGTTTTTGCCTGGCAAATGAAATCACCACATTCTATGATTTTGTTCATTCCATAAATATTGGAGCAGGATCCAATATTTGCTTTGAAGATATGTTAGGAGGGGGAAAAAGCTACTTACTTAATTCTTAAATAATAATAAAACAATTCTACAATAAAATTATTTAAATCCTTGCCCTCAGGACGGAGATAGATAGATAGAGGTATGAGATATAGTTATTGGTACATTTATATTTTCTCACGTTAGACCTATCTTCTTGAAATTACATTATCACATTGAAATTACCAGCTAGTAATCACTCTCACACCCTAATTTTACAATATCTTCTATTACTATTGCTATCATCATCATCATCATCATCATCATCATCTGACAAAGCCTGATTAAGGGTCTATAAAGTTATCATGGCAATTGGATAAGTATCAAGGTAACCTTCAATGTTGCCAGGTTGCTATGCTCATAAAATTCTGACTGACATCCCCAAGGGCCTGTACAGTCTGCCAGAAATAATCCAGTTTGAGTCCACTTTAACTGTCCTGGCTCAGGGAATCATGGGAATTGTAGTTTTTTCTGAGGCACTGAGCCTTCTCTGTCAGAGAGCTCTTGTGCTACAATAAACTACAGTTCCTGTGATTCCTAGCACTGAGCCAGGGCAGTTAAAGTGGCCTTAAACTGGATTATTTCTGGCAGTCTGTATAGGCCCTTAGACATGTGTATGGAAGTTAATGTCTGTTCTGATGCCTTGAGAGCTATATCTCCCGTGTGGTTTAGCATGGAAGGGCAATGATGAGCCTCAGATGCAATGGATATATCTGATTATTTAGTCATCCTAAATAATAGCAATGCAACTCCAGTAGTCTCTATATCAGGTGATATACCCTAATCTTGCTGAAGTTACACAAGTGATGTCGCTATGTTCTCCCTTACAGTTTCCTTCATTCTTGTGGCTCAAAATGATTTGCAGAAGGAGTATTAAAAATGTGTTGGTTATTTAATTTGCATTCATTGGCTGAGAAAGCAAGATGCCTGTGGGGGAAATGAAGCTAATGTTTCTTTAATGTTAGACGTGTATCTTCTGCTATCCTCCCTGAAAGCCATTACCCTTGAAAAATAAGAGTAACTTGGTGTATTCCATTTGTATCTGGTCATACATTGCCTAAGGCAAATAGTTTTTTAAAATTGTTTTTCCTTAACTTGGGTGTCAGGACGGAGATCTGCAAGAATTTGTATTTGAATGCCATTTATAACTAATTTCAACCCTGTCAAATATCTATAGTTTACCATGTCTATAACACAGAGGTTAATAAACTTGACAGAGATAATTCTATGGGATGGATTTGACCCTAATATATATTCAAGTTTAATTAATTAGTTAGAGGTTTACCCTTTTCTGATCTTCTGAAATAATAATAATAATAAGGCTCTGGAGTTCTTCAAATTTAGCTTTATTTTGTCCTGATTGTGTTTCACATTTACTTATTAAGAAAATCATTTACAGTATTTTAATGTGTTGTCTGGATTTTGCAGCTATGCTTTCAGCTCTAAAACCTTTTCTTTTTGCTCTCTAGGTAGTCATTCAGTTCTCTCATTACTTTGTTGTTGCTGTTGTTGTTTTGGGTAACTAATTTGAGACAACTCTTAGTTTATCTTTTGTTTTTCAAATCCCAGCCCCAATGTGTGTGTGTGTGTGTATGTGTGTGTATATATCTTATATCTTATATATTATATATCTATCTATAGCTATAGATATAGATATAATAAGCAAACCAACCCTCAGCAACCCAGACTATCTTTTCTGTCTTCTCTCTGGGTCTTCTTTGTCTCGAAGCACTTAACGCAGAAATAATTTCCTGCACTTTCTCAAATAAAATGTTAACATTACTTGGATAACTTCAGGTCCTGTCCTGAGGAGGGCAGGGGTGTGTGTGTCCTGGAGATGCCTCATCCACAGGGTTGCCATGAGTTGGAGCCAACTCCAGGGTAGTTCACACTGGGTGACCAGATGTCCTGGACACAAAGGAGAACAAGGCACTGCAAAATGTAGGACATTCAAGAAAAAAATCTAGGGCATGATCAAATAATAGACAAAAAAAAAACACCCATCCATATACATGTAAATTCATGCTTATTAACCCTGCTCAAAATGGAGGACATTTTGGAATACCCACTGGGCAGGAGGCTGGAATAGAGGACAAGTCTTGGAAAAGGAGGACATGTCTGGTCACCCTGAGCTAAAAACACTCATATAAATGTAGGATCACTGAGTCATAGACTCATAGACTTGGAAGAGGGCTATCCAGTCCAACCCCCTGCTATGCAGGAACTCACAATCAAAGCACTCCCAACAGGTGGCCATTCAGCCTCCAAAGAAGGAGACTGCCACTACTCTTGTTCTACTGTTGAACAGCTCTTACTGTCAGGAGGTTCCTCCTAATGTTGAGGTGGAATCTCTTTTCCTGTCGTTTGAATCCATTGCTCTGGGTCCTATTTTTTGGAGCAGCAGAAAACAAGCTCGCTCCCTCCTCAATATGACATCCCTGCAAATATTTAAAAAAGGTATATCATGTCACCTCCGAGCCATCTCTTCTCCAGGCTAAACATCCCCAGCTCCCTAAGACTCTCCTTATGGTTTCCAAACCCTTCACACTTTTAGATGCCCTGCTTGGGACATGCTCCAGCTTGCAACTTCATGCTTCTTAGTCCTGCTCCAAATGGAGGACATTTTGGAATCCCTCCTGGGCAGGAGGCTGGGATGGAGGACAGGCCTGGGAAAGGGGGACATGTCTGAATCATAGAGTTGGAAGAGACCACAAGGGCCATCCAGTCCAACCCTCCTGCCGTGCAGGAACTCACAATCAAAGCATCACAACCACAACAAAGAGATCTGCCCTAGTGGGCGAAGGCACCCGGTTCAGGAAGAGGAGAAGGAGGAGGAGGAGGAGGAGGAGGAGGAGGAGGAGGAGGAGGAGGAGGAGGAGGAAGACCCTTCAGCACCATCGAGCCTCGGACAGCGACCTGAGCTCTCCATTGCAGCCAAGGCTTAAGGATGGGGAAGATGGAAGGGCTGCAGTCCCGCAGGGCGCCGAGGGGGGCGCTCTTTCCGCGCCAGCCTAACTGGGCTGGCTGCCCTGGCTGGATTCTAAGCAGCAAAAGCCGGTCTCCCCTTCGGAGCGGAAAGGCAGGCAGGCAGGCAGGCAGGCAGCGAGGCTGAGCAGGGCAGCTGTCGGATGTCTGCTCCTCCAGGGAGGCTCCTCGCCTTCCTTCCTCAGAGAGGCTCAGCCCGACTAGCCTCGCTCAAAGGAGGGCCGCCCAGGAAGAGGGCTGCGAGGATCCCCAGCCACCAGCGTCGCACCATGTTGCACAACCCGCTCCTTTGAGTCATGCGCCAGAATGGTGAGTTGAGCCTTGCAGGCACGGACTGGTCCCTGGGCTCCCTGCTCCGCTTTGCCTCGCTAGAAACAAGGGCTGAGTGGCTTCCTTCCACCAGTGGGTTGAGCAACTGAGTGCTTTCCTTCCATCAGTGGGTTGAATGTGCTGTGTAGCTTCCTTCCACCAATGGGTTGAGTGGGTTTTGTAGTTTCCTCCCACGAGTGGGTTGAGTGGCTTCCTTCCACCAGTGGGTTGAGTAATTGAGCGGCTTCCTTCCACCAGTGGGTTGAGTAGCTTCCTTCCACCAGTGGGTTGAGTAACTGAGTGGTTTCCTTCCACCAGTGGATTGAGTGGGTTGAGAAGGTTGAGTGGCTTCCTCAGTTACTCAACCACTCAGTTACTCAACCCACTGGTGGAAGGAAGCTACTCAACCCACTGGTGGAAGGAAGCCACCAGTGGGTTGAGCAATTGAGTGATTTCCTTTCACCAGTGGGTTGAGTGGCTTCTTTCCACCAGTGGGTTGAGTAATTGAGTGGTTTCCTTCTACCAGTGGGTTGAACAATTCAGCGGTTTCCTTTCACCAGCAGGTTAAGTGGGTTGAGTGGGTTGTGTGGCTTCCTATTACCATTGGGTTGAGTGGCTTCCTTCCAACAGTGGGTTGAATGGGTTGAGTGGCTTCCTTCCACCAGTGGGTTGAGTGGGTTGAGTGGCTTCCTTCCACCAGTGGGTTGAGCGGGTTGAGTGGCTTCCTTCCAACAGTGGGTTGAGTGGGTTGTGTGGCTTCCTTCCACCAATAGGTTGAGTATGTTGAGTAGCTTCATTCCACCAGTGGATTGAATGGCCTCCTTTCACTAGTGGGTTAAGTGGCTTTCTTCCACCAGCAGGTTGAGTGTGTTGAGTGTGTTGAGTGGCTTCCTTCCACCTGGGTATAAAGTTAAGAGAGGAAGGTCTGAGTGGTCCTTTGGGTCAAGGCGATGCTAGAACCAGCCTCCAGGTGAGCCAGGAAAAAGACAAGGGAGGAAGATGCCAGCTCTGAAAAGGAGGAAGAGAGAGAAATCAAACCTGAAACCCCCAAAGTCCATGGTCTTAGAAAAACCCTAGTTACTGACTAAATTTAGTTAGGAGTGCTCTGGGAATAACTGCTTTGGTGACCTATAGATCGTGGGGCAATCCTCAAATCTTGGCAAAGGACTCAAAACTCATCATAGGCTGTAGAAATAATCTGGTTTGGCACCATTTTAAATGCCATGGTTCAGTGCAATGGGATTTTGCAGATTGTAGTTTGTTTTTGTTGGTATTCTGAGAGTAGAGCTTGTGTCACAATGAATGTGTTGACTCTTAAGCTATATTGCTCTGGCACTTATTGTGGGAGTCCTGTGTAGAATCATATTATATAGACTGGAATGACCTTCAAGCTAACTTCCCAAAATTCTTTTTTCCCCCAAAAATTCTAACGCATTGAATCATAGAATCATAGAATCATAGAGTTGGAAGAGACCACAA